>LR548599.1:0-83974 GCA_900536415.3 Caenorhabditis sp. 38 MB-2015 | reverse complement strand
TAGCTACTCTCATTCCCGGAAACTTTTGCGTGGAATGCGATAATCAGGCAGCCGTTGCCATTTTTAAAAAGGGTTCCATGAAAGTTAATTTACAAGAACTGGCACAGAGATCATGGAATATCTTGAAAACACTGAACAAAAAATGTAGCGTAGTTTGGGTTCCCAGGGAGGACAATCAATTGGCGGATAGCGCCAGTAGAATAATCGACCCAGACAATTGGGCTATTAAACCCAGAATAGCACATATAGTCCAAAACTCTCTTTTAAAATGCAATTATGATCTCTTCGCTTCATCCCAAAACACCAAATGCAACTTATTTTGTTCCAGAAGAGGCGGTTCCGGAGATGATCAAGACGCATTCACCCAAGGACGAGACGTTTGGAATCAAAGATTTTTGTGGTTAGTACCCCCTCCCAGATTTATCTCCAAAACTTTGAGATACATGAGAAAATACGAAGCCACGGGAATTCTTGGTATTCCTTGGTGGGAAGGGCAATTGTTCGTGGGTTGTTTAAAAATAGATAACGAATGGATCCCGGAAATAAGAAAAGGAGTTTTCTTCCCTAAGGGCACTTCATTGTTAATTCCACAAAAGATTGGTTCAGCTTTTAGTTCAGATTTCACAAAATCGGGTTTCCTCTTTATTCTAGTTGACTTCAAAAAAGCCAAACTACCCAAAGGCTTCATACCAACTCTTTTTTGAAGTAAACCTTTGATCCCTTTTCGAACTTTTCACTTAAACACAGTCAATAAACGCTCTCTCTCTCTAACTCTACGTATGTTTGATGCTATTTTTATCGGAAAGTAATGGAGATAAAAAAGCAACATCAAACAGGAGGAGGGAGGCACCTCGCAGCGAACAAACACAGCCCACTGAGTGTTACAGTACTCCAACCAGTCCGGGGAAGGGCGTCTTTCTCCGCCCCTTTTCTTTATTCGAGAATTTGTTGACTTTTGAAATTGTTTTAATAGGTCCCCACCCACCCACCCTGAAACAGCAAAGAAATTACAAAAGTCAATCCCCAACGCAACGATTATTTCCAGAATCTCGATTCAAACTGATGTCCCACGAATTGGAGAACCCGTCTCCACTTGAATTGGAACTCAGCCGGAAATTCAGTGAATTGTTGCTCAAGGACAAAAGTCAAGGTACGTTGTTGGCTTACAAGGCGACCCTGAATAGGTTCATCAAATTCAAAAAGNGGAGCAGTAATCAAGAAAAGAGCGGCCGAATTCTTCGCTTCTTCTAAATTACCAGACAATCTATTAGGGGAATCAAGTGCTGCTAGAGAACTCTACGCCATCTTTTTCGGTATCAGTAAATTAGCTACTCTCATTCCCGGAAACTTTTGCGTGGAATGCGATAATCAGGCAGCCGTTGCCATTTTTAAAAAGGGTTCCATGAAAGTTAATTTACAAGAACTGGCACAGAGATCATGGAATATCTTGAAAACACTGAACAAAAAATGTAGCGTAGTTTGGGTTCCCAGGGAGGACAATCAATTGGCGGATAGCGCCAGTAGAATAATCGACCCAGACAATTGGGCTATTAAACCCAGAATAGCACATATAGTCCAAAACTCTCTTTTAAAATGCAATTATGATCTCTTCGCTTCATCCCAAAACACCAAATGCAACTTATTTTGTTCCAGAAGAGGCGGTTCCGGAGATGATCAAGACGCATTCACCCAAGGACGAGACGTTTGGAATCAAAGATTTTTGTGGTTAGTACCCCCTCCCAGATTTATCTCCAAAACTTTGAGATACATGAGAAAATACGAAGCCACGGGAATTCTTGGTATTCCGTGGTGGGAAGGGCAATTGTTCGTGGGTTGTTTAAAAATAGATAACGAATGGATCCCGGAAATAAGAAAAGGAGTTTTCTTCCCTAAGGGCACTTCATTGTTAATTCCACAAAAGATTGGTTCAGCTTTTAGCTCAGATTTCACAAAATCGGGTTTCCTCTTTATTCTAGTTGACTTCAAAAAAGCCAAACTACCCAAAGGCTTCATACCAACTCTTTTTTGAAGTAAACCTTTGATCCCTTTTCGAACTTTTCACTTAAACACAGTCAATAAACGCTCTCTCTCTCTAACTCTACGTATGTTTGATGCTATTTTTATCGGAAAGTAATGGAGATAAAAAAGAAAACAATAATCTTCGTGGAAGAGAAAACCAACGGTCATGCATCAATGTGTGCTCCATTGAACAAATATTTTATTTTTTCTTTTTTTGCGCCGGACAACAGAAATTGTCTGGAATTTCAGCTTAATCAACGAATTCTGGTATTGAACTATGTCTGTCAAGAAGCTATTCGATTTAAGCTTTTTCAAGTAACTATTTCATGCTTGATAGTGTCGTGTCGTTCCCGTCAATCTATAATAATTGTTTTCCTCATTTCTGACTTTGTTGTTGTGGCTTGAAATTAGATTAGGTTGCTTGTTTTATTATTTAATTTTAATAATCAATAAGTTATATATTTATTTTTATTTAATACAATTCCAGGAGCATTTGGTTTCAACGAATTTTATCGATTTTTGAAATAAAGCCAGTTCCGGTAACTGGTACAACTTCACAGTTAAAAGCAAAGCCACCAGTAACACCACCGATCAAAAGAGAAATGCATTCTTCAGCGACAAAATTGGTTAGTGAATTTCACTTTAGACAGCGTTTAAATTTACTCGGATTAACAAATATTACGGAGTGTGAGAAAAATAATATACATTCCTTCAGGCCTCGGTTAGAATTCCACTCATTAAATTCATCGGAGCTCGTTTACCACGTCCACATTATGATGGAGCATCTCTTCCACCACTTGTTGTTTCTGGAAACTTCTCAGCTCCAGCAGTCAGAGCAGCGTCTGCCAGTTCAATTGGACCAGTAGGAAAGATTCCAAGAGGACAAGGAATCGAATGGACCCAATTACCACCACAATTCAGAAGAGATACACTTTCTGTAGATGAGATTGAAGCTATCAATGTAAGTTTTTCAAATTGTTGTCCGACCTCCACCGGAAAGAAAACCGGAAACACAAAGGTTACCAAGGGCAACATTCAGAAAATGAAAAAAGGACAAGCTAAAAATACATTTTTTTTTGTTTTCAGTCTGGATTCTCGTACAACAACTAATATGCAAATACATTTCGTGTCTCCCGGCTAGCTATCAGATTTTCGATATTTCTTCTAGATAAAATTTTATGCTCAATTGTTTGTTTTTTGTTGTTGAAATTTTTGCGTTGAAATCGCTATTCATTCTGTGAAACAAGTTTTGGTAATATTAAATCGTTAATTAGAGAATGTGAATACGTGACCTCGTGTGACAAAAACAACAATATCAAAAAGAAGTCATTAATAATGTTAATCACAAAGGAACAATCGCCATCAAAAGAATGGTGAGTCTAAAAGTTACGGAACGATAGAACTTGTGGATTTTGTAAAATTCAAAAACGTGAACGTTATCACACTGAAAATTATACTTCGGATTTTAGCGTCTGAACCAAACTTTAAAAAATCTCAGAAAGTTTTTTCCTTATAAATCAGGGTTCGGTTCCATGTGAGACTACCGTGTGGCCAATTAATTAATATCTACAAAGCTTTAGGTTTTTAACTTTTCATACCTACCGAATTTTCATTATTTCTCAACAGTAATTTATTTTCAGGGGTCAATTAGCTTGTGATGTTAGTTTGGTATTAGGAGGTGGTGGAGTACAAGAAGACATCGAGTTATCTTCTGTTTTCGAACGAATCAATAAATTATGGACAGACTCGGAGAAAAAAGAACTGACAGAAATGTTCGGCGGAAAGAAGAGGAAAGGTGTGACGAACAGTGGATTCAAGTTCCTCCTAACTGCTTTCGAAACTGATAAAAATGAGGCGGGATTATTGTTATTGTGCCGATTGATAGATTCGATTAGTTGGGTCTTATCATTAGAAGGTGATCGTCGTCGCGAGAAAGCCATTGTGAAAGCTGATGCGGTCGCAGTTCTCAGTCGAGTAACTCGTCGAAGATTGATTTCACGAATCGATGGTGAAAAACCCGAAATGAATCTTGAAGTTGATCGCTTATTATTCAAATTGTTACTGAATATTGGCCAGAAAGATGCGAGATTTAACCTGAAAATAAGAATGGCTGGAGTGATCCAAGTTATGAGTCGACTATTTTTAAAATACGACGATTTACTTGATACATTCTACCCACTTTTTATACGAATGGCAAGATCGCGTGAGCTCATTCCTAGACAATATATGTTTGAAAATTAAAAATTTCAGCAAGAAGCGGACAAATGATAGGACGCCAAGATGGATTCGTAAATAGACTGACTGACAAAATTAGTCATTTAAATAATATGGAAAGTGCCGAGCATATTAGTTTGCTGGACAAACATCTGCAAATTTTGTTTTTCATACTTAAAAATCGTAAGTTTTTACTAAATTGCCATATAAATAATCATAAATATGGTTGTTTACTATAAAATGTTTTCAGTGACTCTGTTATACTTATCAGAAAATTATCAAAATGTAAATGATTTTTAAGAATTTCCAGGTCGCATACGTGTTCAACTGATTCGTGATTCCTATTGTCGTAAACTAGTCGAGATTCTTGAAAAACATTTGAAAGCGTGTTCACCGAAACCTGCCCGTCGTCTATTATCATCCATTTTTGGCACTACCGATGAGTCAACGAATGCAACCACATCTGCACACATGGAAGCCATTGTTACAATTCTTGCCATTTTGAGATTGCTAGCAAATAATAGTGAGTATTGTCAAAATAAGCGAAAGTTTGATCTCGATTGTATGAATTGGTTTATTAATACAATACGCGACCGCGATACAATCGCGTAAAGTTCGTTCGATTCTTTTTTCTTCCCTCAAAAGTTTGTAAAAAGTTAACGTCATATTTGTGGTTTTTGTGATTTTTGAGGGTACATGAAACGAACTGTGATAAGGCTTAACAATGTGATTTTTATTGCTATGTCTGATAACTTTACAACATTTTCAGAAAAGGGCAAAGAAGAACTGATTGCGGTGGGAGCTTTGCAAATTTGCGCGAAAAAGTTGAAAAGTATGAACGATGATGAGGCGAAAAACGGGACAAAGGCCAAGATGGTTGTAAGTTTGGGGACCTCGTAAGAAGGATGATGCGAAACCATAAAATTCCCAAATGGTGATAAGACTCTTTTTGAAAGTCACGGGAATGTTTTATTTATTTAAGAGAGTTAAATTTAACATCAATTCTGAAACTCAGTCCGGATTTCGAAAGTTTCGTGTAACCAGTTCTGCAAAAGCCCCCACGTAACAACGAGTTTCTTATTTTGATAATCATTAGTAAGTGATAAAAGTGTTTGTTGACAAAAAAAGAAAACCGTTCCGAAAGTATCCACTTGATATTTATTACTATCTTAAAAGTTTGTCAACAAAACTAGTTTACGAGACAATAGAATAAGAGAGAGAGAGAAGACTAGTTTACACTTTTGTGGATCTGATTGAGACGAAAAAAACAACTGAGAAAGTTGTGATAATCTATTTATCATTACTTTTATTCTCTCTTTTCATACTGAAAGTTTTTGACATATGGTGCAAATCAAACGGAGAGCAAATAGACCGAAGGTTTGGAGAGTTTATTATTATTATTTTTTTTTGAATTGAGAGATATTTTAAGTGGGAAAGGGCGGAGAATTTACATTCCAGATGAATGATTTCAATCTGAAATGTACTCGGATAATGGTTGAGAATTGTTCTATTTTAAGTGTTTCATTCTTTCTATCCGATCTTTGGATTCTATTTTTGTGGTCAATTTTCTCCAAAAATGTATGTTTTAGGACTCAATGTGCGCTCTGGCTCTTCGATGTATGCCTACAGTACCTTATCCTTTGGAAAATATCCGATTTCCACTCGACTATCCTATACCTCAAATATCAACAACAACATCTGGCCCATCTCATCCCGGTGGTCGAGTTCGGAATTCTTCATC
This sequence comes from Caenorhabditis sp. 38 MB-2015, assembly GCA_900536415.3. Taxonomy (NCBI): domain Eukaryota; kingdom Metazoa; phylum Nematoda; class Chromadorea; order Rhabditida; family Rhabditidae; genus Caenorhabditis; species Caenorhabditis quiockensis. The sequence goes on along the minus strand of LR548599.1, from coordinate 78,000 downwards.
AATCAATATCTCATTTGACAATGGTCGAAGTAGCGATGAAGATGATGGAATTGATGAGGAAGATGAAGCACTGAATGATCAGAATATGACTGGTACAAATCAGATATTCGAACGATCAGATGATGAAGATGGCGGTGGTGTCACTGGGAAGCCAACAGTTTGTCTGCCCTTGCCGAAAACTACGAAACTCACGACGGCACAGTTGAGAATGTATTCGGGATTCTTCAAGGAGTTTGAGGAGGGCACGTTAACATCAGGGCCGTATTTGAGAACGGAAGAGAGTTGGAAAGGTTTTTGTCAGGTAAACGCTGGAACATGAATTAATTTTTGAAATGAGAATCGTAAGATTTCCGGTCTCAAAATCGTAAATTTCTGGAGTTGCAGCCAACACTTGAGTTTTGAAAGTTGTTTTCGATAATTTTCTTTAAAATACCTCAGTTTGAATCTTTTATAGGCGACGCAAATGGCAATGCCGAACCGACAACATTTACCATATGACATGTTTGTTGGCAATAACCAAGAACGGAAAGATGAGTTGGGCAAAACTACCAGTAGTATGAGGTAAGTCATTCATACTACCACCAAAACTTGTTCTCTACATTTTCATTCTTCCCAGAAAAATGATTGTTGAAGAGCTTGACAAAACTACGGAAAGATATTCAAATGTTGTGTATGATCTTGATGCTATAATCTTCGATGGAGGGCATCCAGAAGCAGATCAGCCAAAAAATTTGGGAAAGTTGGACGGATCTCGGGATCTTATTTTCGAGAGTCGATTTGAGAGTGGGAATTTGAGAAGAGCCACACAAGTTGCGCCGACACATTATGAGTTGATGCTATCCCCGGATATGAACCAACTTTCGGAGCATTATCAGTGGTTTTTCTTTCAGGTACAGCCTCGTTTTTTGTTCTTCAAACGTTTTTACATTACAGGTTTCTAATACTAGAAAAGATATCATTTACACGTTTGAAATTGGGAATTGTTTGAAACCGACTTCGATGTATAGTCAAGGAATGCAGCCGGTTATGTTATCGTTGGCAGATCGAGGTGATGGATGGAAGCGAGCTGGATACAATGTATGTTATTACCGAAATTTGTACGCGTGTGCTGAAACAACGACAACGACCCCTGCAGGAAAATCGAATGATGATAATGGAGAGGAGAAAAAGAAAAAGTAAGATATCTGAAAATCGTGATGGTTGATTCATGGAATATAACCAAAAAAAAAAGCATTCTGTATATATAATTCATGTGTCTGTAATAATAGATCTTTTCCTACGTTTATTTTCTCAAAAGTTATCACGATTCGAATTTCTTCAGGCATTACTACTCGATGCGATTCAATATTGTTTTCCCCAACACAGCCGATGTTGTATATTTGGCATATCATTTTCCCTACACTTATTCGTTCTTGAGTGTGAGTTTTCTGAAGTCACAACTTCTGGTAAAAATATCAATAAATTCCAGGCTTCTATACACGAGTTCCGCCGATTAAAATTGTCTGCGGTTTACTGTAGAGAAGATATCATAGGATATAGTATAGCTGGAAATGCGATGCGCATGCTGACAATAACCGCTCCTTGTTCGACACAAGAATTGGCGAAAAAAGAAGTGATTGTGTTATCAGCACGTGTGCATCCAGGAGAAAGCAATGCGAGTTGGATGATGCATGGTCGGTTTCTCTCTTCATGACAATGTAAACTCCCTGACCCGGTTCTATTTTAGGTGTTCTTGAGCAATTACTGACTGGTAATTCGGCTGAAATGTATCGAGTTCGAGAGAAGTTCGTGTTCAAAGTTGTTCCAATGTTGAATCCAGATGGGGTGATAAACGGGTCACATCGATGTTCGTTGGCTGGAATTGATTTGAATCGAGTTTGGGATCGACCAAATGAGTTGCTACATCCGGAGATTTATCATACTAAAGCTATTATTCAGTATTTGGTGAGTATTGTGTCAAACTACTCGTGACAATTTCAGGTAGATTAATCAGAAAAGGCCATCCTAGAATTCTGCTTACAACAGATGTAAAAATTTAGCAACCGTGAAAACGGCTAGTCTGAGATTTACACATAAAATTTTTTCCAGTGTGAATGCTTGAATAAACGCCCCGTAGCGTTTGTGGATCTTCATGGTCACTCGAAAAAATGGGACTATTTTGTGTATGGAAACAATCCTGCCGAATCGTGGCGACATGAAGACTCCACACCAACAAGTATAGAAGATGATGAACATCATTTGGCTCTACCGCGTGCTCTGGAAACTGTGACCAATAGTAAATTCAACGCTGCCGAATGTCGATTCTCAATTACTCGTGCCAAAGAAGCATCAGCTCGCGTCAATATCTGGCGACAGTTTGGCGTCAATTTGGCTTATACACTCGAATCGACGTATTGTGGATTTCAGACGAGTTCGAATAAAGGATATCAAATTAATATTGGAGATTTGAAGGATATTGGAAGAGAATTGCTCTTTTCGTTTTTAGAGGTAGGTCAAATGTGCGGATCTGAAAATAATAGATGATTATGTTTCAGATTTCGAATAAAGAGGCATAATTTAATTAGTTGCATTTTTTTAAATATTCATGATATTTTTGGCTTGTGATAATACTTATTTTTTCTATTGATCTCACTCTTCTTGTTTGCCTTTTAATAAAATGTTCAGTATTTATTTCGACAAATTGTTTACCCATCATACCTCACATTTCTTTAAACATTTATTGATCATGCTATTAAAATGTCTCAATACCATCACCCACTACTACAATACACGTAGATGAAGTGATACTCGTGATTCCTCCTGGCATATTCATTTTGGTCCGTCTTATTCGCCCTCCTTCGTTTCGGATCACACAATCCAAGGAGATGGAATGAATTTGTTGGCGATTTTGGACGATCCCAACAACAGTTGAAAGATGTGTATGAAGATAGTGGGCAGAATCAGAAGTCGGGGATATTGAGAAGACAAGCCCCGAATCGCACCCAATGATAATTTCTTTGTCGGAAAGGCATAGGGCTGTCACACCACTTCGGTCTTCGAGACGCTGGAAAAGAAAAACTTCAATATGGGTTCTTTGCCTGAATATTAGCGTAGTTTGCAGCCCTTTTCAAGGCCTAGAAAATGTGGTATATATGAGGCCTGAGGGCTTCAAAAATAGCACCTCGTTCGGTACTTTCTCACTCACCAAACTTCTCGTAATTTTGCTTTCACTGTCTTGAATTTCGAAAATGACCAAGTAACTATTACTTGTCCCCACAACAATTTCAAAAGTGTTATTCTCTAGACCATCTCTCACTTCAATTTTTGAGCCAATTCCAACATTTTCATCCAATCGAATCATGCCCAACGGCACTATTTCATAATTTTCTACGGTAAACACTCTGAATTTTTAAAACAATATCTTGAAACGTATCAAAAAACTTACTCGATGGTGCCAGATGAGAAGGATACAACGAATTCTATTCGCTTTTCCGATTTTTTCACAAATCGTGTGGCTACAATTCTCCCTTCATCTGTTCTTTCTCCTAAACTTCTATGCCAGAAAGTGTTGTTGCGGAAATTGTCTTCTTTCTCAAACTTCCAAATGGAGAACTTTGATTTTCCACCTCCAGTTATGATGTAGAGATCCTTTTCGAGTTCGAGAATGTCGGTACAGAGAAGATTTTCACCGGCAAACATTGAAAAGTTGATACAGTAGTCTGAAAATAAAAATTATTCCAACTAGACTGGATTTCTTTGCTGAAAAAATTCATCCTGGGAGTTTTCATATTTTTGAAAAAATTTTCAAAGCGGTAAACTCGCCCCACAACAAACCGCCCAAAACTAACCCGACGAAGATGATGTGAGTTGTGACGAGATGCTTAGTATCCCATCCAGTGAAACTGTCGCCAAATAGTTCTCAGATCCAGCAGCGCAAACAATCGGTGAACTATGTGGAATGGCCGCAACATGCTCTATTATATCCAAATCAACACGTTGTCGTCGTAAACTGCCATTGCGTATGAAATCGAAATAGAGCATAGTTTCTGATTCGAAACTAGTCGTAATTTTCCACTCGCGATGCCCTCCACCACACCAAACATCAAAGGCGGTCTGACCTTTGATCGCATCCCATATGACAAGTGATGTTCCATGAAATCCGACAATATATGGACGAGAAAGAATATCGATGAATTTGCACGGCCAAGACAAGCGCATATTCGCCGAGAAACTGCGTGAATTCAGAAAAAGAATATTTCCATTCTCTTGTATATTGAACGTCGTCCATGTTCCAATTTTGGCCAAAACCATGAAACACATATTGCCCGCTTGTTTGACTGTTGTGATCTCCTTATCTCCAAACAATTGCTTAGATATTTTTCGATTTACCACATTTTGCACATCTTCTGAATTACTGGTGATTTTCGTGAAATACAGTTCGCCATGAGTTGTGCCGAAAACCAAGAAATCTTCAATGACAACAAACGTGGATGGAATTATTGATGGTTTGGCAAGCTTGAACTTTTTCAGGAATTTAAGATTCTTTGCATCGATGAATTCATACAACCGCTGAAAAATTTTGATTTGAAGTGATTCATAGGCTTTTTTCAAAAAGCTCTCTTTTTGAACCAAAACTTACCACAAATCCATCCACAAGTTTGACAAGGAAATAATTGTACGAGCAAATAATCGAAATCACATTTGACGACATTTTCAAACTTAGAACTGTAACAAAGCATAAATAACAAAGAGAGGAACTATTTTCTACTCATACCATTCATTTCATTCAGAAACAAGACATGTTTCTCATTCCAAGCGGCTATTGAATTATCATTTGAAGTTATGTGTCGAATATTTTCCGCGCGAAACAAAATTTTGGACATGTTCTCGTTTTGATAAACTGTCAGATGATGCTCAAATTCATCAAGAATCACTAATCGTTCTCCGATATAACCGAAATTCAGTACATTTTTGCACATTTCAACAGATTGTTCGATGGGCTCAGTATTAACAGTGACTAATCCATTTTCATACGATCCAACTAGCTGGAAAATTATTATACCATGAGCAAAGTCTTGGAGCAAGAAACAAACCAAACAATGCTCCGAAGATTGTACGATACTACGAATAGTTCCGATAGACAAAACAATTTTCCTGGTCAATTCAATCGTGTTTTCACAAGATTTCCAAACAAAAATAGTTTGCTCAATTCCACCGGTAAAAATTTGATTATTCGTTTCATCGACACAAATCGCAAAGGGTCTTGCAGTATGACCGTATACCGTACTGAAGAAGTTGTTTGTTTTCGAACATAAAGTTTTGAAGCCTACCACAAAGGTTCTGCACTCTCTTTTAAATCCCACATTCTTAATGTTCGATCATCTGAAATCGTGAAAATGTGTTGGGAATCCGCTGCAATCGCGAAAATCATTCCCTTGTGGCCTTTCCTTCGTCTCGTGGTATTTCCCTCATTCAATCTCCATTCGATGAGATCACCTTCTACGCTTCCAATAAATATTTTGAGATTTTCCAGAGAATCTCCATGAATATAGGAGCATAATCTAAAATAAATCAATTGAAAAAAATAGTAAGTAACTTCAAAAAATAATCAGACAAAAACAGGCCAACGTATGTATTGAAAGTTCGAATCCAGACGAATTTTTGGATTAAAGTATTGAAAGACTCACGATGTGGCATAATAATCACATTGAATCGAGGTTTTTATCGAAAAATCTGAAAGATCGATGACATTCAAAACACTTCTCGATGTCAGAACAACAATTTCATCCTAAATAACAAAATTATTTGAATCTTGAGGAAAAATAAACTATACTTTTCCCAGCGTTTTGCATCCTATGATGTTTTCCGGAAACAATTGCTTGATCCGCTTTACAAATTGATTTTTCTTATCTCCAATGTCATTGTCAGCACAGAATATTGCTAAAAGATATCAGAAATAATTATACGGATCGAATAACCTTATAAATCAAATTAATTTAATTTCGGAAAGTCAGGTTCTGACAATATCAACCATCAAAAAAAAAATCCCTTCCAAAATTTCATCGGTACCACGAGCACCTTGGACAATAACATGCGCCGCACACACGCGACGCATAAGTTTCACAGGAAAACCGTGCGTTGTGTGTGTGCGGCGCGTGTTACGGATGAAATTTCGAACAATATGAGATGGTGAAATCAAAGACTACAATATAGTTAAAAATTGCATCGGTATCACGCGCTCCATGGGAAAGCACGCTTCGCAGACACACAACGCTAACTTTTTCAATGAGAAATGCATGCGTTGCGTCTTGCGTCGCGTGCTTTGTCCAACGGGGCGCGTGGTGCCGATACAATTTTGGACTATACGGTTTCATATAACAATTTACCCAATTTCAGAAGTTGGTCATCGTCAAACATCATATTTGCGAAATTTCCTGATTCGATCAACGAATTTTTCACATTTTCATTTTCAGTCGATTCGATCAATTCATGCAGTTGTTCCCCGTTCAACCGCATCTTCGAAGAAGAATATTTTCAGAGACACATTATTTTTAAAATATTTTGATTTCGTTTGAGCAACGAAATTCATAATTATGAAGAAAAATAAATTAAAATAAGTTCATATAAAAAAGAAAACAGACCGGAACAAAAATTAATTATTACTCGTACAAAATCAGATCGAATAACAATTGGAAAAAATATTTTACAAAGGAAAGAAACAATTGGGAAAATGTGGGTGAAAAAACAATATAGCACAACTAAAAAGTTTGGTTAAAATGTGAAAAATACGAGGGACATACTGAATGTGTCGATTGTCAAAATGGTTTGCATTTTTTTTTACTTTTTGACAGTTGTCCAAAGCTTTCCATCTCCAGCTGATCCCATGTGTGCAGCGGCTCTCAAGCGATCTCTTGGTGATTGAACACTAACATTTGGCGAACCGGCGATTGGTGTTGACCGGAAAATTGGCGAGTCACGGAAGAATGCTGCAAAAATATTTGAGCGTGATGAGTTTATGAATTTTTTTAAAAAATAGATCGATCCTCCAATTTTAGTTCAGCATGACGTTAGCATTTTTTAACACTTACCTGATGAGTTCGCAGTGGACGACATAGAACTTGCGACTGACGTATGATGCATGGATGAATTCATAGTAGTATCACCGTAAGTTCCAGCTTTCTCATTGATATTCATTTTTATGTAAATTCCAGCTGAAACCTTATATCTATAGTTGAAGCCAATGATTTTTAGTTTACCTATGATAACAATAATAGCGATTGCACAAGTCCACAACATTGTTGATAATAATCCCGAATTCTGTTTGAACATAACAATCAAAACATCAAAAATTCCTCGACTCTCCAACGCCTCATATACATGTTTGGCAGTTTCGTCGAGCAACTGAATCGAAACCGGGACTCGGATGATTTGTCCGGTTTGTGTATTTTCGACCGATACTTGACATTTTCTTGCGAAATCGGAGAACAAAGCAGCTGATTTGACGTTGAGCTTGATTTGATAGAAAATGTTTGACTTTGTTGGCGAATTGGTGGGCGCATTACGCAGTTTGTTCACACTAAGAATATCACCTTCACAGCCACGAACTACGACATGGTTCAAATCATGATGTGGAGCCCAAATTGACAAATAGGCACCAGTGTCAACCATGTTTGAGAAGACCAGCTGAAACATTTGTTTTTCCATATTCCACGCAGAAATAAACGAAGAAGATGTTTTGATATTAAGACTAAGCTCACCTCATTTTCCTCAACAGCCAATGCAAAATGGAACGGTACACTAGTCTGGGCTTCCTTCACATGTTTATCATTTCTTATCCATCTCGCCACAACCTCCACATTCCATTGCTGTTTCTCCAACTCTTCTGGCATTCCTGACAAAAATCCAGCTTCCAGTCTTCGCACTTCGCAAGCATATCCGATCGATTTTACAAAAATGGCATGAGCTGTTAACCAATTGACTGCCGGATATTTGTCATTTTTACCGCGAGTAAATGAAACATGACAATCGAATGGAATGAATGCATTGGCGAACGATGAAATTTGCTCGGACGAACAGTCTCCGTAAATCGAAGAGTGTTTGTTTAGAGTTGTTTCATTAGTAGCGGCAATTACTGGGAAGATGAAACTCGTTGATTCTTCATTTGTAACGAATTGCGGATTTAACATTGAAGAGAAGCGTAGAGTTTGTGGCTTGTTGATAACAATCTGAAAAATAAACTAGTTCGTTGGGAATGAATTTTTCAGGACAAAGTTCTTGATATAAAATGAGACAATTTTTAGAACAGAAATTTCACCAACTCACCTTGGAATGAATAGTCTGTTTGTCTGAATGCAATTTGATGAACGTATCTCCAGATTGGCTCAATTGCGCTACTCCGTGCTCTTCATCCAACCATGTTATAACTCCATCATTTGAACTTTTCGATGACCATTTCAAAACATCTTCTGACAACAAATTGGATTTCAAACAGAATACATCCGAAACAACCAAATCGTTTGGATATTTGAATGCCGCTTTCGGTAAAAGTGATTCAGATGCCGAAATTCGAACAAACGTCGAAATTTTCTCGTTTGATGCATCAGATATACGGAGTACTGTATCTCCTGCGGACTTCAAGGTGATTGTTAGAGTATGATTGTTGTTGACGGCATTGATATCAGTCAAATCAAATCTGTGGGGTCGATAGTTGATATTGGTAGATGTTGAGCTCAAAGCACGTCCTCTAACATCTCGTGGAATAACTTGTAGTTGAATTTGAGCACCGACAGGAAGATATAGAAGTGGTGAAGTTTCAAATGAACTACGCAACTCAACAGTTGGTCTGACATCAAGAGAATAAACACGTGACACCTGCAAATTTGCAAAAATTTAATGAGAGAAATTTAAGGATAAACTCACAGCAACTGGGATAATAGCGGTTTCGTTATCCGGAGAATCAGCCTTCTTGGCAGTGATTATAACTGATCCTTCTTTTCCATACGAATGAATCAATCCATCTTGAGAAACCGATACCTTCGATGAATATTCTGACGGTACACTGAAACGCGCATTTGCCCATGATGTTGTCAATTGTAGATTGGAATTTGGAGCCATTCTAATCATATTCAATTTCATTTCAGGGTTAACAACGTTAATCGAATCTTCAACATGAATAACAATTTCGGCGTTGAATATACGATCTCTTCCAGTGAAATGTTTGAATGCGTTCTCATTAAGTTCAACAACCGCTTTGACAGTGACTGCTCCACTTCTGGTAGCATCAAACCATACAGCGAATTGGTTATCGTTCGACTCCGAAATATCAGCTCCCAAAGGATGAATATTTTGTAAAACAGTTGGATCAGAGACACTCCAAGTGACTTTAAATGGATAAATTGCTCCACCAAAAGCAAATGGCTCCTCATCCTCATTCACTCCTCCAACGATTCCTTTCAATCTCACATCAAGTCTACCGCCAACCTCAACTTTCCTTGTCGACGCGCTCAGAGAAATTCCACCCAATGAAACAACTCGAACTATAACCGAATCCTTTGTAACATGTCCGTCTCCAACTAGAACTGTTCCCAATATTTCTGTATATCCCAAATTTCTAGATTTGATCAATGCGTTTGGCTGAATTGCGGCAACATTCGAATCATTCAATGTGAAAGATAGTGGCGGTGTTGGTTGTGGACCTCCAACAACTTCTAATTGGAAATGTGCTTCTGGGATAAGTGTGAGGCGTTTTGGTTGTAGATGAATGGGAGCGAAAACTTGAAGCGTGTGCGGCTTCGAATGCAATGGTTTTCCAGCTGATGTTGTTGCTGAGACACTCAAAGATACAGTTCCGATCGTGTCAGCTCGAACCATCCATTTCAGTCCATCAGTTCGTTTTAATAAAACGTTGTTGTTGCTCGATTCCAAGTTCGCCTGTTTCAAAGGTAAATAGGCATTTTTGATGGTGTTTCCGTTTTCATCTTGAGCAATGCATTCGACTTCGACTTCTTGACCAATTTCGACCTAAAAACAATTTTAATTTATGAAAACTCTATGAAATTTCAAGTTAGTGACCAGAACGTATTTTTTTAAATTACAGTTTTCCTAATTCGGAAAGTTTCAACCTACATATTGAGGGGCGACAATACTCAAAGATTTGATTTCAACAATTTTAACGTTCACATCAACATATTGCCCAGATACACATTGATCCACAATTCGCAAATTGACACTTCCATCTTTCTTCGGTGAAACACTCAAACTTCTTCCATTCATTGCCAATTTCACTTGAGCATTGGCGTTCGGGGAGTTCTCAACATTGAAGAATCCGGAACCACCACTAATCGTAAATACTCCTTCCGATACAGCCTCATTCCATAATGACAATTGGTTTGGTTCACTTTTCATCGCGTCAAACACCAACATCTCATATTTTGTTTCTGTTTTCGAGTTTGAAGATAAGCTCGCTGAAATAGCTGCAACCCCTTGTTGAAGAGAAGAAACATCGGCACAGATAGAACTTTCGTGAGTTGAAGTTTGCCCAATTTTCAAAATATTTTTATCCGAACTTGTCCATTTTGTCTTGATTCCATTGATCGAATGTAGTCGGGTCATTTTTCCGGAGCATACACCATATCCTCGAAGGAATAATTTTGCGGATGATCGTGATTTGATCGTATGCTGAAAATACATTTTTGCGATAGGTTTGTAACAAAACACTCACAATATTGTTGGGGCAATTATCGAGTTTTTCGGTGTTCTCATAAATTTCCAATCGTGTTGGTGGTGTACAACAAATGACCAAGTTGATCTCAGATTTAAGTGGGAATGGGAGAGTTGGGGAAACTTCATTTCCAATTTGCACGACAACATTCTCACTCGTTTCTTGACTCGAACATTTGATAACAACATTGCTATCATCGAAATCCACTGCGATTTTGGAATTTCCAGATTCTGAGATTTAAAAAAATGAATATTGTTTAACTGAAACTTAAAAAACTCACGAGTTCTATAGAACGTCGATGTATCGAGTATCCATGGCCTTGGACCTCCGAACAACTTTGCAGAGTGACCACTTCCCAATCCAATCGAAATCTCGTCATCAGTAACAGTCAACAGATTATAAACGGAAACATCAATTGTAGCTTTGTGGGGTCCGACAGAAACAGTAACACGCGTATCACCAGCCACGAATCCTCGAAGGCTAATAGTTCCACATCCAGTTCCAACAGTTGGGAGAGTAGATACAACATCCCTTGAATGTTTCAAAATAGTAGTATCCACAATTTCTACGCGGAAATCAATGTGTCTACAATCTGACATTTCATTTTGTCGATCCTTTCCTTGCCCGAGTACACGGAGGTTGAGTTTCAAGTCTGCACCAACAAAAGTTTCACGCACTGTTTCACCGAAAGCCAATCCATTCACATCCAGAACATGAATTTCAGCGTAAGCTTCGAGTGCTTGATTTCTCAAATCCGCGACGCGAACATTTGTGGTTCCCAATTCATTGGCAGTGACTTTTCCATTCGAATCAACGCTCGCAATTTGTGCATTCTCTCCTGCCCAGTTGAATACTCCACTTCCACCCGTAGCGAGAAGCGAGATCTCAGATTTTTTGTTATTCGTAAGGTAAGGAAGATACACAATCGATGGAACAATTCGAACCGGTTCGACCAATGTCACTTTCTGCTCGCCACTAATTTTTCTGACTTGTTCGAGTAGTTTCCCGTTTGAAGCATCAACCAGTCCAACAAACTTTGATGACAATACTGTAGTCGCCGGTTTCAAGGGAGTAGCCAAAATCCATGTTTTATTCTTTGAAATGAAATCGATAGTGAACAATGATTCATCAAAATATGTTTCAAAACGGATATTCTGCAATAATAATTGTCACTAGTGATGGTTTTGAGAATACTTACATCAGAAAGGAACATGTTGTTACGATTTTCATCGAACATCTCAATAGTGAAAGTGTATTGTTTTCCAGTTTCCAAAATCCAATTATCTCCTGATACATACCATTGAATTGCTTCGACGTCAACGACATGGATATTTGTGGACGGGGGACGGAGTCCGGCTTTTGTCTCAACATCGATATCTGGAATTGCAATGTTTCTCTTAATGTTGAAAATGAAACGAGTGACTTACGTGAATTGACTAATGAAACACCGGCATTTCCTCGTGTTAGTGCTCTTACAGATGTTGTGGATCTGTCGAATGCGATGATTTTGTCAGAATCGACAGTCAGTTCATAACTGTCTGATGGCATTGGTACAACTGAAAAGATTAAAATAGTAAATGTTGAATAAGATTAGCACATTTAGTGATTTTAAAAGTTCAGATTTCTGTTTCAGATTTTTTTTGTTGAATTTCTTGAACTTTGAGAGTTAGTCTGAAAGGTAAAATTGTTTCTAGGAATTTCTAAATTTTGTTATCTTATTTTTCGAAAAAAAAATCCCAATTCTTTCTGTAACCTACAGTACCTTGAGTTCCATGTTGCTTGACAAGTAGAACTTGGAATGGTAGAATTGAATGAACTGGAATGTACATATCCTGAGATGGAACCAAGAGAAGATTCGCGACAACGATAAGATCCACTTTATGCGCCTCAACGTTCTGGAAATATTCTGATTAACCTTCATCTATTCACACAACATGATCCTCACCTTGAAGAAAGAATCGCTGAACTTCGCAGTCAATGATGATGTTCCTGTTCCAACTCCTTCAATCAAAATCAGTGAGCCTCTTTTTCGATTCTTTTCCAATTTAACAATCTCGTCTGGTGCTTCGTATGTTGATTGTTCGAATGGTACGATTCGCAACGGTTTGTTAGCGGCCGAGTTCGATGTTGATGATAATTCCCATTCTAACGAAATCTCGCTAAGTGTTGAGAAACGATCACCTTCCGCATTGAATGCATCAACGGTCATTCTAGCTGGCGCAGCATCAACAAACAAGACCTTAGTAGTGGTTTCAATACTGATTGTTGAAATTTGATCAACAGTTACACCACAACTCAAAGTTGTTCCACTTGCTCTATCTTCGGCGAAAATGACAGATGAAGTGTCTGTGAGACCAATGGAATCAGATTTGACGACTGATCGAATTACGGCGCGATCCGAGCATGTTGAACTACTGCTGTTCGACAAGCTTCGCACTGACACAACGTCTGGACGAGTAGATCTCCTTTAACATGTCAAAAATTTTATGAATTTATAAAAGTATAATCACTCACCAATTAAAACATCCACCAGAAGGATGAGTGACTTCTAACACAAAATAAACCGGAATATTTGGGTGATATGGCAAGAGAACACGAGGCACGTTCAACCTATACTGCAGGGATAAATTGGTGCATACTGTGAGAAGTAGTATCCATCGAAATAAATAAGACGGGTTTAGCATCTTTGGATGAAACTACCTGAAAAAAAGACTTCCCAGTTTCAAAAAAAAATTAGGAAACTTTCGAAAATAAATTTGCCGCTGTCGGTTCCTAGGCCATGAATGTTTGTTTGGAGCGCGTTTGCATGTTTAAAATGGCGAGAAAGTCAATTTTTCAAGAGATGTTTTCGTTGAAATTGACGGCAAACTTGAACGATAAGGATTGAAGACTGAATGTGAGTTTACAGAAAAATAAAATAATAAAAGCACAAATATGAAAGATTGTGGTTTTTTTTTCTCAAAAAGTGAACTATTTGATTATAAAGTGTCAGAGTTAATTTGTTTTTAAAATTTCGAATCGTAGTTTTTTTTTTCTGCTCCATAATTATGTTTCAAATTAATTCATATTGACTTTAAAAAAATGTTTTTTAGTCCACAATTACATTACAACTAGGAGCCATCTATTTTTATTCTTGTTCATTGACGTTCGTGCAAATTATTTATGTCGTCATTCTGTTTTCAATGCTCTTTCCATATTTCACGTAGAATTTGATCAATTATTTATGTTTCAATGTGTAGGAATTCATGCTCAACTGGTATTCATTTGAAATTATTAAATCTGTATGTGATTAGGGAGTTTAAAAAAAGAAAACAGTAAAGAACAAATTTGAATATTGATATTTTTAGGCATTTTTTAATTTATCTATCAAGAAACTACCATTTTGAAACTCTGCAATATTTACCCCAAAAATGTGATTGACGTGTTTCTAAAAGTAGTTGTGTATTCCTTTCAAACAAAGTATATTCTTTCAACGAAATTTTTTAAAGCTAACTTCCGGCTTCTGAAAAGCCATACAGAGTTCATTTAATTCTACATCCGCATCGGTTTTTGGGAAACCCCTAGTCGTCAGATACACAAATGAATAACAACACAAACATGTTCAATTTATTCGCTCAAAAAACACGTTCATCATTCGATCGGATGTTGGTTGGTGGATGGTGTTGTAGGGGTGAGAACCAGTATTTGAGTGAGAGATCGTAAGCAAAAAAGTGGGGGCAAAAAATATATATTTGGGTAAATACAGGGAAATTAATCCAAATGGTGCCATTGGGCGACTTGTCTTCCGGGATTTTCCAAAACTTCGACGACATGCGAATCTTCCATGTTGAGAAGGGCTCGTCCAATCACATCGTTTCGATTCACACGATCATGGTTCACAACCTATAATTTAATATTTTTATGTACATGAAACGACAATTATTTTTATTCGAAAAAATGATATCATAATGTTAAAAATTCTCACCTGTAAATCAATAACACTTCTTTCCAGTCCATCTTCAGGCAACTCGAAAACGAATGATTCATTATAAACCGGATTCAAAGTGGATCGTCGAACATGCGTCTTCTTTTTCACAATTCGTTCGCCAGACTCTTTTCGTAGGTACAATTTGACGTAGGGATCAGCGGTGCCGGCGTCGTTTCGGCTCAATCCTCGTGCTTTGAGCACGACGATTGTCATGTTGTTGAATGCAGCCTGATAAGTGAGTGAGAGAAGAATTTCGCCGCGAGCTGCAACGCTGTCGGTGGCACGTGGAAGGAGTGGTAGTTCGACGCGCATCTCTGGATGAATTGTGAGCTCGGCGTCGACGAGGCGGTATACACATTCTCCTACAACTGTGTCACGACTGTATCGATCGAATGCAACAACCTGAAATCAATTTGAAGATTCTATAAAGAATATGAGAATTTGTGAGTTACGTGATTTTTGAGGGAATTTTTTCAAAATTTTGAAAAACAAAAAAAATCGACACAACCTTTAATTAGATTGTTTTTCGGTCTCTGATGTTTCTCGAACATGACTATTCGCTGAATAAAACTGAGACTACAGTCTCAGTTTTTTTTTTTTTTTTTTAAATATTTTTTTACCATATTCAAAAGAACTACTCACTTGGAAGTGCAAAGTAGACATGGTGACTTGCTCATTGGTCACCCCATACATGGTGAACTGTTCATCATAAATTGGGTCGGTTGTGCTGCGGACAATGCGTGTTTTAACGCGATGCTCACGTTCTGGCAATAGTTGAAGTTTGACATAGGGGTCAAGAAGACATTGACCATCACGCGAAACAACCATTTCGCAGAGATGACGGCAATTGACAACGCCGATCTGAAGCGAAAGGCTAACCGGGTCGTAACTGAGTGTGAATGTGATGCTACCACGTTCGGAAGGCAACTCGGATGGTGAGAGCTGGAATTTTTTCAGTTATATATTCGTTTCATGAAGTAAAAATAGGAACCTTTCTGGTGCGATCCTCCAACAAAGTTTGAAACGGTACATTTGGAGATGGTGTGGAATCATTGGAGAGGGGCGACTGTAGAGGTGATGGTGACTGTTTCAAGCCGCCTGGTCCTTTTGCGAATCCACCGCGAACCGCGATGACTTGTTTTTGTGGCAGGAGAAGCGATGGGTACTGACGACGTTTTCGGACGGCTAGAAGGACGGCCATCGATATGAGACTGGCCATCCCAACAACACCACCGACGCCCAAGTAGAACCATTCTGGAAATCGAAACTTTGATCGTGAACTTCAACGCAAAGGGAAGTTGATGTATACTTTTTCAATTTCCTATATTTTGTCGTCATAACACCCACGTGCACAAAGAGCGAACAATTATATTGCAATAATTGGTCAGATGATATTGGAAAACAATTTTTAGCTGTTTAATGTTTCAATTATGTTACCAGTAGAGCATGTCAAAACTAGAAGTCACAAAAGTTCAACGTTAAAAAAAACATAATTACATACGTATAAAGTCAGCTGGTTAATCATTCATTAAATGTACTTTGTCAAGTACATTTCCAGGTCTGCGAGCTAGTCGGGATCAACGACCAAAAAAAATAATTGGCTAAAAAAGGGAAGAAATGGGGGATAGATAAGACGGACGATGTGTGTTAATTGGATTTTCTTCAATTTGTGTGGGTTGTTTTGATGATATATGTTTTTTTTTCAGATTGAAAGGACGCCCACATAACGTCTTGGTTTATGGAAAATGATATACAGAGAATATGGAAAAACAATCCAAGATTAACATTAGAGAGCTGCAAAATGGTGTTAGGGTTACTGTAGGTTTGGTACATCCATTAAATAAAGGCTTAAGCGAAATGAGCACAACACAACATATAGATGTTGAAAATTGAAACTACAGTAAGACAATGATCGAATGACTAAGTAAAGTACTTTCATCTGTATATTGGTTAATGATCCCTTAATTACAGTACCAATCTTTGAGAACAGTAACTCCAATTTCTAAGTACAGTACTACACTCGAAGGAGTTGTATGAACTAAAGTTAACCTTTTTGTTTGTTCGCCGATGATTCTCATTAGACTGTTGTAGTTTCTATGTAAACATTTGATTGAGAACAGGAAATTGATTTGTGGATTTTTTTTGTGATTACTTTTATAGATTTTCTGAGAAATAGATTTTGATTTGGTCATTGGCAAAATGCTAAAATGGAACCTTAGAAAAAATACAGTTCTCATAGAGTTTCTGACTGAGGGATCAGTTTTGATAAGTCAAACAGAACAAAAAACAGCTTTGCAGAACTTGATGACGTCAATTCAATGACTCATAAAAGGCGTAATTTGATCGTTTCGTAAGTTTCCGAACAGCTACAGTAGCAACCAGAGCCGGCATACCTAACTTGCTCTATTCACTTTGAAAACGAAGTGATTTGAAGAAGGGATGCTTACATTTTTGGGCCCAAATTTTTCAAGATAGTACTTAATGTGTTTTACCGTACCCTCTTGACTCACCGTTACTGCCATCTGTCGACTGCTGATATCCTTGTCCATTTTGTAAGTTTGGCATTAATTCGTGTGATGATAACTATTCGAAAAAAAAATAAACTCCTTTTTTTCGCCTTCTTTTTTCTTCCTACAATTCAGAAGAAAGAAAGAAAGAAAGAAAGAGAGAAAACACTGAAAATGGGCGGATCGATGCCGCGACGCGACCGACTCGCCGAGTCGCTCGCAAAAAAGCATGCTGACGACGTCATGCGCGACGAGCAAGAGAAAAAGAGGGGATATGAGACATTGCGCGTGAGATGGAGGAAAACATGATTGGAGCTTTTTATGAGAACTACATATGGAAGGGGAAGGATGTGACGAGATATGAAATGAGAAATGCGAGTGATTGACAGGTTCAGGGTGTTGGAAATTATAATTTTTTGGTTTCGTTTTGATCTATTGTACCCTCAAAAAGAGAAAGAAAAATGTAATTTCAGGTTGTCACTGCTGTTTCAGTGAAGAAAACCTTGATTTTTCCAGTACGCAAATGAATATCGGATAGTCTAAAGGTCTGGGAAGTTTAGAAAAATTGGATCTGCAAAAGTTTTTGTAAACTCGTCATTTAAAAGTGGGCTCACCGGAAATAACCAGGAAATCATGACATTATTTTGAAACTTTTTCTTCAGGTTCTACTCTAGTATAGGAGGGCCTTAGAATGAAATACGGGTCCAATCTAGAATTGAAATTTGGTACCCTTATACTTTCCTATCATTGCCAAAGCAGCCTGTATATGAAGAAAAAATCTACCTAAGGTCATGATGATACTCATCATGAATTCCGACAACATCAAAAATACATCTGTCAACAATATTTTTTTGAAAACATGACGTTCGGTTGAACCTCATTAACGATTAGTCAGAAAAAATTGCTGATTTTCATCAAACAGGGATATTCTCTACGTCTCGTACACTCTCGCATTTCTTTGAAAATGTCAACTTGTTTTTGTTCCAGCCGAAAAAAAAAATTGAGAAAACTTCTTCGCTCGCCGAAGAAAGTGCTTGTCTAATCCCCTGCGGCTATGATATTTATTGGGTACTTATACGAGAAATTAGCTCGAATTTCTTCTTTGTAAAATGAGACTTTTGGTGGTTTTGGCTGAAAATAGACGACAAAAGATTTGTTTGTTTGAGAAAGGACGTTTTCTAGGAAAAAAAAATTCGAACATCGATGCATGTAGACGAATAACAAATTCCTGGGAATCTCAGTTCTTCATTTGTATTCATCAGAATATTTTTAGAATCTTATTGAGAATGTGAAATTATTTGAAAACATGGATGGGATGAAGAGTTGTTTGGAGAGAAATGAAGCATGAAGATGAATTTCAAGAATTCAAAGGGTGTTTTTAATTTTCAGAACTGATATTCAAAAATATTTATAAATAAACTTCTTTCAAAAAACTTTGAAAGTTTTTTTTTAGTTTGGCCTCTTCGCATCTTCAGATGTATAAAAAATATATTTTCTCATGAATATAGATTTTCATTATTGCAATGCCTTGTAATGACCAAAGGAACACAACACATCGACTACAGCACCGAATCTTTGAAATTAAAGACAGTGGTCTTTTTTTTTTTTGGGAGATTCTTAGAAACGGAAATATACCAAAATTGAAACACAACCATCTTTATGACGAAGAACAACAGACTTATATCGAAAGTTCGGAAAACAAAAATGTTTCTGTTTCTTTTTTCTATTGTATCATAACAATTTTGTCTTCCGGAATTTTTAATGTTTTTGAGTCGGGAGAGTGAGTCGACTAGCAAAACTTGGATGATATTAAATAAGATTCAAATTTTGAAACCAAGACAATTTAATAAATTTCATAGGTTTTAAATGAATCAAAAAATGTTTCATAATACGTACTCTTATTGATGATTTTTCTATAATTTTCTCTTTTTTTTAGTTTTCCTGAAATCATGCTTCCTAAAAAAAACTACATTCTTTTTTTCCCAGGAAAACATTGAGTGGGTCAACGAGTTCCTAAAAACTCTCACATGTTATCTTCACGTGATTTTGTTGCAAGAGTTAAAGGGTCATTCACATGAACGAATAGGTCTCGGAACAATTATATTTTTGCACCTGTTTTCAAATATTTTTTCATGTGAATAACCATAGTGTGAAATTACAAAACTTTTTCGAATGCAGAGTAATTTATCCAAGTATTACGGATTTTTCAATTATTCAGAATTGTTGGTTTCTTCTTCTTCAAAAACACATAAAAATGCGAAGAATGTTTCAATGGCGAAAAAAAAGATGATGATATGATATTCTTCGATTGATTAGAAAACTAGTTTCTTAAACCTCCTGAATTGATTTTTTGTTTTTTTTTTCTTTTAAAATATGGACAAATATGAACAAGTTCGAGTTGTTGGCCGTGGTGCTTTCGGTGTTTGTTGGTTATGTCGATCTCGCAATTCTAGTGTTAATCGAAAAGTTATCGTTAAACTAATCAATATTCATGGCTTATCAGAATCTGAAGAAAATTCAATTGCTGGTTCGTTTTTTTTATATAAATATTTTTTTTGAAAAATGAAATTTATTCCAGGAGAAGTGAAACTGCTTCAAAAAGTACAACATCCTTTGATAATTGGATATTTCGATTCGTTTCGCTTTGAGAATCAATTGGCTATTGGTAAGAATGTTTGTTTTTCTATTTTTCAAATCACATGGGACCCTTTTACGAGAAAATGAAAAATTAGTTTCTTTTTTTGGCTTGGAGTACGAGTAATCCTCTACATTTTTTTTTGAGAAGGGGTGAGAATTTTTTTTAGTTAAAATATATTGAAATAATATTTCTCGAATAATCAGACCTGAGGAAACCTATTCAAACAACAATTATCTGATGAAACTTAATTTTGAATCGAATAAAAAATTATCAATGGAGCTCGTATTACCAATTTAGGTATGATTTATACAAAAAGTATATCGGAAAAAAATTATATATAGCCTGCGTTAACATTTTCATCTTCGACCTCTTTCCTAATGCAATGTTGAACTCCGGAAAATCGAATTAAAAAAAGCGACAAAATTAACAGTGAATGCTGGCAAAGCGGAGCTGCTACATTTTGCACAATAGAGGAAAAATATTGGATGATTTTTCGGCGTTGGATATTAAAGGTGGACTGCGAAATAATTGGAAACAGCGGTCTGCAAAATTTCGTCGCGCGTCTGTTGAAAAGTGCACACAAACACCCAAGTTGACGCGCATTTCCGTCAGAGAAAAAAAATATGAATTTTCCACTTCCCCGCGTGTTCAATAGAGCACACATGCCCCATTAAGCAATGCAAGCAAAACATCCTTTCTGTACCTGTTTGGTCCTCCTGTGCGAAATTTTTTTGATTTTTTTGCTCGACGGGACATATATAAGGTGAACATATACTTTAGAGTGACGGAAACATGCAATTATCTCGCAGTCCTCCTTTAAAAAATTGTTCTCAATATATCAAATTCTAGTACAGAAATTCTTAGAATTGAGAGGAATCATGGGTCTTTTTTTTTAAAATTAAAAACCCATTATCCATCAATTCTCAGGGAATATATTATCGCTCTAAGCAAGTTTTCATTATTTCAGTGATGCAGTATGCTGAAGGTGGTACAATGGAGCGAATGATACAAGAACAACGACCAGAAATGTTTGCGGAAAAGCAAGTGCTTGAATATTTCACACAAATATTGATAGCTCTCAATCATATGCACTCTAAACAAATTGTTCATCGAGATTTGAAGCCACAAAATATTTTGTTGAATCGAAGAAAAACAATTGTGAAATTGTCGGATTTTGGGATTTCGAAAGAACTGAGCACGAAGAGTGCCGCGTCGACTGTTATTGGAACGCCAAACTATTTGAGTCCCGAAATATGCGAAGGTGAGATTTTTTGTTTGAAAAAAATCAAAAATCATTCATCTTAGGACGTCCCTACAACCAAAAAACCGATATGTGGTCACTGGGATGTGTTCTTTTTGAGTTACTCGAGCTGAGACGTGCTTACGATGGTGAAAACCTTCCATCGATTGTGATGAAAATCACGAAAGGTACAGTGAACAGAATGGGAGATCATGTGTCCCCCGAAGTTAAAGATCTCGTAAATCGTCTTCTTCAGATGAACGAAAAGTCTCGTCCAGATGTCGCAGGTCAGTTTTCGTTGATTTTCTAACATCAATTCAGGATCAGAATTACAGATATACTAGTCAACCCTACCATTTTGCCATATCTCATTGGTATACATTGTGATCTCAGCCGGTTGGATGCCCCACCTTCTGACAAACGGAAACCATCATCATCGTTGAGTAGTCGTCTTCGAACCACCCCAATTACATTGACAATGCGATCAATGACATCAGCATTAGAACCATCGAAATCGTTTATTAAAGAACAAAACGAATCAAAAAAATTCATCCCGCCAATTACTATCACAAAACATTAGGTGTTTTTTTTCGATAAAAATTATACAATTAGGACTTTTTCAATGTTCTTTGTTGAGGAGATTACGGTAGGTAAGTACAAGATTATGGCCGAGATTGGTAAATGAATTTGGTCTGGCTGGTGGTTCAAACTCAAGGTTCGGTGAACGAGTTCGAGCGCGACGTTCGGATGTTCGCGCAGGACGTTGTTTGAAGCTGAAAACAAGTAATTGTGGAAAAAAGAGAGGGGAAAAAAAAACTAACCCTTGAGGTCCCGTTGCTACCCCTTTATCTCCAGCACCAACACTTCTTGATGTATCCAAGCATCCATTCGTATTTTGTTCCAAACTGACTGAATGACCATATCCATCCAACCAAGATTGACGTCTTCCTCTTGCTGAATGATTTGAATAACAAGAGTCGTCTGAAACATCGCTTCCATTTCCGATGCGAATCGACATATCGGATTCCAACGATCCTCTCGAATCACGCGATTCTCTTCGATTTCCGCCACCCCGGTCTTCTAATCTTCCGTCAGCGGAGAGGAAGGACATTTTTCGCGAGTCGGATGAGAATGATGGACGAGCAGCGCTGATCATCACACGTGGTAAGTTTGTTGAAGACATCGATACTCGACGATTTCCCAAGCGGCTAAATATAATAGTTGGTTTAAGCATTCTTTTCTAGTCCTACCCTAGGCCAAGATGTTGCTGATGTTGCATCTGCCGATCATCATGTTCATATCTGCGCTGTTCAACAATGTCCAAAAGTATGCGAACGCTGCTCAAGACATCGTCAAAGTGTGCACTACTGCAAAAAGGTGAAGTTCAGCAAAGTCGAAGTTAGAAGAGGATCACCTCAAGTCTTTGCATGCAAGGCCGATGACAAGTGGGTTGAGAAGATGGACACAGACTTGTTGCGCGTCTCGCATTCGAACCGGGTCACGTGTGACAATTCGTTGAACGATTCCTAGAATTTCAAAGAAATTTTTTGAGTATATAGAAAACGCTCCCACTAAGCAGTTTTTTAACGACTTACTGCTTTTTGCATGTATGATGACTGGATGTTGTACTGAACATAACGAAACACATTGCAACAGCTGAACAAGGTTAACAGTGTCACATCGATCTGACAAAGATGCAAGACTTGCGAGAAGATCCAGTTGACGCTGGAAAAAGTCAAATGATTCTTTACATGGTATTGTCCATTTTAGAGTGACGTACCGGTACATTTTCATGTAAGAAAGGTGGTAGGCACATGATTGCTGGTAACAACTTCTTGACGATAAATTTTACTGGTAAATATTCGGCGACATTTGGGATTCCTCGAATTGCCGACGATTGCAATGAAGTGTCTTCAGATTTCAATGAATGAATGATCACATCCAAACAACGATCTTCGACAAAATCATCGGACAAACGGCGAAACAAGACCGACATATTCTCGAGAATATAAGAGCGAAGCTGGAATTGAAATGAGCTTGAACACAAAAAAAGACAGCAATTAGACTGGGAGGCATAATTAAATTGTGTCCTCTTCAACTATGTGGAAGGGCACCCACATATATATATTTGTTTGAGGGATGTATTCAAGAAATTACCATCAAATAAAAAAAATAAATAAAATGTTTGGTTGAATGAGAATAATTTGAGAACTCAAGTATGCGGAGAATGAATGAAACCCCAATTAGGATAAATCCCAAACGACTTTAAATGGCATTCAAAGAAAATATGAGGGTTGGAATATTTTTAGCACAATGACGTCTGTTCATGAATACTAAAAGAATCTCTTGAGGAGTATACTAAATTGAGGCGGGTTTTGATTCGTTGACTTGTCGCTACTGGTTGGTGGAGATGTTTGAAATATCTAAATACGCGTCGAAAGCCTGAGAGCTTGGAATGCATTTCACAATAAAAATCAAGTAAATAATTAAGTAAGTACGTGAAAATTTGGATAGTGGATGTCGATTATAAAAAATCAGCTTACTTGAGTTGACCTGAAAATTTTTCTCATGCTTTGAAAAACTCAAAAAGTTCTGACAAAAGTCAGTATTATTTCAACATATTGAAAAGAATATGTTCAAACGTACTATATGTGTGGAACTGAATCCACTGAGTACATGTACGAAGTGGTGGGTGGGCCTATCCCACATCATCTGAATTCATATAAAAAGTAAAGTCTTACGTCAAAATTGTTGACTACAATTTTTAAATGATAAAATAATGTCATAGTCTCCCGCTGTTTCTTTCCTCATTATCAGAATATTACAAAATGAGAATAGAAGGTTCCATGTGTTCAACCCCCCATCTCTTCATGTCTACCTACCGGTCTGTTGTGTTGTGTTGCATCAACAATTGTTCGAATCCACTCTTTTAGTTTGTGTATATTATGACTCTCACAGTGTTCTAACATGAAGAACAGCGGTTTTGCCAGTGCGCAATACATTTCCGGGGATTCACATAGTTGCTCGTTGAATCTCGGGAGGATGCGGGTGAACCAAACCGTTTCGGCAATATTTGACAAAGCGGAGAAGAGTGTTTGAGAGAGGAAATGTGATTTTTGAGAAGGATCGAATACCTGAAGGAACATTCACTTTTTTAGTTCCCTTTTAATCAATTTTTTGTTATCTCTATCGCTTACTTGAGCAATATCATCCAATTGTCGGAGAGCAGACAAAGAGGAGTCATCGAAGTGTTTTATCTGAAAATTGAATCAAATTAAATTCTCCTCTCTTGCACAATATACGATTATCTCTTCTCACTCACCAATGTCAACAATTGCACAGTTGGTCGAACATCAACCTCAAAGCTGAGCACCTTGCTCATCGACTCCTTCAAATTCGGTCCCAAATCGTTGGTGACACAATTCAACGCCTCGTCCAATTGTCCACACACAATTTGATATGTTTCCAAATTGTTTTTGGTGTCGATGAGACGTTTGCCACCCGCATATATCCAGCAAATCAGAACGCCCAATGAGAAAACATCGGCGGCTGTTGTGACAGTGTTTTGACCTGCTGCCAGGTATTCGGGAGCAAGGAAATCGAGATCGGGTTGTAGACATGGTGGCAGTTTCTTTGTCCATGGGAAACATGGATAAGTGTTCTGAATAAAATAGGATAACTTTTAAAATCCAGAACGATTTGAACAGAAAGAGGTTATAAGTGGTCCGATTAGAAACGACCAAATCAGAATCTTAGGACAGTTTCGCTCGTTTCTTGTTTTTTTTTTTAAATAGAAGTGGACTCCAAAAATAGAATGTCTAAAAATAGCTGCTAAGTTTTTTTTTTACGTCTTTTCTATATTTCCTTCCGGAGTTTCTAGTCGAGCAACTACTTGATCGAATTTTTCATACCGGTTCTCTTGCGGCAACCGCAAACATAAATCCTCCAATTTTCCAACTTTTGGAAGCTGTCACAAAGATTGCATCCGGTGTTAAGTTTCCATGTAGAACCTTGGCCGAATTATGCAAGTATGAAACACCATCGATTATCTACAAGTATCAATTTGAAGTCAATAAATATGTACATTCAGAATAATACCTGCAAAACTCCCAGTTTGATTTCGAGTCTGTCCACATTTTTGTCAGTGACAACGTTTTCTAAAGTTGTCACAAGGAGCTCAGAGGCAAACGATAAATGTTCCTTAGTCTCCTCTTGACCGTGCTCAATGTGAAGAATTCGGGGATGTATCAATGTGCTTAGTTGACTGACTTCATATCTGAAGGATATACTTCATTTTTAACCTATAAGTCATTGAAAAAGAGGGCAGATTAATTTTTTTGAAAGTACATTTTGGTTTTTTCACATCAAACATTCAGACTACCGTTTACCATAAATTCACTATCCCTATTATTTTAAAGTGAACCCTATCTAATTAGTCCACTCCTCGAGGGATTTTTCAGTTTTTCATGAAAATGTTATTAATATCCCATTTTCGTAAAACTTGTTTTTGTCTCAAAATTTAGGCAAACACCACTTGGGAGTATAATAATGACTTGAAGAGGCGTTGTGACTAATCGAGATCAAACGATGTTTGACTCACTTTATCAAATCGGCCAGTCCAAACTTAGCCATTCGCCCAATTCTCGGCGGCGCTTTCACATTATTCTTTTTGTCGAAAACCAAAACGGAAGCACTCTGGAAAAAAAACTTTTATGATCCATTTTACGGCTTTTCTTTCGAACCTTATTTCCAAACGAGGTTTTCGAGCTGAAAACTCGCCAATGCCCAGTTTTGAATCGAAATTCCAGCGAGTGAAACTCTTTTTCCAACGGCGTTGATCCATTTGAACTAAGAGGTGATGAAAGAGTTGGAGATATCACTGAAGGACGATTTGGAACCATTGAGAAATCCTGAAAAACGCGGAAAATCATATGAATGCAAAATAAGGAGTTTGAGAGACAGGTGATTTCGAAATGCAGCGTTTCGAAATACATAATTGTATGTTAGCTATCTGAGGAGATTTATAATCTCAGATTTTCGTTCCTTGGGGTGAAAAGATTACGGTATTCAAACATACAATTTTCGTTTCTTAGCCTTTGCCAGACAATTTAAGACACAAATAACAGAGAGTGCATTGTTATACGAAAAAATGTCGTAGACAAATACGAATATAGGACTATTATATGCAAGATCTAGGTGATGTTCATTGAAGGGATATTTCAGAGATTACGGTACTTGCATAGTTTTTACTGATACGTTTGAGAAAAGTAGATAATTGACTTAATTTTCAAAAAAGTCAAAGTAACACTGCTTAAAAATTTAACTCTTAGAACCAACAAATGAGGTCCAAATCTCATTAGAAAAAAGGAACAGTGTGTTTGAAATTAAGAAAACCCTATAGATTACCAGCCGTCAAAAATGGGATTAACTCTTTTCGTTTTTTTTGTTTTAGTACTGTAGGTTTGTATTGAAGGTATAAAACTGATGGGTTATCAATTTGGGAAATAAGTGATGTACTTTCATGCACAGGAAATGGTCACGATGTTTGAAACTAGAAATTATTTATTAAGCCACATGATCTCGCGCAGGTTCAAAAATAAGTCTATGTTTGAAAATTATAACTCTGAAGTTGAACAGAGAAGCTTGGTTTCTTCGATGTAACAACGGGCCGTGTTACGGTGAGAGATAATGCTCAAAATAATTTTTCCTCAATTAACGGCCTTATTAATACCCGGTTTGACCTCCCTAGTTTCCCCACCTTTCCGGTGAAGAAGACTAAGTTTTTTTCCATCTCTTCAGATCTGTCACATGTCTTTCATTTTTTTTTTTTTGAGAAAAATTTTGGCAGGTACACGGCAGGTTTGCAAATATGGGGCAGTCCTGTCGTAAGCCTGCGTAAAACATGTGACATGATCAATATGCAGGATTACTTGTTCCTAATTATTTAAAGTTAATTAGAAGATCTTGGATCGCCTGTCAAGAAGGGATACTCTGCTGAAGAGGATTTTTTGGACCACTGAAGTGATAGGTGATGTAAGCTCAAAATATTTAGTGTATAGTGTTGCTTTAAGATTCTACTACTGCTGAAACAAAAAATAGTAACTAGGATATTCTCAATCTAGACAATTCATTATGAAAGTTCTAGGTATATGGGACACAAACCTTATTGTTACTGCTCACTGATGATCTCAACCGTTGTGTGACCGAACTAACAGATGGCGTAGTTGCCAAACATCCAGGCTGGGGAAATGTGGCACGATTCATTTGTCGAATAGGCGTTGACATTCCCCTCTGCTTCTCTTCTACTGAAAAATTGGAAAATTCAATTAGACGAAAAAAAACACACACACAAAAAAAGAGTATTACACCTCAGGCAAAAATGAATAAAGTTTTAGAGTTTTTTTTTCTCCTTCCTTTCCGTCCACCCCACCCTTTGCACTAATACGAATCAATACTTCCCGAAATTCAGGTGCTTTTTGAGTGAGTGAGTGAATGAGTGACTTGTGACTTTTCCCACGGAAGGAAATAATAACACGACAACTTGTCCTTTGTTGGAAAATTGTCGCTCGCTCATGAGACTAATTTCGTAGATGATAAAAGCGCCTAGCTAGGCATCCATCTATTTTGCATGCACCACCAAAAAGGGAGGAAGAAGAAGAAGAAGGGAAAGGAATTAATCATAATAACAATGAGCATCGGCAAAATGGAAAAAGAATTGAAATAGAAATAGAGAGAGACAAGAAAGGTGTGGCTGACTGAAAAACCGCAGCTTGTTGTGCTCTTTTCTTTTTCTCCTCTATGTGAGCTCACAACCAGCCACGCATTTTTTTTTGTTGGCCAATTAAAAGAATAGTGTTGCAATGCTTCCGCCCCTCCGCCCAAATAATAAAAAGGCTTATTATTGTTGTGTTGGCCGGCGAGAAAAAAAAACACAAGAAACGAAAAAATGATGTGAGTCTGCCTGGTAAAAAGTGCGTCTACAGTAGTCTCTCCCATGACAATTTTTTTTCTTTCCGAGGCAGCCAGAATCGATAAATATCCAAAAAAAAAATACAAGAAAAATATCTCGTATAACTCAATCATGTAAATGTTATTTATTGTTGTGTCGACTCGACTGGTGATAACAAATAATGTGGCTATAAAAAACACACGTTAGGAGATTAGGTAATTGTAGAAAAGAGAAAAGGAACCCGTAGAGAAAAGAATGAACTTTTAGAACATTTCAAACTGATATCATGTTGTTTTTCAATTCTTGAAACTTTATTTTTGGGTTGTCTGAACTTTTCGAAAAATTGGTTAGAGACCAGTGAGATTTCAAAAGATCATGTCATTTAAAAAAATTTTGTGGTCAGGGTTGTGTTTTGGAGTCAGCAGCTGAATTTTGCAAATGAAGTCTTTGGACCGGGCTCAGGTTTGCTCCCAGAAACAAAAAAAATGGTGTTTATTGGGATTTTTTGGGTTTTTCAATTGGCACGAAGAAAAATTGAAAAACACGTGTTTCTCTCACGCCTCGTATTTTCTATTTTAATCTTTCAGACTAGGAAGAGATTGAATGGACAATTGAAACAATAGCTAATCTGTTGACGTAATGGATCAACGAATTATAATGTGTGTTATTCAAATTATGAAGTGGTGAGGGGTAGTAGTATCACATTTCAAAAATGCATAGTTATTTAAAAATGAGGGAAAGGAGAGGGAGAATAATAAAAATAGAATTTCGAGGAATTTCAGACAAACACTACATTTTTGAGAAATAGTGCAATAACAAAGATGATGTGAACTCGATTAGTTAGAAAAAAAAGAATGTGTGAGATGTCAGAATTATTCATAACTTGCAAGATTGTTAGTGTTCTTTTTGCAATATAATTAAAAGACTGACATACAAAGTCCTGGAGATATAGCTAATTTTTACTATAGCTAACTTTGTGAGTAGAATCCGATTATCAACATGATTTTTCTCAAAAAACATTCTCTGGGTTGATATCGTCATTTCTTATGGTGAACCTATACTTATGAAACGTAGTGTATATTTGTAAAGAAAAATACATAGATTTAGGTATTTTTCAAAAGTGGATTATACTGTATCTGATTTTAAATTTAAATTTGATAAATATATTTACCTTCGAAGAATGTGTCAACTGGGTTTTCTTGGATTTTCTGTAATAGCTCTGCCCATAAATATGACAGCGAATTTAAAACAGGTTGCCAGTACATAGACATTTACGAATATCTCAGTGTATTTTTTAGACATAGAAATATGACAAGAATTTTGTCACTATATAAAAAGAGAAAATCGAGATAATTTCATGTTTCATTTAATAGATAGGTTGATCAAAAAAGAAAATGTAGTACTTGTTGTTTAGCAGGTTATGCGTACTCTATTATTTGGATTTGAAACCAGGTTACTGTATTTGTAATTTTCATTCCTTCATTTCAAAAATACCTCGAGGAACCGATTTTGATTATCAACAGAGCGCGTATTACTGATGGAACATTCGTTTAAAGGTGGACTGCGATATAATCAAAAACTATGGCCTGCAAAATTGCGTCGTGAACTTTTTCAAATCTGCACACACTGAGAAGTACTAACATATGTGAGAGTGTGTTGAAAATAATGAGGGAGAAAAGAAACAGACAGTTGCAATAGAGCACTCATCAAGCAACGCAAGCAACATTCTGTAATTTGGCCTGTTTGGCACTTCCGTAATAAAATTTTCACATTTTTTCAGAGCTGCCGAAATGGGAAGAATGTGGGCTCCAGATAGCCCAAATGGAAATGCCCGTTCCATCCCACCCCACTTCGAGAAATGACCAGATAAACTGGGGTGGGCTGGGCTTTCCCAGTTGGGAAATTTTTTTGTAAATTTTCGAAAAAGTTCACGTTTGTATTTCTTTTTCTGGCGTATTTGTCGTTTTTTTTTTCATTTCATTAAAAATTAGTGTGTTTTTAAGAAATGAAAGAAAAAAGGAAGCCCACCTGGGCTCCCATGGGATGGTAATGTTTATCTGGGATTTTCCCACGTGATAAAATTAACTCATTTTTCCCAGTTAATCTGGGAAGCCCATCTGGGGTACATTCAATTTCAACAGCTCTGGATTTTTTGAATATTTTGACGTGAATATGAACCTTCGTTTTTGTGAAATATGAATTTATCCCACAGTCTATCTTTAAATTGAAAAAAAAAAACGTAAAATACCAGAGGTTATTTTGGATATTCGTTAATGTCGAGGGCAATGCAGATTTTAATTAGAATTGCAAGTTACAAAATCTATTCTATCAAATCAATAGCAAGGAGAAATATTGAATTTTTTGAGCATCCAGTTTTTCAAAAGGGTAAGTCAGAAACGGGAAATACCTAGGGAGTATGAAATACTTTCTTCGAAAACATCATAGCTGAGAAATATGCTGACAGTATTACCAAAAACTTCATACAAAACTGAACACTCAATCAGAATTTCAAAGATGTAGATCTACGAATGAGAAACACACAATAATCACATCTCTGGGAAGATGCGCAGTGAAATCGTCTTAAAGAGGAGCAAGAAAAAAAAGAAGATCGAGAATAATTCATGACGGCTCTTCAGAACCCGAAATTCGGGTGAAAAGAAAAGAAAAACAGTGAATAAATGAATGGAGGCAAAAAAACTGACATTAGTCTAGAAATGAAATAAATGAAGACGACGACGACGACGACGACGAAAAAAGAAGAAGAAGAAGAAGGGAGAAGAGACGAAACGAGGAGCCAGTGAAAAAATATCCAATTTCTTTTGTGAATCCATTACGAGTTTAGATTAGACAGCAAAAAACAAAACAAAACAAAAAAAAACAAAACAATACGCTTCTCCCTAATATAATGAGTCATGATACTAATAGGACGGGGGGAGCAGAGAGAGAAAGCTCTCGGGTTTTTTTTTCGAGATGTATAATTAGTGCGCGGGGGGAGTGTGTATGTGTGAAAATTTGAGTAGGAAGGAAACGTCACGGCTTCCGAAGTGAGCAAAATTATATCGCATATCATCAGTGAATCTAGTTTATTAGAAATAAAAAAATGAAACTGGCTCTTTGTCCAACCTATAAAAAGCTATATTTTTACCTTTTTTGGAATCTCGGATTTACAGATAAATGCCACAAAGAAAGAGTCTTCAATACAATCGGCTACTTAAGTTTCAGTCTTCTTTGATGTTATTGTAGAAACCAGTTCTGTCAACGACACGACATTTCATCTTGACTCTGAAAAAACATGATGATCGATAGAGCGCGTTATACCTATTGAATTTTGGTGTATACAGCGCGACGACTCATCATAACAGTTACGGCTTGTGAAAGTTCTTGTAAACTTATGTGTTTTGTGTGCGCTAACGACTAAAATCCAAAAAAACGGCGTCATAGTGATTTTGTAAAAAATGAGAGTTTTTTTCTAATTTTCTCAAATATCATTTTAGAAGTGTTATGTCTTTGTTATGGTAAAAGTACAGTAGTCTTTAGTATTATAATTATTTATTTAAGGCTAGGTTAAAGTCTCTCTTAGTCTCTGGGATCGCTTCTTTTATGCCATTCATACGTAGATGTTCCATATAGATAATTGACGTGGCATTTCACGAGAATAATATATTTCCGTTATACCATAACAAGAAGTTCAGGTATCTTCAATTTTATAAGAGAGATGAGAATTTTCGAGTTTTCTGACAATGTTTGGTTTTTTGATTAGCCTGTTATGTTGTGATAAAGTTGATATTTTTCCTGATAAGAGGTCAATAGTCAAACATGTTTTCTCTTCCATTTATTTTCCATTGAGAAAAATTTCAAGCAATTTTACTTTGACCACATTGGCTCAGTTGAAAAGATCAAAAGATGCACCCAAATTACACACATAACGCACCACGTGTGCACTCTGCATCTCTCCAATTCTCTCACTATTTCTTGCAACAGCTGCCAATCGTTTCTTTGACCTCTCTTTTTGTTTCTCTCATTGTATTTTTTATCAACTTTTGTTTCTCTAAATGAATGAATGATAATATATTACTGATAAAATTTAGGTTCCAGTTAGTCTTCGATGCAGCGTGTTCAACAACTTCGACCACTTTTACCGAAAGGTCATGTTTCTTATTATAAGGATCAGATTTTGGTGACCAAGGGAGAAGGTCAATTTTTGTTTGATCAACATGGCAAAAAGTATTTGGACTTTTTTGGTGGAATTGTCACTGTTTCAGTGGGGCATTGCCATCCGTAAGCTTTTTGGTTGTTTTTAAGGGGTTAATGTGAGGAATATGAATTTTAGAAAAGTAAACGCTGCGCTTGAAAAGCAATCAAAGAAACTGTGGCACACTACATCAATCTATCACACTGAGCCAATCTATGAATATGCTCAAAAACTGACATCAAAGTTCCCGGATCCTTTGAATGTTGTCTATCTGGTTAACTCGGGTTCTGAAGCCAACGATCTCGCAATCGCCTTAGCTCGCAACTATACGGGTCGATTTGATGTCGTCGCCATGCGCAACGGATATCATGGAATGACGCAGACGGTTCTTGGCGCTACGAATTTGGGCAACTGGAAGCCAGTGTATCCTCATGGATTCAATATTTTCAAGTCGTTGAACGCTGATCCTTATCGTGGAATTTTCGGGGGTAGCAAGTGTCGCGACTCGCCGATTCAGGTCAAAACTCGGTCTTGTAACTGCTCTGGGGATAAATGTGAAGCTGCTGACAAGTACATTGAGCAGTTTGATGACATGCTTCTTCATGATTTCTCCCATTCTTCCGGACCTGCAGCGTTTCTTATCGAGAGTATTCAGGGCGTGGGTGGTACTGTGCAGTATCCAAAAGGGTAAGTTTTTTTTGTTACAGTTTTATTTACGCCCCTCAAAACTATATTTTCAGATACCTGGCTCGTGCTTATAAATCCATCCAATCTCGAGGAGGGTTGGCTATCGCAGATGAAGTTCAAACCGGTTTCGGTCGCCTTGGATCACATTTCTGGGGATTTGAATGTATGTTTGTCTCCACTAACATTGATTTTTTTTTTATTTCAATTTTCAGCGCAAGGAGCCATCCCGGATATTGTGACAATGGCTAAAGGAATTGGGAACGGGTTCCCGTTGGGTGCCGTCGTCACCACTAAAGAAATCGCGGACGCTTTCAATCGGTCTCTCTACTTCAATACGTATGGTGGAAACCCATTGGCGTCAGCAGTTGGAAAAGCGGTTCTTGAAGTTATTGAAGAGGAGAAGTTACAAGAGAACTGCGCCACAGTTGGTGACTATTTTATGAGACAACTCGATGCATTAAACGAGCCAGCGATTGGAGATGTTCGTGGTAAAGGTTTGATGATTGGTGTCGAATTGGTGGATGGTGAAGGGAAACCACTGGCGGCTGCGAAAACGGCGGCAATCTTCGAAGAAACTAAGGTAACTATGATTTGAGATGATGTCGAGATAGATTTGATTTTTTTCAGAACCGTGGACTTCTCATCGGTAAAGGTGGAATTCATGGGAACGTTCTTCGAATCAAACCTCCAATGTGTATCACCAAGAAGGACGTCGATTTCGCAGTTGATATCATCGCAAAATCAATCAAGGAGAACAAATGAATCGGGTTCCAAAAACATAATAAATTAAAAAAAAAAAGTTCTACTGTATTAAAAACAAAAACAAGAGTGAACAAGATGCAGAGTTTGCCACGTGACACGTGAGCTCCAAAATTCATCGAAATCATCTAAGTATTAAACAAAAATGTTACCTGAGTCCGTTTAATTCATTTCAATTGATGAGAACTTGATGTTTCTGTACTTCTCAAATCCACTCGATCAAACGAGGTTCATAGACAAAAACTATTTTTCTAACACAAGATGATGTTTCGTGTTGTTATCGATGTCAAAATCGTTTTCTACTTGTCCGATTATCCAGAAAACTGGTTTTTGGAAAGTTTCAGAAGTTTGTTTCAGTATATTTCCGGAAAAAAACTGACGCTTCAATCTCTTCTATTTGGTTGATCAGGGTTTTTTAACGATGCCAGCTGATATGAACAGGGTGCTCAGAAATGAAGAATAAAGGCTCTTTGATCTATGAAAGAAATTATGGGTCTGAAAATTGGAAATTGAAAAAAAAATCAACTTATTTTCTCTGATCCTTCTTTTTTATCGCTCGGCAGCCTTCTAAATCTTCTAGGATGAAAACTCTCAGAGCGAGCTCAACTTATTCACAATTGATTAAATTATTTTATTCAGGATCTTGTCCTCCATCATCACACGTTTGCGTTTTCGTTTGTGTTTGTGTTCTTCCCGAATCGGGAGTCTTCTCCACTTTATCAGTTTTGTGGTCTCTCTTCTCATCCGCATCGACGGTTTTTCCTTCGTCAAATATCCGAGCCAACGCCGCTTCCTGGATCGCGATCAAACTTTTATCGTAACCCGCCCGTCCTGGACGGTGCTCGATACTTTTCGTGTTTTTGCTGAAATTTAGATAGGATTTATTAGAGCCCAGAAAAATCGAAGACTAACACTTTCGATTTGACCGATCCCTTCTTCTCGGGTTTCTCTTTCGGTTTCTTTTCAGGTTTCACATCTTTAACCTTCACTTTAATATTTTCTCTGCTAGTTGTCGCACTCGCAGTCCCGGTTATTGGTGTTTCTCCAGTCGGAGTTGGTGGTTTCTCAGGTGATTCTTTTTTTGCCAATTTTTCTGCGCTTGCACTCGCCACAGTCTCATCACTTTTTCCATACTCTATCGTGGGTGATTTCAACATCCTTGAGCTTCTCCGCTTCTTTTTCTGACATAATAAAAAAACCGCTGAAAAACTTAGAGTATCTTACAGTATTGGGAGGTAGTAACTCAAATGAATAAAATATAAATGTATATAAAATCGTAATTATTTGATGCATAAAATCAATTAGACTGATAGAAATGAGGACATTTTGCAGGTTGTCGCTTTTTAATATGTGAATTTATCAGGTCACGTCATAGACCTGGTTTTGAGAACTAGTTTTTTGAATAAAAATTTACGATAATTTTATTGGTTCAATATTTTAGACGGCGTTTCGAATTTTACTTTCCGTAATTTTATCATTCCGGGAAGTTTATTTCAAAGTGGGAAAGTTGGAACTAGAGTATCCCGATGGAAGCGATTTATGAACGACTATAGTTTGAGACATTAGATCAGTTAGAAAAACTATTGAGCGTCGAAAAACATCAAAAAAGTAGCCAGGTTTTGGCCAAACAGCTACCAGTTTACAGAGATTTTTCAATGTAAAAACTTTATGAGACACTTTCTGTAACTGTTAAAACTCACTGATAACAACGAAAAAAGAACTCACTGTCTTCGGAGTTCGAACCAGTGACCTTCTGCATCTCACTCGCGCGAAATCTCACTGAGCTATGTGGAGAAGAGAGGTAGTAGCATATCACCAGCAAAAAGTTTTGATTTACCACCGGGCGTCGTGGCGGGCGCCTGTGAGCTAGCTTCTCGGCGGTAGACAATTGGGATAGAGTCTTGTACACAAACCGAGGTGCCATACATCTACGTATCAG
The DNA here is from genome assembly GCA_900536415.3 of Caenorhabditis sp. 38 MB-2015. Taxonomy (NCBI): domain Eukaryota; kingdom Metazoa; phylum Nematoda; class Chromadorea; order Rhabditida; family Rhabditidae; genus Caenorhabditis; species Caenorhabditis quiockensis. The sequence goes on along the minus strand of LR548599.1, from coordinate 42,423 downwards.
AGTTGGGCGGAATTCCGACTTCCGTAAGTGAAAATTTTGATTCCGACTTCCGCGAATGGAAATTCTAATTCCGACTTTTTATGTTCAGTCCAATGATCGGATGTCGGCTCATCTAATAGTAAAAAAACACTATTTTTCCATCGNTTCCGTAAGTGAAAATTTTGATTCCGACTTCCGCGAATGGAAATTCTAATTCCGACTTTTTATGTTCAGTCCAATGATCGGATGTCGGCTCATCTAATAGTAAAAAAACACTATTTTTCCATCGCAAAATCAGTTTTCCGTATTTTTTTTCTCAATTTTTGTTCAGTTTATCTAATTTTTACAAACAAAAATGTGTTTCGGACGGAAAAACAAACACCAAAAGCACTCCCGACTTCCGCACGTTTTAGAGCTTCCGACTTCCGGAAGTGAAAAACTTGATTCCAAATTCCGACTTCCGCGAATGGAAATCCTAATTCCGACTTCCGGAAAACAAATTTTAATTCCGACTTTTCAAAAAATGACTTCCGCCCAACTCTGGTACGTATGACACCGGAATAAAATATGCATGCGCTTCGGTTGAAGGAATCCTTGTGTGTTTCATATGCTCAGGGTAGTGAGTCGGCCGATGTGCGCAACCCGTTCTATCCTGCTTCAAGGAAACCAAGCTCTGTGCTTACGAGTGTACACTCCAGACCGATTGTCGTTTTGCACTTTACAATAAAATCCACAGAATTAGTAAAATTGACAATAAAACTAAAATGAGAACTAATTTTGATTTTTCATGTCGAAAATGACATAAATTTATTATGACTACTTTGATTAAAAGATAAAACGATTATTCTACAGGTTCTAAAGCAATTTTCGAATCCGATACATTGATTATTCGAAAACTCAAACTCGTGCCAACTTCCGGTAATCGATTCCTATCCCTGAACTTTGAAATGTGAGCCAACCCGTTGTTCTCCACACCAATATCAACAAAAACGCCAAATGTAGTCTGATTTCTCACCACTCCACTGACAATTGTACCCTTTTGAAGTGAAACCATAGTTGCGACAGTTTTCTGCAAGATGCGTAAAATCTTGAGAAAGGCTAAAAATATTTCACTTACCAGTAACTTCGGAGGTGCAATAAGATCTTCTTCAATTAATAACAAATCAATAATTTTTCTCTCGGCGTCGCTCCATTGATTTTGAGACTTTTGAGCGATTTTTCGTACATTTTCCAAGTTTTCTAGATCTTCAATCTTCAGCCCGAGTTTTCTGATGACTCTGAAAGGATTATACTCATTTTTTGATTGAGGTAACAATTTGATTAGAAAGATTTTTGATAGGATACTTTACTCACTTTTCGGCGATTTCATAATCATCTGGATGTATAACCGTTTCATCGAAGGGGTTCCATTCGCAAGCCACTTTTCTCCGTTTATTCCCATTTTTCTCAACCTTTGGTTCTAATTTTTCAGTGGGTTTTGAAACCTTTAAGAACCCAGAGCATTGTACAAATGAGACAGGGCCAAGACCGGATACTTTGCGCAATTCTTCTCGTGATGATATTCGACCGGCGCTTTCGCGAAGAGATATGATTCCGGCGGCGGTTCGTTTATTGAGCCCGCATACTTGTCTGAAAGATATAACATTTGAGAGTAACGGAAGGAGCTTTAAAAAAAACTTACCTTAACAAATGCTCACTGGCACAATTGACATCGACACCTCTCAACGATACTTTCTCCTTAATAACAAGCTCTAATGCTTTTTCCAATTTCTTTTCGTTCAGCGAATGCTGATACATGCCTTTTCCCAAATGCTTCGGTTCGATCTTCACATATTCGCTCATCGGATCAAGTAAGCGTCTACCAATTGAAACAGCACTTCTTTCAGTTGGTTTCATGTTTGGCATTTCCTGAATCGCTAATTCAGTGATACTGTATTTAGACGCGCCATCTTCAGGAACAATACAAAATGCGACATCAATGGGCACTTTTATAGCACTTGAGATCATTTTTGATACAATTTTTTGTGTTTCGTAACTTCCCTTTCCATTGCCTGTAAATAATTGGATGATCAAAGTTCGTCTGGAAACTAAACAAGAAAATGCGGTTTGTTCAGGCCAGTGAGATCAAACGAAAATCTAACAGGTTGGTCTGAATTACAATTTTTTGAAATAGTAAAAGCGAAATCTCACCTATCGCAATCGCCAAATCCACACCATTTGTCGATTTCGCGCAATCTATGATATATTCTCTACATTTCGGTTCGAACTCATTTTTCACATATTTGTATTCGCGAGTCGACAAGATTTTTCCCGATGGTTCTAGAAATGCAAATTTACATGTCAAGTATCCAGGATCCATCGCCAATACATATCGATCATGTAATCCATTTTGACTGAATAGCTGTTTGATGTTTTTAACAAAACACTCAATAGCCGCATTTTGTGCTGTAATCGATAGATGTTTCCTGAAATTAAAGATTTTTATGGTTTATTTCTTAAATTCATTCAAACCTTGTAGCTTTCTGAATTCTTGGAACAAAAAGTTTTGTTATTGAATACATGACAGATTTCATGAATAGTTCTTGCATTTGCTGATGAATTCGGAGTGTCTTGAAAGGGTGTACCCGTTTTGCCTCATTTGGATCAATTTCAATGCGCACAGTTATCAATCCTAATTCTTCAGCTCGTTCTATTGCCAAAATTTGGTTCTCATTAACATACCGAACTGGCTTATTGAATCCGATATAATTTTCAAAACGGGTTTTAGCTTCCTGAAAATTACCAAAGAGGTTACTTTCCAAATATCATAAAACTAGCATTTCTCATAAATACCTCTAAATTTTTGTCATGTGTTGTTTTAATGGCCTTTGATGAGAGTGATGTGGTCATTGCCATTTTGAACGGTTCTCGTAGTTTGGAACTGAAAAAAGAGATGAATTGTAAATTTCATGTGATTTACTTTTCGTAAAAAAACTATTTTCTACAACTTGTCAAAACTGTATTTGATTAAGCGACTATTCCACGATTCCAGAAAAACTGTTAATTTCAAAAAGATAAATTCGTCACCAGATATTGAACACTTGTGATAACTTATCATAAATATATCGCAAATTCGCATGAAATATATTCGACGACAATGAAACAAAGAAAATGCGGCAAAATAACTCCGCTTTTGTCATTTTCCTAGAGATATAGAACAATGAACAGATTTTTTTCAGGATTTTCACCCAAGATGTTTCCAGTGTTGAAGAACTATTCAAACATTTTTTTTTGTGGGCGAGTCGACCTAATCTTTTTTTCTGGGGCAAATTTTGAATAAATTTAATTTGATCATCCGCTTGTTCGCTGTTTTTTCTTGACTTTCAAAACGGATTTATACGAGACTTGTCATACCACTTTTTTCTTACTAATGTGTTACTTTTATACGATTCGTAAATTTTATTTCGTTTCGTTCTCTTATTGTCGATTTTTTCATCTTTTAATGTTTCATAGTGAGTAAACAAGTTTATCGTGTATTGGATATTCTGCCAATCCCGAATTTTTCGGACACATATTATTTTTATTTTATTTGAACTTAGAGTCGAAATAGAAGTTTTCCCATTAGAGATTGGCCTATTTTTTGAGAACGGCTCTGCTGGAGATAGGTTTTATTTGAATCCGGTCGCACTTCGGCCAGCTATCTGGAGCAAAAATCCAATTAGTGGCTTCTTTTGAACTGCATACTAAATAATACTAGTTATCTTATTTGAAAAAGAAGAACATTCTGTTTTTTCAAAAACCGAATGCCTGTTTGATCTCAGATTTCTAGATACGTTTTACGAATTTATTCTCCGCCCACTTCTTCTTGTAGGACGCGTATTCTATTATTATTTCTATATTATCTTTAAAAGTCCACCCTACAATTATTTTAATGCGATATAACACTTTGTCAAACAAAAACACCTACACGACAAGAAAACAGATATAGTGAATGCCTCATGAAGTTCAAAAAAGCATTCTTCTCTTAGAATTTGGTCAAGCCGATTAATCCCCCGAAAGGCAAAACACTTGACCTTTCTCTGTTTTCAAAATACTTTTAATACTCTGGTATTTAGACTGTGTTTTGACGCCTTTTGTTCCGCGAAGGTGTATGAAAACAATATTTATTTCAGATGACACCAGAAAATGAATTCAAATATTCCTATTTGATATTTGATGTTTATAGACTTAGCCGGATATTTTTGGCGGTTTCTACCATACTAACACTATCTGGTTTGTATTTTTCGGCACATCCACATTATTTGGAAGACGGTATGTATTCCAACCACACTCAACATGTCATGAAAACCTACAAGGTAAGATCATTTATAACCGAACTCTCAAAAAGCTTAATTTTTCTAGACTTTTCCCAATGGAAGTCTTTATTATGACTCTGTAGATGAATTTGGAAATGTAACATACTACGAACTGGGTGATTGGTTCTTACGATTACTGAATGGTGAACCTAGATACAGTTATGGTAATTCTTTTTGGAACTATTGTACGGTGAGTTTTTATGTCTAGTATTTCGAATGTGGGGATTTTCAGCAACGTGTTGTTCCAACAACTCAATGGATGACTTCAGTTTTACGCAGCGAGTATCATATATTACCGTCTCAGGTTTTGTTTCGGACTGGAGTTTTGATCACATTTACATTTTCTATTTTTCAATGTTTGCTGCTACGATACATTCATCATAATTCGTTTTTCGGCGAGTTTAATGAAATCATCACTTCACGGATGATTTAATTTTTTTTACTTCTAGAAATATGTAAAATAAATTTCATTTCAGGTGTTTTGTTAATTATTAACGAAGTGATTCACAATCTCTCCTTATTCACTATTACATGCTTACACTCCGAACAAGATGCTCATCGTAAGAATTTCTCATTACTTTACATGTGTATATACAAAAATTTTCAGTTATCAAATTCACCCGTTGGTCACTGATTTTAGTTACATTTACAACTGTCTTCAAGTTGATATATAGCACTTTAATATACCATCGAAATCGGTACATTCAATTGATCTGTATGCTCATGAGCTCAATTGTCATACTTTCTCACAACACGATTATTGATGATTTTGATAGTTTCATTGCAACACCTTATTGTGACTCGATGGGTGAGTGAATATCGAAATATCAGTTTTTAATTGGTCTTAGCTGAAACAAATGTTGCGATTGCGCAATTATCAATGATTTTCGCTCTTGGAGTATGCTCGTATTTACAATGTTGCTCATTGCGCGGAATTAAGTGTATCACAAGTGTTTCGGTGGAAGAATTCGAATATGAGAAACGATTTTGTGCTGGTGGATAGGTCACAATGTTTTTTGTTTGAAAAAAAAACTTACATTTGATTCGCAATATTCACTGTACTTTCCATTTTGTTAATAAAATCGGATATGATTATTGTTAGATGTTCTTCTACTTCTTTGACTGTTGCTTTCATTGTTTCACTGATTTTCGAAATATTCACATTCTTTCCTTCAATAATATCTTGCGCATATTTTTCATATCCCAACTCTCTGGCGAGGGAGACTTTCGTTTTTCTTGCCCCATTCGAGTACATTTTTGTGATTTCAGCGACTTCTCCAACATCTGAACATGACTGGAAACCATTTTTAACACTTGAAAAAAAAGCTATGAGGCACTTACTTTCAACATATCTTGAACATGTAGCAGTTCTGTGTTATTTTCAATTTTTGGCACTACCGAGTTCACTGCTGTCGACACTTTTTTGTTCAATTCGCGAGTTTCTTTATAAACCTCGTATGCTTTTCGAATGGCGTCGCATTCGAGACCATTATGCACATCTTGTCGATATCGTGCTACATAGGCTACTTCACAGCCTTCATCGAAAAGATTCGCAAGTCGTTGAGCTCTTGAATCAGAAATGTCTACTTCTTCTTTGATGAAAGCACCGATTGGTTTACTCAGCACCCATTCTTCTTTTATCAATTTCTGCATTTTTGATGATTCTCGTTGTTCTGAAACTAAGTCTTTCGTTTTTTTCGAGAAAAAAAAAGAAAAAATAAATATTTTTGAATTTATTTGAAAGCGCAGGGTGAACGCGGAGTGTCGTTGCATAGCTTTTGTTTTTCTCTCGGACAAAAATTATTTGAACAGATTTTTGTACTTGTTTACAAAAGGGAAGACGGTTGAACGCATTAATATGAAGTCTTAAACAGAGAACCGCAAAAAATTTAAAAACAGAAAAAATAATTTTTGATAAAAGCTTTGAAAAAAAAGGTGCTGTTTAGAGGGCGACTATGATCTGAAAACAAGTTTTGCTATTTATTTTCTTGTTGTTTCTCTTATTATCAATCCGTTAATAGAAAAAATTCTCATTTGACGCTTCCACGACAGGAAAAAGATGAAAAACAGTACTTGAGCCAGTGAGAACAGATGAAAAAGTTTGCTCTACTGCTACAAAGAAAATTCGAAAATAGTTCACAAACACCAAATATGACGACCGAAGTTTGAATGACGCAATTTTGCACACTACTTTCAGGGATCACACCATAGTCGCCCTTTAAGATGAATTCTTAAAATGTTCTTACTCTATTTTTGAGGTATTAGGTTTTTAGATAAATATTAAAACAAAGTTTTCAAAAAGGGTTTTATCAGAATCAGTTTAGTAGAGGGTCTACAATAACTAAAAAATATTTCACCGGGTTACTGTAGTTTCAAACTTTTTGAAAATTATCTCCACATTTTCGCCAGTTTTTCGTCTTTGTAGGACCCACAGGCAAAAAAAAAGTATCTTTTTTTTACCGCGGAGTGTTCACACATTTTTCGCTCCTCCTACTTGTGCATCCACCGCACACCGACAGCGCGCTTTAACCGCACAGTTTGTGTGTTTATGTGTTTATTTTTTTATTTTCAATTTTATTATTTTTTTAATCCATTTTGGTCAATTATTTAAAAAAAAAAACTGACACCAAATAACTTTTTTATCCATTCATCAACCTTCTTCACGATTTTCAGTATGTATTTTCTGATTTTTCTCTGTTTTTTCATTCCTCAGTTTGAAAATAAAAAAAATGTTCAGAAACGCAATTTGAAAAATAATAATCGTCCAAAAACTATGCGGCAAAATGTGTGCGGTGGTTGCGGCTCCGCCCAGTGACAAACTCCTCCCATTTTCGCAGAAACNATAATAATCGTCCAAAAACTATGCGGCAAAATGTGTGCGGTGGTTGCGGCTCCGCCCAGTGACAAACTCCTCCCATTTTCGCAGAAACATGTTTTTTTTTTGAGGAAAGTACGTAACGAATTTTTCCTGAACAAAAAATACTTTTTTTTTCACTGTGGGACCTGTTGAAATGGAATTCATGTTGGGTGAGAGGTTGATAATTAGTTGGCAAATTTTCAACTAATTTTGGATTACTGTCGTTCTCAAAGTACGACATCTTTGTGATTTCCAAAAACATTAAAAATTAAAAACAAAAAATTTAAAATTTTGGGTTTTTTTTTGCTGAAATCACTGTCATCGAGCTACCATATTTTCGAAGTATTAAACAGTTTCACAATCAAACTCATACTTCCAACAATATTGAGCGTGCTCTGACCCCTCAAATCCAAGTGATGTCGAATCATCCTGAAAAACCATTTGGGACCAATAAACTTGATATTGTTAATATAGTCTATGTCCACGTGAGCATAGTTTCAACACTAGTCTTCAAAAAACAAATTAGTTCAGAATATAACTTCTCTGAACTTATTTTAAAAACCGCGCATCACAATAAAAGTGATGTATTTCTTTCCGGTCATTTTTTTAAACCCCGTGTATTATTTTACAAATTTTTGCTCTTCAAAGAAGAACCGAAAGCAATCAAAAATAAAATATGACCATCTATTTGAGCACCAGAATTCTCCAAGAAGAAAAGGAGAATTTAATGAGAACAAGATAATTTATTATTTCCAGATTTCTCATCTCAACTAAAAAATATATGATACCTTTTACGACATCAACAACAAAGCGATTTGTCTTCCCACTTTCATTTTTCTGCGTTTTTTGATAGTTGCAATTTTCTGGCATATTAACCTTGGACAGGTGTATGTATCTATGTATGTTCCTAAAATAATTATCATATATATGATGATGTTTGTTCCAAAATCAATGGGCTGGATCGAATTTCAAGGAGACTTTGAGGAATTTGTTTTTGATTTTATCTTGTATGAGTCAGATGCAATTTGAAACTATATAAATTCTGGTTCCGAACAAGATTGGTTTGTGTTTCAAAAGAACAATATGTTGACCATATGTTCTAGGATTTTATGTGTGTGGGGGCCTTCACAACCCAAACTTTCTTATCTTTCCCCATATTTACATACTTATATAGCTCATAAAAAGTAAAGATAATAATCTAGCCATACTCTCTTTCCTTTTTTGCGATTGTTTTTTTTTTATTCTCACAGCTACATAGTCTTAGCTAACTGACCGAACCGAAGCGTGCCTCGCGTGCGCGCGCCACAATTTATAGCCATTCTCTTTTTCCTCTCTCCTTCTCCTTCTCTCTGCCCAGCGATTTTTATTGCTTTTCGTATGTCTGCGACTCTACTGAATCGTATTCTGTTTTGCGTTCCATTCATCCACAAATCTACGAAGAGTTCAATTATTGAATGAATGAATGAATGAATGAATGACATCGGTTTGCTCAAATCGATTTTTCATTAATTCTTAGTTTTCGTATGTTACTTATTTTTTTGAAAAATCTCTTGTTTGATTCTAAGGGTATCACCGATTCTTTTAAAAAATCAGTTTTGAAATTAGGTTCCAGACTAAGAATTGTAGTAATGAATTATAGGTGAGATCCGAGTCGTTTTGAGCCAACTGATTTCTTGCTCACAGACTAAGCACGAACTTTTCAGAAAAGTTTCTCCCCCAAAAAAATTGAATAAAAATTAGTTTTTGTGATCTGAAGTGATGGTAAAAACACCTCAAGCCAAGTTGAACCAAGTCGAGCTGTTTTCAGAAATTAGAGCTGAAAATACTGGATCAAAATGTAAGGTATCGAAGCTGAAATCTCACCCGTAATATCACTGAGGTCCTATTTCTAAGTGAGTTTATCTATAAACCAAATCGTTTACCTATAAACCAAAAAAGTTCAATCAATATCAGAAACGTTATATCAATTCTACGAAAAAATATGGACCCTTAGTTACAGTAGTACTGATTTTCGAAAAAATGAAAAATATTCCCAAACTTTATTATCCCTGCGTTGTACGAGCATTTTGGCTCATTCTCATTTTCTCTCAATATGTATATTTATTGCTTGTGTCCCACTCAGCGAACCTCCTTGACAATCCATAAATGTTTTATCTCGAAATTGTATGCAAACTTCAATAAATTTTTTCATCCTTTGAATTTCCCGCCGCGATTCGTAAATAGATAATGGGTATAAATCAACACATCAGAAGAGAAAGAGACAAAGACGACGAACAAACATTTGAATAATTGAGAATTTATTTTCATTTTTTGGAATTTCAATTTGAATTCTGAGAGAGATGTTGGAGCTTTTTTATCGTCGGAGCATTACTTTTTTAGAGAAAACATACATAAATCTGAGATATAATGGCATTATGCATTTTTTGACGAATGTTTCTCACTTGGGAGTACAGTTTTGATGTGGATACTTGAAATCTGTGAAAAGAGTGTTTGAAAAAATAGGGTGTATTAGTGAAACCTTAATATCAAACGCGCTCTATGGATAAAAAATGGTTGAAACCACTCTGGATAGTTTTTCTTTGTATGAATTGTTGTCAGGGTAAAAACTGGGTCTATGATCTTCCTCCTGATCTTTGTTACAGGAACTTGTATTTGAAAGAATAACTTTTCGGCATTCACTTATTATTGACGATCCTAGTTTTTTTTGAGTTCAAAAATTTTCTCACAAACTTTTCCTGATAACATAGTTTCCTTCTACGATCCTGAGTACACATGCTCATTGTCTCCAAAATGGCTTTAACTATATGAAAAATTTTCTATCATAGTAAAAAATTTTGTTTCCGATGATTGTTTTATGTTTCTTCCATTCTACAGTATCCCACACTTTCAACGTTCCTGATTTTTGACCCACTAGGGTCCAAAATTCATCCCTTCTGTTGACCCATCATAAATTGTAAAAATGTCGAAACAAGGTATGAAGATAATCATAAATCAACACATTAGGTCTTCTTTTTCTCCATCTTCTTCTTCTTCTTCTGACCCCTCTCTCCCAAAAAATAGTGGGAGGAGTCTACAAGACACATACACATACACACTCACACACGCTCTCTACGTCTTGTTACTGCTACACATGCATACATACATTTTTGTGGTTTTTTTTGGGGTGTGGGAGTAGGGTGTAGCCAGCCAGCTACTGTTTGAATGGCGAAAAATGAGCGCCAATTTTTTCTGTGTCGTTCGCTGTTCTTTTTCTCTCTCTAATTCTCTTTCTTAGGTTCCGTTTTTACTACTTATATTTCGTAACTATTTGCTAACTTTGAATACTAATTAACATTTCAGCTTTTTCTCGAAAATGCGATTGAAATTGCTCTTTTTAATTTGCTCGACGCTAAGTGCAGCCACAATATTTGATCAGGTTAGTTGTTTTCAAGCACATCGAGAAAAAATAATTTTGAAAATGGACTCCACCCAAGTGGAGAAAAGAATGCAATTTCCGGGAATGAGTGGATGGCGGCTAAAAAAAAGAAAAGCCAGATGGTTTTCTCATCAAAAAAAGGATGAGCAGAAATATAGAAAATAGGGGTACTGTAGGTTGAAAAATTGCTGTTTTAAAGAGCCCTTGCGTCTTTGATGTTTTATTACTTAAAAGTTATAAACATGATAAGCCGAAGCAGCCAACATTTACAAAAATATGCAAAAAATAAAAGACAAACCGTTCCAAGTATAATCAAAGAGTATCTTTGCATCTTGGAGTAGGCTGGATAAAAAAATGTTTTGGCCGAGTACTTATGAAACAAAAATTGTAATACTTCTGAAGCCGACCAGCTCTTGATTAATTGTTTGAGACGAAGCGGTGGTTCGAGCACGGCTCAGTTCAATTTCCTAACTGAGCAACGCCGGGCTCGTCAAAATCACAGCCCAGGCTACGAGTTAAAAAAATTAACTTCTTAATATTTCAAACAGACAAAATTTAACACACAAATTTTAATAGAAGATTTAATTGTTTTTTAAAAAGCACATTATTCATGTTGATTTTTTTCTAATTTTTTTATTGCAGACCAGCAAAGGAAAATGTATTCCAATCGACATCGATCTTTGCAAGGATTTACCCTATAACTACACGTATTATCCAAATACAATACTTCACAATGAAGAACATTCGGTAAGTTGATCAGACCTCACACATTTATACATGTTTTTCCGGTCTAAAATTTACATAAACCCCTTTGTGATGATTGGCAACAATTTATGACGCGAAAAAAAACTACCAAAATTTTTCCTTTTTTTGTGTGTGAGAAAATGATTGATGACTAGTGTCTTTTCATAATCATCATAATAATCGTACAAAAAAAGTTCATCTGCGAACAAAAAAAAAACGGGCGGTCGGCAAAACATCAAAGAAAGCCCATTTTTCTCGGCGAATGTCTAGTCACTCTCAACCGATGCACACACTATTTTTGAGATAGAAAAAAAAGACAAAAGGCGACCCAAGCAAAAATGGATTCTTCGGGGAGGGAATATTTTTTCGTATGGGGGTAGAAAAGTATCACAAACTGTAAGAGTTTTCTTATCACGGTGTTTCAGAATATATTTTGCCAAAATTGTTCGAGAAACATGGATAAAAGTTGTACTCCACATGATTTTAAGTTTTATGTTTCCAAAGATTCCCTATTTGGGGACCCTGAGAGCATAATTCTGAATTATCTTTCGTATATTAGGGCATTATGCATCGAATATTTTCGATGAAAAAGTCCAAAATCGAAAATTGAAAACCTATGTTTATACTATTTTACATTGTTCACTTAATTTTCACAAAGTTTTCGAATAATAAATGTCATCAAATCTCGTGCCAAACCACAAAAATATCCGTCTTCTAATGTATGCGAAATTTTTCTCATCCCATTAAAGTTAAGCGTCACTTGGGGAAGGGGTTTGCACTTTTTTGTTGTTGTTGAAACGAAAACATTGTTAAAAAAAAAATGTTTTTATACGAAATGAGTATACTATTTCTCCCAAATATTTTTGCATTATGATAATAATAATAACATTGACAATAATACGGTTCCGTTTATGATGGTCATTTTGTGTTGTTGTTGTTATTGAACCAACATACAATAGAGCTCTTTTCTTCTTCTTCTCAATCGCCAGGAAAAAACACATTTTCAATTTTTAACGATCTGATAAATGTGTCGGTTGGTCAAAGGAGAGGAGAAACAAAGTCTGTTTCTAATTTGATGTTTACGAGAAAAAGACAAAATGAAATTTGCATTGCAACACACACACATACATATATACAATAAAGAATGGGTGGTCTAATTGGATTTCGGAAGGGCACCAGAAAAAATGAGAGAAAGAGCTCGAGTTAATACGAAGGAACTGAAAAAAACTGGACATATTTAATCATGTAGGGAAACAAATTTTCCTCAGCATTACTTTGAAAATCACCAAACCTATAAAAAACACTGTGTTGACAGAAACTCTCATTAAATTTCATTAATTTCGATTTGTTTTTCCAGCTCCAAACTCATACGGAACACTTCAAGCCTTTGATGAAAACCAAATGTCATCCACACATTCATTTCTTTATCTGCTCAGTTTTTGCTCCAATGTGCCCGACAGCCATGCCACAAGCGGTTACAAGTTGTAAAAGTGTTTGCGAACAGGTCAGTGCTCATATGTATGCTCCATTTCTAACTAGAAACAGTCGCCACCTGTTTTCCTTCTAATTATTATTTTATTCGCTCGCTTGTTGCCTAATTAGGTAAATATAGATATATAAAAATGAGACAGCAGGCAGGTGTAGATCAATCAAGTTTTGAAAAACAGCTGGATGGAGGGAGAGACAGACAGGTGAAATAAAAGAACAATAAGAATATAAATAAATGGCTTAACACATTAGGCTTGCCAAATGGATTGGAACGTGCTTATGTAAATAAACAAATATAAAATATTATAGGTGAAAGAGGATTGTGTTTCGATTTTGGAGGAATTTGGGATTGGATGGCCAGAACCGTTGAACTGCGCACATTTCCCCGATCCACCAGATCTTTGTATGAAACCGACAGAGGATGAGATTGTAGGAAGTTCGCGTAAAACATCGTCGGGTGTTCAAAAACCATCGGGATGTCCTAGTGATTTGATTGATATTGATCCGATGGATCCGAAAGGGCAGTGCGCTTTCGGGTGCACTGCGAATGTTATGTTCAATACGGAGAATAAGGTGAGAGTTGTTAATTTTATGAATTTCAGTTCTAACTAAAGTTGTTATAATTTTCCAGAGAACAACACGTGCATGGAGTATTTGGTTTGCAGCCGCCAATTCAGTAATCTCCTTCTTTGCTTTTCTTACTTTTAGCATCGATCGAAAACGCTTCAGATTCCCGGAAAGGTAGCCATATACACTAAATTTTGTAATCATCCAAACCTTTTGTTTCAGATGCGTCTTGTATCTATCACTATGTATATTCTTGTCAAGCCTCCCATATTTGTTGCCAATCTTGGTTCAGCCAATGTTGCGCTCATGCCATCAATCTACTTCCACTCAACATCTCTATCTCTCCATCGGATCATTCGACAATTTCTACTGTCTTACGTCTTTTTTGCTCAATTATTTTTTCAGTACCGCCGCCGCTCTTTGGTGGTTAATGTTCTCTTTTACATTGTAAGTTAATCCTCTGGGAACTAGACACAGATGGTACATATTTATAATTTTTCTACAGATATCTGAGTGGTGGACGAAAATGGGTACCGGAAGGAATTGAATCGTGTAGTAGTTATGTGCATTTTGTTGCTTGGGGAGTTTCGTCGTTGGCAACGATTGTTGTATTGATTTTCAACAAGGTTAGTTTTTCAAGAATTAAATATACCCTTCGATGGATTTTTTAAAGAAAAAAAATCTAGTTTTGGAGAAAGTTTTATTTGAAAAATGAAACGAAAGTTTAATTTAGGGTTATACCTTAAAAAAATGTTTTCTTTCTTTAAAGAATGTGGTCTTTTGTTAAGTACAGAAATTTATATAGAATTTTTACAGGTCGACGCCAGTGAACTAACTGCTCTTTGCTCTGTTGGAAATCTCAATGGTCTCGCTCTTCTCTGGTTCGTCATTGTTCCACGTACAATTTGCCTTGTCCTCGGTTCTTGCTTTGTCATTGGCGGTTTTGCAAGCATGTGTCGTGAACGAATCAGTTTCCGTACACGAGGTACCGATACGTCTAAACTCGAAAAACTAATGCTCAAAATGGGCTTCTTCTGCGCCCTATTCATCTTGCCGACAGTCGTCGAACTCGTCTGCCAAAGCTACAACTTTTTGATTCTCACCCAATGGGTTAGAGCGACAGTCGAGTGTAAACTACAAACAGGTGCCTGTCATCGACCAATGCCTCCACAAGCTGAAATCTACATGATTGCCATTTGGGCAAGTTTATCCACCGGTTTCTCGTGCCTCATGTGGGTATTGTCGGCAAAAACCGTCGGCTCTTGGAAAAAGTTTATCTTCTGCGGAATGTGCTCATCGGCACCGGTCAAGAATCCTATCGCCGAACCGTCGACTCGCCCACTATTGGAACCACCAACCGCTCCACCACCACAACCACCCGTCTACATGCAGATGACAACCAATCCGTCGCAGACATCATGGAGACCGAGTAAAGTTGTCTGAGCAATTGTATGTATTTTTTTTGTTTTGTTGTTCTTCATATTTGCTTATTTTTTCTTCATCCATGTCTCTTTAATTCAATTTTGATACGGGTAGTTTCATTTTTGAAATTTTTGCAATTTTGATTCAATCAAAATAAACAGTTCAATGTTTAACAACACATATTTATATTAATTCAAGTACCAGTCAAGTAAGCTTCATCATTTCGCGCCAAGATTATTCAAATAGTTATCAAAATCATCCTTGTCAACAGTTTTCTGAAAAATGTATGTTACAGTACCTATTTGAAATATGTCGATTATTTACTTCACCAGCTACCACAAATGACGACGCTTCATGAACATCTTTCAGAGTTTTCTGTTGTTGCTGCTGTTGCGGTTGTTGTTGTTGTTGCTCTTTTCTTGGTGGAAACTGAATCGAATCGGGTTGCGTTTTTTCCACTGACTTTACCGAGGTTTTATCAGAAACACTGGGTTTCACTTCTTTGCTCTGGAAAATGTGGGTATTATTAAAATGGTTAAAAACGTTGCATACCAGTTGTTTATCATATGTTTTTTCAACATTTGGAACTGCTGTAACATGATGGATTTCTTGCTTCGGCCTGCTCGAACTTGAAGATTGAGCCGATTTTTCTGCTTTTCGACCACATCCCATTGTGAATAGAATAATGTTTAAAATAAGAAATGAATATTGTAACACAAAATAAGCGATCCTTTCACTGTAAAATGAAAGGTATTCATCTCAAAGAATACTAACTCACATCATATAAAAATTGAATTATTGAGAAATGATCTTTTTCGGCTTGATTTTATTCACTCACGTCATATATTTTTTATTTCGATTTTTGAACATCTGGGTTATTGAAAATGATGAATTAGCCTTATTTCATAGCAATGAATCAGATGATAATTGATAATAGAGAGTAGAATGGATAATTAAACATTACCAGGCAAGGGGCGTATATTTGATTATTATGTTGTGTAAAATGAATGTAATAAATGTAATTTATTGAATTCAAACACATCACATTTGTATACGTTCCATTAGCAATAGCTGTGCATGAGGGATGCCTTTCTCGAAATTACGAACCTTCCTTATTACCGCATCGTCGATCTTGTAGAAACCGGCACCATGCCGCATGAAAGTTACGAAGTGAGCTCGTTTTCCCGATATGTGTCGGACGTATTCTTAAATGAGTTGATTTTAAGTGGATGTAGTAATTCACTGAAAGAAAAGGGGGTTGAATTTTGAAGTTGAGAGATGATTTGGAATGAGATAAGGTGAGGAAGATGACAAACCTTTGAGAAGCCAATCGTAACCTCCCCAGCTGCAGGTAGCAATGTTATCTTTCCGGAACGAAAACACATTTTCGAAGGACCAGACATCAATAATAACATAATTTTGTGCTTCATTGGGAAGAATTGTTGTAGCCATCTTTCGACCCATATTGCAAGAGTTACAAGATCGCACCTCAGTTGTTTCGATCATCTCAGCAACCGAAGTCGAGATATTGAGACGCGGATTTTGTTCGATCTCCAGATACGTTACCTCCTCTTCTTGTACAGTTGTCCCACATCCACAAGATCGTTGCACCCTTTTAATGGATGTAATTGATTTAGTGATATATTTCGGCAAATGCTAAAATACAACAAAAAGACTGTAGAACATAATCAGAAGGAGGAATAAAATGAACTTACATCAATAAGTTCATATAAGCAAACTCTAGCCGATTGAGTCCCTTGACACATATCTCCAGGCAAACCAGTTTGTCGAATAACGTCCGAATTTTTTACATCGCCATTGTCCAAAACCAAATTTTTGATAGAACATACCAAAGGGTGTGATTTCTTCGAATTCATAAATGTGTCGAATAAGGCACAAATTAATAGTTGTAAGACGGAATTTAAGAAACAACTATCTTTAGGGTTTCGAATTTTCAAAGACGAATAAGAGGAAGGAGGCCGAGAAATACTAGGATTTCTAGAGGTTTTTGTAGCACGTCGCAAATTCTTAGCCATGTTAAAAAATAGGAAACAAAATAAAGACAAAAAAAAGCGAACAATTGAACAATGTTTTTGTATCCAATGTTGTAATAATGAGCAATTTTTTTTAAAAATTATTTTATTGATAAGATGAATCATAGGGAAAATGGATAACAATTTTTTTTCAAAATTGTTAATTTCACCCAAATGATCTTTTTCGGCTTGATTTTTTTCATTCACGTCATATATAATTTTTTTTGTTTTTTGAACATCTGGATTATTGAAAATGATGAATTAGCCTTATTTCATTGCAATGAATCAGATGATAATTGATAATAGAGAGTTTATAGAGCATTCTGCTTTGATTTTCAGTTGTTTTGAAGTTGGGAGAGTTGAGCGGGCTGGTTAGTTTTTTGTATAAATTTAGAAATTTAATCGTGCGTTTGTTAAAAAAAAATGATTTCAAAATTTTAAGCTTCTCTATCACATTTATAATGTATCACTTAAACTGTCAAGACTTGGTTTAAACCTCATTGGGACCTTTATATATTGGTATGAGAACTAAAAGTTGGGGTTTTTTAAATTAGAAAAAAATATTTTCCACCTCAACAATTTTCTCTAGGAGGTCTGTCAAGACTAGTTACATCACCCTGGAAAACAGGAACCTCCAGACGTGTATAACAAGACTGATATTAATCAAACGGACTGATCCGTTTGGCTCAAAATCAAATAAAAAGGGAAAAATGAGCGTTAGTACGTTTTGGCATCCCAAAATTTTAAATTATACCAGGGATACTGTAAGTAGTTTGATTTATTTGTTTCTATTTTTTATTTTCATTCTGGCACCTAATCTAGAGTTATTTATCACTCTCACTTGTTTTGCCAATGAGCAATCCTCCCGTGAGATTTTTTTTTCGAATGATTGTAAAATCATCAAAACAATTAGGAGAATTAGGGGGTTTATGTGAGTCGCCCATTATTTTCTTTTTATTTTGATGGATGAAGGGTTTCCGTCTTTTTCATATTGGAGCAAAAAAGTACTGCTCCCTATTAATTATCTAACCACATTTGCTCTTTGATCTTTCACTTTTCCTTTCTCTTTTGTTCAAAAGTAAAATAAGTAGCTCGTAGCCAGTTGTCTACTCATTCTACTCCTCAAATATCATCACAGGTGTCAAAAACTTCGTTTTCTTATTCTTCTTCTTCTTCTTCTTCTACTTCTTCCTCGAATATCGATTCTACATAACAGCTGCAACCTCCCAACCCATCTTTCTTTTTTACCTCTTTTTGACACAGAGAGAGGGCTCGTTTTGATTTATATTCGCTATAGGAGCCGCTGCTTAATTTCAAATTGACATGTGGTTCGTTTTTTATTGTTTGTTTGTTGTTATTGTTGTTTTCCGATGGGAGTTCAGGAGTATTAAAGAGCAATCAGGATCAAATCTGGACATATGCACTTCGACACAGAGCATTCTCCTCACTGATTATCGTTAGTGAATACAAGAAAAAAAATATTTTGCTACATAATAGGGTGAAGTTTCTTATTGTTGTTCGAATGGGGAAAGGATTATTGTGGTTTTTCTTTTCATGAGGATCAGCGTAGTTTCTCTCTTTTTTTCTTAAAGAGTTCGTTCGATGAATGATGTAATTTTTCTCAAGATAAAAGTCCTAGGAGATATAATAGTTATGACCCTAAAATGGTTTTGGGACCTTTCTATTTTTTGTAGGACTTCTTTTTTCATTATTTGAATTTTTTTGAATCTTTTTATTTTACTGCGATCCTTATGTTTCACCTTTTTCAGTTAACAGGTTTTTGTTTTTAATTTTGGAGTATAATTCTTCTTCTCATGGAATTCTCTCGATTTCAATCAATTTTGGTGCTCAAAACCCATAAATTTCATCGAAAAAACAATATCAAACCCCATAAATCTTGAATGACAGTGAAATTAAATTTTCTCGGTTCGCCAAACCTATAATCTTATTCTTATTTTTCCCATATTCTTGTAGATACAAAAAAGTGCATATTGATATTTTAATCATCACACGAATGAAGAATTTTGAGGATTTCTAGTCAGATAAATTAGCATTTCTAATATCTATGTTATTTTGCGCTCACAAGGGAAGGTCGCCAAGTGTGGTTATTGGAATTTTTTGATATTTGGCCAGTCGATAGGTATGGGTCTGAAAAGTATATTCCTAAATTCCTAAGTCCCACAACTCGCTAGAAAAAAAGTTACGGTACCTCAAACTTCTTTTTTCAACACAAAAATGCGTATATTTCTCTCCTATCTCTCACGTTTATTTTTAGGAATAAACTAACACTAATTTGTGTGTGATTTTGATATTTTAATACACAGTAAAAGAAGTTTGAGGTCACACCCTGTTAAAAGGTAAAAGGGTGAGAGGGAGAACGTGAGGTGTAGACGCATACAGTCTCATTAGAGCGCAAATGCACATGTTCATTTCCAGTTTTTATTGCAAAAAATTTGATGTTTTGCTGAAGTGTTCACGTTTTTTTTCGATCGAACAAAAAAACGTGTATTTTTTGTGTTTCTTTTTGGAAAAGCCACAGAAGATGTTATTTTATTTTGAAAATGAAAAAGCCAACAACAAAAACGTGAAGTTAAATGTTCGAAATGTTGATTCTTTTTGAGAGAAGACGATTTGCAATGAAAAGGAGCGTGCTTGCTCCGCTGAACGTGTCTGCGTCTCCACTCACGTCCTCCCTCTCACCTATTTCCCATTTTTCATTGGGCTAACAGGGTGTGAGGTACCGTAACTTTTTTTCTAGCGAGTTGTGGGACTTAGGATTTTTGGAGTATACATTTGGGACCCATATCTATCGACTGACCAAATATAAAAAAAATTCCAATAACCACGCTTGGCGACCTTCCCTTGTCAACACAACAATACTTCCAATTTTTTCTGAAAATTGTCACATAAATATTTTTTTATATCTATGTATATTGTGAGAAAAATCGAAAATATTTTTTAAAAACCAATTTCGCCATAAATCGCCCCAAGCATGAATACTTTTTCGCAACCTAAACAGTTCAATCATGAATGAACATGTGTGTTTTTATCTTTTCTCTCCGAGTTATGAGTCTTTTTTTTCGGCTTCCTCTTCTTCTTCTGCTTCTTTTTTTCACCTGATATTTTTCTCCAAAAATCTTCGATGAATGTAGTCTCCAGAGCTCTTAAGGTATTTTGTAGCAGAAATGGGAAAAAAATAGGATACAACACGTTTCAGATTTATCATATCATTTTGTTTTTCATTTTTTTTTCCAGAGGATGCAAAAAATATGGGAATGGATAGTGGATAAGAAGACCAACACGATCAGAAAATGGAGGTCAAACTTGATAAGGAGGAGCGAAACCGAACCGGATGATTTGAGTTGTAAGTCAAAGGCTTGAAAATTCTTTGCGAGCTGAATGAAAAGAACTAAAAGTTGATCCGACAGTAGAATGAAAAAAACGAGAAAATATTTCAAAAAATCTCATTCACACCCCGTTTACACAGATTTGCGCACCTCTTATGAACCTTGCAAATAATTTTTTACGACGCCGTCGTCTACCTTCTGGGTGTGTGTCCTATAAACGAATCTCCTTTTGGGTGCAAAAATCTGAGACATCTATGTGTGAGTTAAGTTCAATTTTAGCTAATCAAGTATGACTATTTCATGCTGCTTCAAGTTCAAAACACGATACTTACTAAAACTAAATTTTTCACATCTCTAGGTCAAGAAACTGTTTCTGCTTAAAACAACCCCTGAAGCTAAAAATCGATACCAGAAAAAATCGGCAAAAAGTATTGCAAATTGAAGTTGAAATTGTTAAAATTCGGATCCCAATTAATGAAATCACAATATTTTAAGCGAAATCAGTTTCAGCCATTTGAATTTCACATGGGAAATCAACTTTGAATCACCTCCTCGGCAGACGTTTCAAAAACATGAATATTTGTATTTTTTACGTGAACTTTTTTCTCTCGACCTCCCTGTTTTTCAAAAAAAAAAAGCCGTCAATTAAAATGTGCGTGGATAGCGTGTTGACACATTTTGCTAGGAATGATAGGAGAAGAATTTTTAAGCTGATTTTCGCCGTTTTTCGTTTTTTGACTCAAACTGAGCCATTTTTGAACTTTTCGCTATAATTTTTTTGTCAGTAATAGAGAACATGTCATACTTCCAGTATTTGTTATTGCTGATCATGGATACAGACATGCCTTTTAGCTTCGGGGGTTGCTTTAATTCATAAGGAATCTTCAACACCAATCAGGGGAAGATTATCTGATATTTGTTAGATTTTTAGTTGTTTTTTATCGTACACAAATGCCACTACTGAGAATCATGTACTCAAGGCACAAAAAAGTTCATTCTTCAATTTTTCAGCAATTCCAAATGGCAAGCGAAAATCGTATTCAACGGGAAGTATTGTTAGCTCAATGAGCAATTCAAAGAAGCACTCCGATTTCGAGAATTTTTTCGAAGAACCACAAGTGAAAGACTTGCTCGACTCAAGACGTGAATCGTTCATTCGACATACAGCCGAGGTGTTTCCCGTGGCTCCGCCTGACATTGAAGCACAACTCGAAAAGTTTGTTGTTTTTCGGGGAGGCATCTTGTTTTGATTTGTCTTGTTTTTGAGGTGATAAGAGAGAACACGACTTTTTATTTGATTCTTTTCTCATTATTCTTTTATTCTATAGTTTTTTTTTGCAGATGAGGAAAAAACCTTTTTTTTCAATCAAAAATAGATGTAAACCACCTTCAAAGTATTAACATAAGGTTAATCTCTAGGATTATCTTTTTTTCATTGCAGCAGAAAATCTCCTCGCGCAACTCCACGAACAGCCAGAAAACAGCTGAGATTCGATATTCCAGAGGTAGGAAAATATTTGAACATTTTTTTTTGCCATGGATTAACTTTTTCAACAAAAAAAGCAATTTTTTTCAAGGTTCAAATATCATTTGAAACAAACGAACCTCGTCGTGTCACTTTTGAGGGAGTCTCATCAATCGTTCCGGAACCGGTTATCGATTGGACTTCGAGCCTACCAAAAATGGAAACGGTGCCTGAAGTTGAACCGGTGAGCAGAATAGCTAATCGTGATTTTTGACACGCATGCTCATTAATAATTCGAAGAAAAATGACTTTAAAAATAGAATCACGCCCTCTTTTTTCAGATTTTATGTTTTGACGACGAAGTTACGATGTCAGTCAGAAGAATGTCGGCAAGCGAAAAAGCCAGGCAAAATGTGATTGCGCAGAGGAGGCAGAGTAATGTTCAGGTTGGTGATTTTTTAAATTAAAATTAGTGGTTCGTGTCATTTTTGATTACGAACTTCAAAGAGCATAGAATATGAAACATTTGATATGAGCATGACTAATAGGAGTTTAAAATTTTTTTCCAATCTTGGTTTTTTGATTGAGCAGTTGGGTCATGTATTTCATTTCATTTTTTGTTCGAATTTTTTTTTTAGATAATAAAATCTAGTTTGAGGGGTTTGAAAGGTTGTGTATTTCTAAACATCGTATTTACGCTATTATAAGGGCACTTCTAGTAGAAGGGCGCATCTGATATAAGGGCACTTCTCCCACTTCCAGTTTGATCATTTGAAAAAAACTATAATTTTTTAGTATGTTTATTTTGTTACTAAAAACTATTAAATTCGCCCAGAGCACCATCAAAAACAAAGCAAGCTCTAGGAACAGAGTTTTTTAATGATGAGAACCCTAGAAAATATGGATTGAACAATAGAAGAGCATGCCCTTATATTAGAGAGAATACGGTATTTAAAAAAAAACTTCCAAATTTTAATTTTGATTGAATTTTTCTCCAATACTAGACGTTTTGGTGATTAATCCCTTGATGCCGTTCACTATATAGGTGTGAAAAATTTGCCACAAATCCATAAACTATTGACAGACTTCTTTTCAGCTTGTTCATACTATGAGCGGTCGGACAACTTCAACTACTCTGATACCTTTAACATGCGCCCAGATTCATTTAGTTCGAGCACTTTGGCGTCAAGTATACACGATAAAGGGACCCACAGTTATCGGGTGCAGTATTTATCATCGATTGTGTTTTAAAAATTTGGCGGTAAGTTTTTTTGGCTTGCATTCCTTTAAAGAACAAACTTCTCAGGTCAAAGAGCAGATGAAAACAGTAGAGCTGCCTTCTAAATTTACGAATCGTGACAATTTCATCAAAGCGCATTGTAAAGCTATGGCCGAGTTGATCGATCAAGTTATTGAAAATCTTGATAATTTGGATAATGTGACTGATGAGTTGATGCGAATTGGTCGAGTACATGCGAGATTATTACGAGGAGAATTGAATGGAAAATTGTGGAATATTGTTGCAGAGACTATCATTGATTGTACATTAGAGTGGGGAGATCGCAGGTTAGTAAAGAGTTATCTAAAAAAAATGTGTGTAGACTAGGTAGATAATAGAAACTAAAATATTGATAAGGTAAACCCAGTACATCATATATGTCAAAGTTCAATAACTAAGAACCAATACAAGATTTATTCTAACTCATTTGACTCATGTTTTAGGCCAGGTCAAACTCTACTTGACCTGAGGTCGAAATTCATCGCGAACTGGCCTGGGTCAAAACAGCACGTACCTAACTAAATTTCAAAATTCACGAAAACCATATCTGTAGATCGAAAAAGTTTTCGGTTCACTATTTCCTCCCATATTAATTTCTTATTTCTTTAAGATGTCGGAGCGAAACAGTTCGAAAAGCGTGGGCTCTGATTGTCGCATTCATGATCGAAAAAATCAAAGCGGGACATCATGAACAGGTACGGCAATACTTTTTTCTCCAGATCAACACAAATTTTTAGCGAAAACTGATGTTAGCAAGTCGTCAGTCTCTACCATCAATATCCATTCCAACATCCTTCAGTCGTGGTCATTCCTGACTTTTCCTTCGCGGGATACCTTTTTTCTTTTCTTTTTTTTGCGTGTCGTTTGTCTAGTCTTCTATTCTAGCTATCCGATTTTGAAACAGTGTATTTACAATGTTTATGATCTCAAAACCTGAACCTTTTCACAACTAAAATGTATATTGATAATAAATAAAGTGATTGATCTTGTTAGCAAATTTGGATGAACTGAAATGAGATTAGTTAAATATTTAAGGGTTCTATTTTAAACTTACGCCAGTTAAAGCAGCATTTTTATATGAATCAGTTGATAGGTTCAAACGGATATAACGATTCAGCTCAGAAGTATTATAGATGGTATACTGCAAAAAATGACACCAATACAACGTTTTTTAATTTTTAACCCAAAAGAATGGATACTAAAACAACGAATTTTGAAGATAAGGAAATGAACATCTTCAGTGAGGTTTATTTAAAGTCTAGAATTACTTCTTTGTTAGAAAAAACAACTTACCCTGTTTGTGATTCGATATTCTCTTGACTTCCGACCGGATGGAACCCATTTGCACAGCATTACGTGATTATCAATTGACCAGATGTGTTTGGGAGCTCTTTTCTTTTTATCCCAATCAGTTTCGAGGTAAATGAAAGTTCCCTTCTGAACATGAAAAATACATACTTCTATTAGAATTTTCCCGAGACTCACCAAAAGTTGATCGGACATTTTTGCGAAATGAAGAAATGAAATAGAACACGTGAAAAAAATATAAATATATTTATTAAATTCGAATTTTACTGGTATCCACGTTGAACATTTTCCTAACAAAATAAACTTGGAAAAGAGCTATAATTATAGCAAAAACACTGAAAATTTGGCTGTAGTGCATGATATAATCTCCGTTTTTGATTTGAAGAGCTTCGTCACGAATAACCATCTGAAAATTTGTATAGAACTTTTAATAAAAAAGTGAGTAAGTATACCTGATTCTGGAATTTGAGAGTATAGTATATTTTGTAGATGCGATTAGTAGTAGTCATAATTGATTCCTGAATGCTTTTACTCAAATGATTCGCTTCAACGGAAGCTTCGAGTGCTTTGATCGCTTTTTCGGGATTGTAGAATTGAATGAACACGTTAATACGCATTGGGCGACGAGTGTAGAAGCAAATCTCATAAGCACCTGAAAAATGAATATAAAAACCTGTTATGTGAATTTATTCGAATATTTTTTGACAATATTTTATTTGTTCGAGGTCCGTATCAGGCTTGTGCGGAACCGGAACCGGAACGTTCCGAAATTCCGAAAGTTCCGACTGTATTCGGAACTAATTTGACTTGTCATTTGGAACTTTTGAAAATCGGAACCTAGTTCTGAAATCGTTTCGGAACTACTCGGAACCAAAAATACGGAAAAAACTTAGGATTTTTCGAAAAATTTAGAACTTTTTTGAAAATTTTGAAGTAAAAACTATTGTTTCATTGAGTTCCGAACTCCATTTTTGTAATTTCACCATTTATTGTTATTGTTATCTTCCTACCCAATTTCGAACCAGAAAATGCGAAAAAATTCAGTTGAATTTCGTCATTTCAAAGGTTCCGAAAAGGTTCCGAAAAGTTCCGAAAGTTCCGGAAAAAAATTCGGAACTATTTTTCGGAACTACTTTTTTCCGACTACTTGATTCGGAACTAAATCGTAGGTTCCGAAAGTTCCGAGAGGCTGGTTCCGCACAAGCCTGGTCCGTATGAAGGTGACGAAGAAAAAAAACACGATGAGGTATCATTCAACTAGAGTAGGAAGTAAAACTGGTGTGACAAGTGGCACTATATATGTATACACTACATGAAAACCGGACCTTCCTTTAAGAGACCCTGTAACCTGACAGTGCTTCATGCGCTCATCAACTTCTCTCAAAAGTTTGAAAATTACTTTATTCTTAAAAACATGTTCGATATATTTTTTTCAAATTGTAATATTCTTGTTAAATTATTTTTTTATGACCAGAGGTCGACTTACCGTTTTCTGTTGTATTATGTTCCATATAAGCATCACCATCACCACTAGCCCAGTCTGACCATTCACCACTAGGAGATGTAACTCGGAATTGCATTTGATATGTGGAATCAAAAGTGGGCTAAAATTGAAGGTATTTAAAGAGACAAGAGACATGAAAAAAACTCACTCTCATCGCAATTGTCAACAACATTTCACTCTCCAGTGGTTCGAAAAAGCATGTTAAAGTGGATTCGGATTCGAAAGACAAAATGCGGCCTATCTGAAAAATATTAGATAAACATTATTTCCTAACAACCCCTTCCGAGAATCCTCTCACATTACTATCATCGGTTCTGCTTGCTTTTGTTGTCAAACCAGAAACAGAATATATTAAACAAGAAGCAAAAAATATAAATATTCCAAAAAGTTTCATACCAATGCCAACACTATGAAGAATGATGATAACACATAAAAGCATGGAATATCGATTTATTTACATTTTATTTCTATCGATGCATGTATATATATAGAAATGAACTATCTTGTTTGACCAACACAAAGTTTAACCACATTTTTTTGGTGATGAATAACGAAAAAAATGTTTTCAGAACTTGTTAGTTATAATTATCTAGAAAATCAAGAAAATTCAGTTCGGGAAGTTTTCACTTTCTCACTCAACTTTTAGTTAACAGTTTCAACACTTCACCAAATAAAAATTCTTTCAAGAGTACACTACATCTAAACTATATTGATGAATGGGAACTCATGAATCGCACAAGATCAGATATTAATTTTGACCGAAATGATAATCATTGAAGCGGACTGCGACTCAAAATCAGAGATGTTCCGAAAAAAAAGGTTCTATCCAAGTATAGCGGTCCCAGAATAATATAAGGGTTCCAGAATAATTTAAGAGTACCAAAAAAAATTTCTTTGTTCAAAGACATAGTCGTTCAAAAAATAAAACAAAGATCCGGAGAGTCAATAAGCGCTATGCGTCCTTTCAATAGGGGCTATGCAGGAACATTTATTTTTTTAGACCACTTGCTTTAAAAAAATTTGAGGACCTTTATATTATTTTGGGATTCTTATATTATTCTGGGACCCCTATGCTAGGATAGAACCAAAAAAAATTGTAGGGCGATAGGATCCAAAAAGTTCGGTTCAGATATCGCCAAACTGAGCCGAAATGGGACATTCTTTGGAGTATTAATTGTTTTATGATACTTCTACCGGATCGATCTATTGGAAGTGCTGTCTGTGGCATCATTCTGAATAATTGAAGAAAATTACTGAATTTAATTTCTGCTCATTATTATAAACAAGTAGTTCGATATCCCTGAATGTTTTGAAAGTCAAAGAGTACCGTTTTATTTTTAGATCAAATGAGCCACGCCTTATACACAAGACACAATCGCAAAAATAAATTGTTTTAATTCCGCGCACCTAAACCCGATAATTTTCGTTTGACGTAATACTAAATTAAATTGCGCTCCGTGTCTTCTTCTTCCACCACTAATCTTCTGCATTTTTCTATTGTCATTATTCCAATTAGAGCTTCTTCTCTTTCTCCTTTTCCTCCTTTTTTTTGTCGCGCACACTGCTCTTCATTTTTTATTTATGAAATTAGCGCTTGTTTGACACCACCAAGTGTTTTGTGTGTGGGTGTTGTCATAGTTTTGTGTATGTTCTTGGTTCTTACCGTTCTTCTATCTTTTTCCTCGTGCACGAGAGACAAAAACTCGTTAAGATCTAGATTGTGAAAAAGTTCCACTCGGAAGGGATGTTCCAAAAATTTCGAGATTTAGCAACAAAAACAACAAGAAAAAACCAGAGTAGTGTTTTTTTTTCTCTCCAACTCCGTCCTATTGCTCTTTTCCCCCTTTCTTCGTCGCCCAAGATGGCGGAGGGGAACTAATTGGAACTAATTTCGAATTCTGTTGTACCCCCATTCGTCTTCTTTTTCGTCTTCTACTTCCTATTTTTTCACCTCTCCTTAAACCATCCATTTTTTCTTCTTTTTCTTCTCTATCCCTCTCTGTTTACACACGTTTCATGTTTCAGACACTAAATTGGAGGGGAAAGAGAGAAGGAGAGAAGGCGGATCGAACCTTCACCCTAAGATTCACAGGCATGAGTCAAATAAGCCACATGCAACATATTGCCAGACTTGAAAAACAGGTCGAACATTACAAAATTTAAAAAATTCCTGTATGTGAAAAGCAGGTATATAACAAACGGGTTCTATCCTAGTACAGGGGTCCAAGAATAATATAAGGATACCAAAAAATTTTCTCTTTGTTCAAAGACATAGTGGTTCAAAAAATAAAACAAAGATCACAAGAATCAATAAGGGCTATGGGCCTTTTCAATAGGGGCTATGCAGGACTATTCAATTTTTTATGCGATGTGCAAAGTAGACAAAAATGCAAAAAATTTACAAAAAAAATGTGCAATGTGTGAATTATTTTTGCAGAAAATTTGCAAGTTTTCAAACAGCGCGGGGGTTACTGTTGCAGCCTGTCATGCGTATCAAACAACCCCGCGAACTTAAATTGTTTGAATTCCAATGTATTTCTTTTTTTAATTCAAAAAAAACTTATTTCGCGGGGTTGTTAGATACGCATGACATCTTCAACAGTAACCCCCGCGCTGTTTGAAAACTTGCAAATTTTCTACAAAAATAATTCACACATTGCACATTTTTTTTTGTAAATTTTTTGCATTTTTTCCTACTTTGCACATCGCATTAGAAAACTTTTTCTTTAAAAAAAATTTGAGTACCCTTATATCATTTTGGGACTCCTATATTATTCTGGGACCCATATATTATTCTGGGACCCTTACATTATTCTGGGGCTCTTATATTATTATTATGGGACCCTTATATTATTATGGGACCCTTATATTATTATGGGACCCTTATATTATTATGGGACCCTTATATTATTCTGGGACCCTTATATTATTCTGGGACCCCTATACTAGGATAGAACCAACAAACGTATGCCAATAGGAAATTTAAACTCTCAATTCTCTCAAAGCCTTGATCTGATTCTCAATAGAACATAAGATTATTTTGAGAAACCCTATTAGTGCTCAAATGACATCATGCAATTTTTTGTATGTCAAAAGATGATAATAACAAACTTTAATTTTTTGTTTGGTGTGTTCTCGTGGACCAGCAATTTTTTAAAATTGTTATATCAAGCTATCAATTGTGAGGTTTCAATTTTGGACCAGGTTTATTCATGAACTCCCTTGAAAATCTCACATTTTTTGTAACCCTGGGTTCATACCTGTGAAACATGCATATTATTCTAGAACTGTTTGAGGACCATTTTAAAAAGAACAGAACCGATAACTGGATTCTTGTGAAAAAATGTTATTTTTTAACAAATTAGCCTAAACCGGGTAGTTTGAAATTTGCCTTGAATCCTCGGTACTCAGAAATATGTTTCAAAATTCGGAAAAGAACTAAGCATATGGTCCCGATTCGATGCTTGATATAAAGAACATGATACTAACCTATCCGACAGAGACAATACTGCATGATTTCATTTAATCAAAATTGTATATTTGGCACCCCATTATGTATACACTTTTATTGCCACTTTATGAACTCTTGCATGGCGAAAGGTTTGATTAGCTTCAGTCTACTGTATATGAAAATGGCAGTTATCAGAATGTATTTCACTTCAGACGGACAACTATAGTTTTGGACTCGACTTTGTAAGTTCTATAAGTATTTTTTAAAGGATAAGCCACCTTCTGGATTTTCAACAAAAAAAAGTTTCGGTTCTATCCTAGTATAGGGTTCTCAGAATAATATAGAGGTCCCAAGTTAATATATTTTTTTCTTTGTTCAAAGTCATAGTCGTTCAAAAAATAAAACAATCATCTCGAGAATCAATAAGGGCTATGGGCCTTTTGAATAGGGGTTATGGGCCCTTTCAATAGGGGCTATATAGGACTATTACATTTTTCTGACCACTTTTCTTTAAAAAATTTTTAGGACCCCTGTATTATTCTGGGACCATTATATTAATTTGGGACCCCTGTATTATTCTGGGATCCTTATATTAATCTGAGACCCCTATACTAGGATAGAACCCAAGATTCTTGAATCTAAGAAAAAGAGAAAAATGAAAAAAATTACGTGATCATGAATCATTGTATCATTTTGATCCATCTACTTTGAATTTATTTCAATGGGAAAATGAAAATCTGAAAATTTCTCACTAGGAAAAATATTTGCGCAAATGTCTACTTAAAGATGGGTTAAAGGGACTCAGCAAGTTGCTCTAAAATGAAAGAGCAATTTTTTTTAGTTTCCAAATTTTTTTTAAAATGAATATTTCTCGAAAACTAGACTCTTCCATAAAATCCTTCGAGGATTTACACCTAAAAATGTGCTCTTCCAGTTAAGTGCAACTTTTCGAGTCCATTTACTCCCTCCTCCCTTTCAACCTAAATTATATCGAAAGATATAGGTCACTTTAAAAAACACAAAAATTTTTTGAAACAATTGGGTTTAAAAAAATATTTATATATTTTTTAAAATTATTTGGTGACATAAAAATATGTTCACATGGCCCACGATACAAAAATGGGCGGCGCCCTAAAAATCTAGCACTGTTTTTTTCATCTTATTTTGTTTTTCCAAAAGTCCCCTTTCTCTCTGTCTCTTTCTCTTGCTCCGATCCAAAAGACCATTATCTGCTTATTTGACTGGGGCTAGTCGCCTCTGGACGTCTGCACAAGGAGCAGTAGCAGTGTAGACGATGAGAGACGTCTTCTGAAGACGAAGCAAAAATATTCTGCGTGCGCGTGCGCGTGCATGTGCGCGCGTACACAACTGCGATGAAATAGTGTGTTGAGTGGAGGAGAGTTTCTTCTCGCTCGCATAAAATGTGCCCCCCTCCTTTCCCTCTTCTCCTCCCAAACACCCCGGCCGTTTCCTTCGTCTCCTCCCCCCCCTTCTTCTTTATTGATTATTTTGTTGTGTATGTGTGCCACCCTCCCTTCTTCGCCTCCTTTTCGCCTCCTGCTTCTCCTTCTTCTTCTTCTTTTCCTCCTTTTTTCCCTTCGTTTTTTCACCATCATCATTTATATTATTTTTGTATTTGAACTATTTTTTTCTGATCTTCATATTGTATCTCTATTTTTTGTGCTCATTTTCAGCAAACTATAACTTTTTCTATTTCAAAGTGATGCGCTTTTTTTTTCCTTCAAGAATCAGGTTCAAAATACAGATAGGAACAGCTTCCATGTTTTTGTTCATTAATTGCTCAGCAAATTATTGATCTAATTTCTGATGAAAAACCCGGGCTGCCCGGAAGTTGAGAAGACGCTCACTTGAAAAACACACATTCAAAGTGCTCTGTTTGGTGAAGTTGAAATAATTTACAGCGTAGCGAGATCTTGATTTAGAGCAGTGCTTCATTTAGACCCGCCTCCGGATAATGAGAGTCTGCGAAACCTTTGCTTATTTTTCAGTTGCAGCCTAACTTCCAGGCGTAACAAAAAATGTATTCCCAATCGAAAACGTGTGTTTTAAATTGTTTTCAAAAGTCAAGATACAAAGAATACATGTCCAAAATTTCACGAGATTTTCGAGATGACATGATACCAGTAAAATGTGAGATCTGACTAATGTTAAATTTCATTTCTTTTAGCGTGCTAATTTTTTATACTCAAGTCATCATAAAACTTTAGTTTATCGATTTATCCAGTATTTGGTTTGAAACAAAGTTTTTCAAACATTTTCTAGCTTTACGTAACATAAACATCATTTAGAAAAGGTCTAGCCTCGATTTCCGATTCTTTTATCTTGTTTTTCTTCAAAATCACTTGGCTCACTTGGCCTCAATGCTCTCACTGTGTGTGTGTGTGTTTGTGTGTTAGTGTGCTCTCATTTTATTTATATATTTTATTACATCACCAGCTGCCTTGAAAATCCATTAAATTCCAATTATTTTGAGAAAAAGAAGAAGAAGGAGAAGTGAAAGAAGAACGGGAGACAATTAATCAAAGAGATTACTGTAGTTAAAGACGCAGACTTAAATTGGTGCAATAATATGTGTGAAACTAACCGGATAATTACTTTCATGAAAGTTTTTTCTGAAATATATACGAGAATGTTTACCGAACATAGTTGAAGTACGACGAGAGTCTCTAGGCGTGATTTTTCGTTAAGACTTCATTTTATTATTATACTATTATTAATACAGAGTTGTGCTTTTGGAGCTGCTTTCACATTTAATTTACATGTTTTTGTGTGATATTAATAAAACGGGGCTGCTTGCTAGGCTCGTTTTCTGACCCAATAGCACTACCTTGATTAAAATTTCAAAGTCCTTTACTCCATGAAAAAATTCAGCTGCTCTCAGGAACTGGCTAAAGAAACATACAATTTACCTGAGAAAAAGACGAAAAGTAAAATGGGATTTTTTTCACCTGATCAACTTCATAATCAGTAAGAACCGACACGAATAAGAAATCGCAGCGGTTTTTGTGACTTCTGTTTTTCACGTTTTTTTTTGGAATTTATCGAGTTCAGACAAAATGAATCCATTGAAAAAAGTTTTAAGGTTTTCCAGTTTCTTACTGAAATTAAGAAAAAAACCGCTTACGGCTTCCATTCAGCTCAAACCCCACCTGATGGCTCAATTGGTGAAAATAAATGCTCACATTTCTTGTGAGGATCACGCAGGGTTAATTTATACTAATTAATACCTACTTTTTCTATTACCTCATGGGAGATTTTTTTAGAATTTCATTATTTATAATTGATTTGGTTCTCAGGAGATGAAAAATATTCAAAGTATGTCTAGTTATTTTCTAATTTGACAGACAAAAAACAGAGCAATTCTCTCCTGGGATTTGAAATATTATTGAATAGTAAAATTAGGTTGTAAATTGAAGCTGTTAGAATTGAATAAGTAAAAATTAGAGCTGAATTTTTAAATACAGTTTTAAATGTTATGGACCCCTTTGAAATTTTTTTTATATTTGTCCAGTAATATATACACACTTTATATATATATATATACATAGAGAGCGACGAGATATGCTGCTTCTGCCTTCCTTTGCTCCTCCGTTGGGTCCCCCTCTCTCTTCCTCTTTCTCAACAGCGGAAGGATATCGATTTCGCAGTGAGAACCACTCTCTATATGTGCGCTTCTCTGCATCTCTTACTCGTTGCCTCACTATTTCTATTGTCGTCAAGAGGCCGCGAGCTCGATTTTTTCGCTGTTGTCTGTCGCCAAACTGCCGAGCCTTCTTTGTTGTCTACGTCTCTTGTTATTGTTGTTTTTTTTCTGTTGATTGATTTCGATTTTTTTTATATTGATAAACAATATATGAGCCCTGTGCAATATTGTTTGGAAACTTGAAACGCTTTTGTAGATTGTTTGGGAAGATTTTTTATTGTATCATTTTTTCGTTTTGTAATCAGGCTGGTTAGAATAGGACCGCAAGGAGAAACAACTACAAGTAACAATTTGTTTTTACTGTCAATACATTACTCTGTGGTTTGACTTTGGCAAAAAAAGAGGTTTTCAGCTCAATATTGATCTCTGGCATCCCGATCACTTCTTTAACAAGTGTTGAAATTTTGAACTAGTAAAAGGGAACATTTTTTACTCGTAAAGTGTTTAAGAAAACTCCCTCTCACAAAAGTTATTTTATCGCCTTCATCCAACTTACGAGTTTAATTTTGTTTGATTATCAAAGTTTTAATATGTATTGCAAAACTGAATCTACTGTAAATCCATAAATCAATTTATGACCACACTGAAAAGTCCACGAGCATGAAACGGAAACTCAATGCTACAGTAACATCGATTAATAGTTGATGGAAAAATGTTGTGAATACTGGAAGTGAGTCATCATTGGTGAAGAACCGTTTTTTGTGAAAATAATTTAGCCTGCGTCGTGAAGATAGAATGTTAAATTCAAGTTTTTCGTTGTTAATTGCATAGACGGGCGACTAGAGAAACCCTTGGTAACTTTCAAGTCACACTGTAACTATCTGAGTCTCTCAAATCTTCGAAATTTTGAATATTAATAGTTTTTTTTTGAAATTTTTTTAGCCGAAATCCAATCGGTACCAAATTTCTTCGTCTGAAAGAAAAAAATTCAGGGTGTTTTGACCTAAAAATCTTCTGTAATTGTAAGGAACATAGAACCCCAAAAATTAACTCATTTTTGAAAATAAACTCATTCTTGAAGCAGGGTTTCGAAACCACAGTAACATCGACTAATTTTCGGTTAATGGATGTTCTGAATATTGAAAATGAGTCATAATGGGTAATTGGTAAAGAACAACCTTTTTTGAAAATGAATACAAGTTTTTTGTTATCAAAGGTAGTGCATTCTCAGGTTAACAAAAACGATTAGAACCAAAATTTCCAGCCAGCTTTTCAAAAAAGTAAACCTCTGTAAATCGTAATTAGCATTATCTCGTTATTTTTTTCCAATAATCCCGAGAATTTTACTGATTTTTCTTGTTCCCAGTCCAAACAGTATCACATCAAGTTGAATTTCTTCATTCTTTTTTTCCTATCCTTCTTTTCTCCTTCTTTGCCATCCTAATTAAATTTAGCATGTACCCCCATAAAACATGTTTTTAGGCTCACTAGTGTTTTTTGTTCGCCGTTGAGTATTCTTCTTTTTCTACTCTTCTTACATGTTCCCTGACATCATTCAAGAATGTACGTCGAGAAATTAC
Organism: Caenorhabditis sp. 38 MB-2015; assembly: GCA_900536415.3. Taxonomy (NCBI): domain Eukaryota; kingdom Metazoa; phylum Nematoda; class Chromadorea; order Rhabditida; family Rhabditidae; genus Caenorhabditis; species Caenorhabditis quiockensis. Next base: position 7,986 of record LR548599.1, on the reverse strand, counting down.
AGGGTTATTAATTATTTTTTGTCGACGACTTTTGATTTAGAAGGCCGGGCTTGTTTTGGAGTTTTTTGAAATTTCGATGTTTCAACACAATACCATCCAGTTTTTATATTTTCGCACAATAAATCTACCTCGTTAGGAAAAAAAATATTTTCATTACTTACTGGGCGAGATCTGAAATAACTCATTTTGGACGAAATGACGTTTTTCAAAAATATTGTCATTATTATTGTTATTGTTTGATGCCCCATCTCGTTCGTTGCTTGGTTTGTGTCTGATTTAAAATTCGTCAAAAAGAAAAATGTCGTCGTCGTCGTCGTCGTCGTCGTTGCATTCTTCTCCTTCTTCTTCTCCTTCGCCTCCTCCCTCGTCCATCCATTTTTTGTTCGTGTGTGCCCCAACCAATGTTTCAATTTCCTCTCTCGCACTCTCTTTCCCTCTCTCTCTCTCTCTCTCTCTCTATACATTTTTTTATTAGCACAAATATATTGAATTCCGTTTTTCCTCGCTCTCCATGTATTCTTCTTACGAATCGATTCATTTTCCCAACAAAAATTTCTGTATTTTTGTGATGTTTCAGGCGACGAAGAGTAGTAGGAAGCGGAAATAGTTGGCTGGCCGAAATAGGTGCCCCCCCGTGTGCGTGTATTGTGTGTCAAATCTCCATCTGCCAGCACCATGGGTTGTACCATGTCACAGGAAGAGCGTGCCGCTCTAGAAAGATCTCGGTAAGTAGTTTTAACGAGTTGGACTTTAAAAATGGGGTTGAAGCACTCCCGAAAAATTTCTTTGCTATGCTTTCCCGCTCAAATATTTCTGAAATAACATTTGACAAAGTTTTTGAGATATGAGCTACAAATTTATGAACTAAATACAATATAATAGGTACCGAGTTTTCAATGAGCGTTTCAATGAAAAGTAGTTTGGTAGAACTCGCGAGTAGGTCAACTCGTAAATGCACAACCTGAAAAATTGTAGCGACAATTTGCATTTTGAAGAAATTCATACTAATTTCGTTTTGGAACATTTTACCTACTACACTAGAATTTTCGAGTCCCAGAAAAGTCCAATTATATTAATAATAATAATAATAATTTATTTACGTCACCGGAAAGGCAAAGTGAGAAAAGAAAGAACATATTTATTTAGAAAAGCCTCGGAGGGAATCGTTGGACAGTGGGTTCTCGTTTTCTTACTTGAATGAAAGGAACAATCCTTGTTTCCCTCATTTATCTTTGAAATCCTGGATTTCGATAAACGCCAAATTTTGGACTTTCTTTGAGGATCCTCTTATCAATTTGAAACCTTTATTATGTGGGAATCGTTTATAAACAAATTTCCGGTGGAAATATTTTTGAGAGGAATTCGCTATATACAATGTATGAAATTGAAGTGTCTTGACCTCACCTGTGACCAAATGAAAAAATTTTCCCTTTCTTTGAAAAAATTTGATTCGACATAAATTGCGGACATTTTTTGGGTGTATTGGGAGAACCAATTTTCATTAGAATCAAGATGATTCAAAATTTATAATTTATGAAAAGAAACAAAAAAGTTCCGCTTCTCTATTATTTTCTTGGAATTAATCTTTGAGGCTCCGAAAATCCGAGAAAAAAAAATATTCCAGATGTTTTTTCTCATCATAAAATATGTGCTCCAGATGTTTACACCTCACGAAATTCGAAATGAGGAATTTTTTGGGAACATGAAATTGTGAATTATCTATTTACAGAATGATTGAGAAAAATCTGAAGGAAGACGGCATGCAAGCGGCAAAGGATATCAAACTGTTGCTTCTCGGTGCTGGAGAATCTGGAAAATCTACTATTGTCAAGCAGATGAAAATTATTCACGAATCTGGGTTCACAGCCGAAGATTATAAGCAATACAAACCGGTCGTTTATAGTAATACTGTTCAGTCGTTAGTCGCCATTTTACGCGCAATGACTAACTTAGGAGTTTCTTTTGGATCATCTGACAGAGAGGTACGTTTTTTTTTTGCTTTGAGTTTAGAAATCAAAGTTTTGTTGTTGTTTAGGTAGACGCAAAATTAGTGATGGATGTAGTTGCTCGAATGGAAGACACCGAACCGTTTTCTGAAGAATTGTTGAGCTCAATGAAACGATTGTGGTCGGATAACGGCGTGCAGGATTGTTTTTCGCGTAGTAACGAGTATCAGCTCAATGATTCAGCTAAATAGTGAGTTTTTTTTTTGAAAACGGGTGTTATATTTTAAGTTTCTGGATTTCTACTAGCTTTAGAAAATTTTTTAATTCAATTGAAAATAATACTTATTAACTGAGTTGCGCTTTTGACCTGCGGGCTTTTTCAAAAATTGGCTTTTATCAAAAAACTTGCGAGCAGGCTTTTTTCTTCTGTGGAAAGTTTAAAAGTTTAAAAGCTTCAAAATTAGAATTTAATCGAGAATTTTGATTAATACATAGAATTACGGGGTCGAAAAGGAGAAGAAAAATATGTTTGGATAATGTTGCTGTCTTTGAATATAGTATGAATTCTAGCTTTCAAATGCTGTGTTCAAAAATTTATGAATTTTTTTTTAGTTTCCTTGATGACTTGGAGCGGTTAGGAGAAGGAGCATATCAGCCAACAGAGCAAGATATTTTGCGAACTCGTGTCAAAACGACTGGTATTGTTGAAGTTCACTTTACGTTCAAAAATCTAAACTTTAAGTGAGTTTTTTTGTTTCAAAAACTGTAACTCTTTGCCAACTCCAACTTGATTCTATAGATTATTCGACGTCGGAGGTCAACGATCAGAACGTAAAAAATGGATTCATTGTTTCGAAGATGTGACAGCGATCATTTTCTGTGTTGCCATGTCGGAATACGATCAAGTGCTGCACGAAGACGAGACGACGAATCGAATGCACGAATCATTAAAGTTGTTCGATTCAATTTGCAATAATAAATGGTTCACCGACACGTCGATCATTCTGTTTTTGAACAAGAAGGATTTGTTTGAGGAGAAAATCAAGAAGAGCCCATTGACGATTTGTTTCCCAGAATACTCAGGTCAGTACTTTGATAATTGTTGAAAGTTAGTTATCGTGTATTATTAAGTTAAGACTATTTAACCACAAAATTATTTTTGTCGGCTGAGTTTACGTATAAACTTTCGGTACACACAGAAGTATCAAATTCAAAATTTAGTACGCCTTTTGAAGAAAGTAATTTAGGTAAAACAGTTTTAAAGTAAATTAATTGGACGTATATTAACTTGAACTTCTCTGAGATGTTTTGAAATTTGTCAAAAATCTAGCATATTTTAGCTACAGTTAAACTAGCTATCAAAGCTTATCGAGAATTTCCATCAGAATATGATCAGTGGGCTAAGAATTAAATAAAATCCATAATTATCTAAAATTGAGTTGTTTCAGGTCGACAAGACTATCACGAAGCGTCTGCCTACATTCAAGCACAATTCGAAGCTAAAAATAAGTCGGCGAACAAGGTTAGTTTGATTTTTTTTTTACTTTGAGTTTTACCCTAGTTTGGTTTTTTTGGTCATCAAAACTGTTTTGCCATGATCATTCGGAAATTTCGAAAAATTTCAGGAAATCTACTGCCATATGACTTGCGCCACAGACACAACAAATATTCAATTCGTGTTCGACGCCGTCACCGATGTCATCATTGCCAACAATCTCCGCGGTTGCGGTTTATACTAACTTCGTCATTATTTTTTTTCTAAATTTTTATGTTTATTATTGATTATTGAGAATTACTTCAAATTTCGCTTTTTCTCCAACCCGTCCCCCGTCCCCCCTTCCCCATCTGATCCATTTGGAATCCGAGTATATATGAATATATGCAACTATGATTTGAGCTTTTCCTTCTTCTGTTAGGATCATGGATTGATATAATTTATTTATTTTTGCCTATATATATATATATTATATTTATTATAACTTTCCTCTCTCTCCGTGTAGTTTTCTTCTTCCCATTCATATGTACTTTTCAGTTTTCCTATAAATGTCTATGGTCTCTCTCTCTCTCTCTCACACACACACACAAACGTTTTCACAAGCTTTCGTGTTTCTTCCCTTTCCCACATCCTAGTCCCATACCATTTCAACCAAGCTTTTTTGCCCTCCCCAATATACTTTTTTTTGTTTTTTTTTTCTCTTCGTCATTTTTTTTGTCTAATGTGGTTGGTTACTGTGAACCACTTCCACACACACAAAATATATCGTATTTGATAAACGACATTCGATATAATATTTTTCGGTTTCTCTTTGAATATCGCGAGAAAATTTCCATATTTATTGTTTTTTTTGCAAGACACAACCAGCAGGGTTAAACACGCATTTGTGGATTGTAGTGGTTTTTACGATGACAGAAAATGAAGAGGACAATGTGGTGAAAATTCAAATTGAGGGGAAAAATATAAATGAGGGAGGAATTATCACAAAAGTAACTCCAGAACATTAGTGACCAAAAGAAGACCGACTAAATTATGATAATTTTACCTACACGCTTAATCTAGAACATCAAGATTTATTGAGGTTAGCGCAATTTCATTTTTTATTGGTAATGGACAGCTAAAACGAGCATTTTTGCATATTGATGATTCATAAATTTGAAAATTATGTTCGTCGATAAGAAAGCCAATAATCCAAAACACAATAACCTTTTATCTTCGAAAAACGATTTCTCTCACTTTCACCTTCTAAAACTTGGAAACTTTTCATTTCGTTTTTTTTCTGGTTAGCGAAGCAGATACAATATACATATCAGTGTTACACAATCTAATCAGATATCATTATTATCTTATTACTACTTCTTCTTTTTATCATCCAATGTTCTTCTATTTTTTGTTATCCCTAGTTATAAATTCAATACTTTGCGGTCCGATCGAAGTTGCGGATGAATTTAAAGAGCATTTCAATGTCGAGGAGCAACAGCTGGAATCGGTTGAACAATTGTTGATCAAAATGAAGAAGTTGGCACATTCGAGAAGTTTCCATGGGAGAGAGTTTGGTCATGATGTAAGATTTAGTTTAAATATCGAAAAGTGAGATGAATATATATTTCCAGGCTGTTGAAGATTCTAAAAAAGATGTAGTGATTAGTGCCCAGCAGGGAACAATAAGCAAGAATTTATCACCGTTTTTGTTCGAAGGAGATATATTTTTATCAAGGAGACAAGCGGTTGATATTTTGAAAGCTTTGTCGAAAGATAAATCGAAACGATTTCGAAGATCATTTGTAGCCGACAAAAATGCCATGTGGAAAAGCTTTCCAATCCCATACCGTTTTCACGAATCCGTAGATTTTTATACAATCAGTCAAATAATCGCAGCAATTCGGTACTGGGAGGATTCTACGTGTATCACCTTTGAGAATGTGAATGATGTGCCAGAAGGAGATTATATTGAATTTTTTGTTGGGCAAGGGTATGTATGAACAGACTTTCCAGAAACTATACTCGATCGTCCATTTTTTGTAGATGTTATTCAATGATTGGTCGGAACGGTGGTCGCCAAGGTATTTCGATTGGTGAAAGTTGTGTGAAGTTAGGTGTTATTGAGCATGAAATCGGACATGCGCTAGGTCTTTGGCACGAACAATCACGACCGGATGCCCTATCGTACATTGAGGTGGAGCGCGATTTCATTCTTCCGTCTTATATCAGCGATTTTCTTCAACGAGACGATGAAATTGACACGTTGGGAATACCATATGATCTTGGAAGTGTTATGCATTATGGTAGCACCGCGTTCAGCACTGATCAGAAGAGTAAAACCGTTGTCACACGGTAAGGTTCATTTGAAATTTTTACTTTTCCTAATGGAATTCTTTCGATTACAAAAAATTACCGTATTGTAAAAGGACAAGTCGACTTTTGCCAAAAAATTGTTGGTCTGATTTAATGTAATTTACTAAATTTCATGAACACGGTAGATTTTTTGAAATATAAAGAGGAAGACAAAATATTTCGTGGATAAGCTTGATTTTTTTTTTGCAAATTTCAGTGAAAACTCCTTGTAAGGTTTTATTATTCGGAAGTTCTTCTTTCTTTTAAGATGAACTGCTATGCCTTTTTTTGTGGTACAAACATCATTTTTGTTTTCCAGTGATTCATTATATCAGCAAACTATCGGTCAAAGAGAAAAACTTTCGTTCTATGATGTTGCTACCATCAATACAGCATACTGTAAAGGTAAATTTCTATTTTAATATCCCGAAAAAATATCTGAATACAGATGAATGTTTGGCTGAAACGACGAAATGTGAAAATGGAGGATATATGAAACCATCAAAATGTTCGGAATGTATTTGTCCAGATGGATTAGGTGGTGTGATGTGTGAAAAAAATGAGGAGGCTAAAAGTGAGTAGAAATTATTTTGGACGGCATATATGTATGGGTTTTCAGACGCTCAATGCGGTGGTTTATTGAACATTGGGGATGATTGGCAAGAAATTGAATCCCCAGGATACCCTGATCCGGGATATGATACTGATCAAAAATGTTCTTGGTTGATTAAAGCGGATGATGAGAAAAAGAGAATTGAGTTTGAGTTTATCGAAGATTTCTCATTTCTGTGTACTTCGACATGTGTCGATTTTGTGGAATTGAAAATTTCGGACGACTTGAAAAACACAGGGTTCAGGTTCTGCTGTTATGATAAACCTGAAATCAGTTTTGTATCCCAACAAAATGTTGCAATAATTATTTTCCGCTCTCAAATCTCTCAAGACATTGGGTTCAAAATAAGAATGCGAGCGAGTGAGTCTATCTGTACAAAACGATTTGATAATTCTGATTTGTAGCCACTTCGGAAGCTCGTACAACTTTAGCACCTGCTATAATCACTACTACAATGACTCCAACACCTGTTGAAGCACCTAACGTATGGGCCGATTGGGCTGAATGGTCAACATGCTCTAGAACATGTGGTGGTTGCGGGATTCGAAGTCGGGTGAGGACTTGTAGATCGAAAAAATGCGAGTAAGTTATAATTGCATGAAAAACACAAAAAATATTGAAATTGAAGAGGTCGCCGACAAGAGTTTGGAACATGTAATCTCAAAGCATGTCCGGTTGACAAACATTGTGCCAAGTTAATGTCGAACAATCGACTATGTCATGGAAAGATTTGTACTAAGTGAGAACCCCAGTTTTTGAAAAAAATTCAATTATGGTTTTTGTAGGAACGATATTGCGATATCATCGTGTGAAGCACCTCAATGCTGTCCTCCATTCCAAAACATCGATGGAATGTGTCAATCGGATCAAGAATCTCAACATGATGAACTTTGGTTGTCGATTTGAGGACGATAATAGAACCTGCTGATTAGTTGTTTTTTGCGGGTTTCGCATATGTTTGTATATAAATGAAGAATTTGTTTGAGAAAAAACAATACAGTTCGGAAAATTTGTGCACTTATCTTATTTCTTTTGACATGACACAAATGTTCAAAATTTCTCATAGGTGCAGCAAAATCGAAATTTATGACTTTATATGTTTCTTAAAATTGTGAGTCTAGGATTTTACTTTTGAGAAACCTGTTTGAACCTGTGGAATTTTAGGTGAATTTGATATTTTTAGGTGAATTTTTGATACTACTTCAAGATACCGTTCTTAAAGGAGGACTGTGAGGTAATTGCACGTTTCCTTCACTCTGAAGTATATGTTCACCTTGTACATGGGTAAGTGAAACATTTTTTGGTGTGTGATTATAGGAGGTCACTACTAATGAAACTACCCATAATGCACAATATGATCCCATGCAATGTAGGTAGACACCCTCTAGGCATTAAAATGTCGAAATTGCGGGTTCAGTACTAATGAAACGACCCGAAATGCATACTCAAGAAACCAGAACACTTAGCCTAATGGAACTTTGCAAATGGGTTCAGGGCACTACTGGTACCCCAGAAAAAAATTATGGGACCCCTCCTTAACCTTAGTCACCCCCTAGGCATTAAAATGTAAATTATAGGAGGACGCTACTAATAAACCT
>LR548598.1:0-31846 GCA_900536415.3 Caenorhabditis sp. 38 MB-2015 | reverse complement strand
AGATGGATTTGAAACTGCCACAACTGAGCTCGGTTTGAAGATTCTTGGACGTATATCCTTGTTGTATAGCACCATTACTGTTCTGAAAAAAAAGTTTTTTGTTGGAACAGATAGGCTACTAACCCATCCAACGCATTAATGAATAGCAAAGAAACTGACAAAGTCAGAAAACTGATCCAAACCGAAGTATTCAATTGTGGAAGATAATAACCAGATGTCATATCAATAACATAAAATAGATCTTGTGTGCAACTCTGCGCGAACATCTGTCGCCGTTTCCGTTGACGTTCTGCACTTTGTTTCGATGATATTGCAGCTGAACTCTTTTTCTGTATAGATATAAGATTTTTTCAGAAAAAATCAAAGAATTCCTACCGTATCATAGACAAGTTTAATAAATGTGAAAACATTGAGAATATGTGAAGTACTACAAGTGAAAAGGACAAAATAGAGGCAAATATCGGAGAGGAAATAGGCGCATTCGGCATCTTCTGGCATCCAAGTTAGTAGGGTGATATCAAAGATGAGACTGCAGTCTGTACGAATACCAGAGGATGAATAGATGACTGCCGTTGACCAAGAAATGGATAGTCCTATCTAGAAAACATTTAGAAAAATTATTCATTTTAGACCGTTGGAAATCATTTTTTAGTTATCACATGCTTTTGCATATTTTGCCATGAGTTTTCAATGTGTGAAACAAGTATTCTAAATTTAGTGATTTATCAAGAAAAAGTAGTTTTTTCAAAATCGCTGAGACGCCATGAATTTGTCGCATTTTTGTCGTGCTTGCACACAAACACACAACTTGACGTAAATTTTCACAAACCGTAGTCCAAATCAATTGATATTTTGAACTTTTTAGTAAAGAAAATTGTTTTTCCAATTGGCTAGGTGTCTATAGCAGTACAACTTACATATAATCCATATTTTTTCCGGAAGTTTCCTTCACCCATTGGCCAATAACTAACCAGGAGTCGATTGATTGATATAATCCATTGAATAAGTAATCCAGACACATACGTTAACAGGAGGGTTTGACCGAAAACTTTGTTAATGATATGAGGAAGGTAGATACGACCCCTACAAAACACATTGTTAAGAAAATGTCACGAGCTGATAGTGAAATCTGTTGTATTGGCTGAGTTTTAAAAGAAAAGCTCATGGCTCAGCTGGGGACCTGTATCGTCCCTGATGTACCACCTTGATAACGACAATTATTGAGAAAAAACAAAACCTACGCGATAATACACAATCCTGGCGAGAGAAAGAACACAAGACAAGCGAAAAAATTGGAAATGGTTCGAGATGTGCAAAAAATATAAAAATCTGTTCGAAAGTTCGATGATGAAATAAAACAACGGAAGACATAGTAATTGACGACCAATCCGTATAATGAGATCTGCAAAGTACAACCATGTTAACTACCAATAATCTAAAATAAATACCAGGATTATAATCCAACCAGCTGAAACTCGAAAAGAAGGATCTAATGGTTCAGAAGTTGAAGTAGTGTCATTGTTCATATTTTCGCTTCTTTTCAGCAAAAACAAATGATTTATGAGTAACAAAAAATTAATTAAAAAACAGCTTTTTTGTGGGCTTTTTTTCAAAATTAAAAAAAAACCCACAAAAAAGCTGTTTTTCAAAAATTGCACGAAAATGAAGCAGAACTAGAAACCAACCGTCGAACAAATGGTTCGTCGTAGGACCTGGGAAGAGTTTTCATTGACCACATTTTGATCGAATTCTCGACACCGCTTGAGAAAATCACCTCACTCGATTCACAATATCGAATCTGGTTTGGAATGGAACGATGACCGATGAGAGTTTTCGTTGATCGATTCAGCGTTTTTTGTTGGAAATATTGCATATCACTTGGCGAATCTGGAACAAAAATAGTGTGTAGGCTTTTGAACTTTGGTTTGTGAACTTTTGGAAGATTATCTAGCTTTTCTAGATTTTGGAAAATTCATAAAATTCGCATGACAAAAAATATAGTATTTGAACAATAGAAAACTGGAGTTTTTACTGCTCGTTCTGTTTTATATTTCTGATGTCTCCACGATGGAAATCGCGTTCTCTTTACTCGCTCAAAGTTATACCAACTAATCTCCTTTCCAGTGCAGCATGTGAAACTCTGAAAGCTTCAGAGTTTTTCTTTGTCAAAGTCCAGGCTTCCGAACCATAGCAAAGGGCTGGGAGTACTGTTTGGTCGAATAGATTGGCTCGAGTTGTTTGGCATGTGATTTGGTCGATTGCTTGTTCAATACTCTTAAATGCGGCCCAACCCGCTCGACGTCTTCGGTGTATTTCTAGGAGCAGTTCGTTTTGAGAATTGAGCTGGCGGCCAAGGTAGACGTATTCTTTGACATTTTCAAGGTTCGTGTGATTGACAGTGATCGGCAAGTCATATGTGAACGGGTTTTTGAGTGATTTGGTTTTGGATTCGTTGATTTTCAGCCCGACTTTGGCGCTTTCAACAACTAGTTCGTTCAGCATTTTTGTCTCAGTGGATGGATAGTGTGTAATCAGAACAACATCATCTGCAAACCTTAGATGATTGATTTTCCGTCCGTCGATGTCGATTCCATGTGTTGACCAGTTCAGATTTCGGAAAACTCCTTCGATGCATGCTGAGAAGAGGTTCGGAGAGATCGGGTCTCCTTGTCGAACTCCTTTGGATATTGGTATTGCGACATCTTTGAAAAATGGAGTGATTTAAGTCGAAGTACCTGCATAGCATTTTTTCAGAATATCTGTGTAAAATGGGTCAACACCTTGATTTTTCAAATTTCTCCATACGGCGATTGGTTCCACACTATCGAACGCTTTGTGATAGTCCATAAAAACGAGAACTAGCGGGATTTAGTGTTCTCGGCAAGCCTCTAGAATTCGCTGGAGTGTGGAGATATGATCCATAGTTGAGAAGGATCTTCTGAATCCGGCTTGTTCTATTGGTTGCGCTTCCTCGAGAGTTGGTCGAATTCTTCCCAAGATACATTTTGTGAAGAGTTTGTACAAGACCGACAAGATGGTGATTGGCTTGTAGTTTTCGAGGTTTTCGCGGTCGCCTTTTTTGAAAATCAGGATCGTTTTTGATCTTTTCCAAGCGTCTGGGATTTCGGCAGTTTCGAAGATCAGATTGAAGCATTCGGTGACCAGTCGAAGGACGTTAGAAGTGCAGCATTTCAGGAAATCCGCTGTGATTTTGTCTTCGCCGGCTGATTTTCCATTTGGGAATGTTGCGATTGCGGCTCTAACTTCGCTGATAATAAAAGGAGGGGGTGCTTCGGGTCTTCTGGTAATTCTTAAGCTGNTCTCTCTCTCTCTCTCTCTCTCTCTCTCTCTCTCTCTCTCTCTCTCTCTCTCTTCAGCGTTCTATGCAATTGTAAAATTTCAAATCCTATTCCACTAAATCGTTTTTTTTTCTCGTTTCTCGTTAGGTAATTCAATTCTCCTCCATTTTTGTCAACTCCCAGGTTTCCCCTCACATCAGTTCCATTTTTTTTGCATGTTTTGAAAAACTACCACAAATCGTAGTAAAACGTTTCTCCCACGCTGTCTTATCTCGAACATTTTCTTCCATTTTCCTGTTTTTTCTCAAGTGTTCCTGAACTTGTCGTGTTTTTTTTTGGAGGCGAGAAAAAACTCATTAATTTTGAAAAAGCGGATGTGCCCATTTTCTTGTATTAATAAATGATCGGATGGTGTCGGACGACGGCAACTTTTTTCGGCAAGAAAACTTTTGTTTTTTTAGACCTACGTCAGAGAATTGGTCTCTATGATTTTTGTAATTTTTCTAGTGTTTTTGACACGTTTTCAGATCCCCTCAGTATCACGTAACATTTCCCTAAATCAAAGAAAAAACTCCGCAAAAATTCCTAACTTTATTGTCGCACATAATAATTCATAGCAACCGGAGACTCGACGGCTATTAATCATCTAAAATAAACCTCTCTCTTTCTCGTTTTTTCCAGCCCTCTTCACTTACTCGTATATTATTTTGCAGAAGGTGTTTCAGCAATTATCATTGATTCATCTGCTTCGTACCGCGCTCACAATTTTATCTCAGCTCAACGACTATCGTGACACACTTTATATCATTTTTGGAATTGTTTGTTTGGTGTCATGGTTGTGTTTTAACTTATGGGCATTGAGGTCAGTTTTTGCATGACGCAAAGAAATATAGCAATGGTCGAAACTCTCAAATTGTCGGTTGTCTTTTTTAAATTCCACTTGGGATGAATTTTGTTGAAAAATATAATAATACCGTACCTCCTTATCTTCAATAAAAATTGAGTTAGATAAGCAGGTTGTTTGTCGAGTACTGTAGCAAATAGATATGTTGCTCATGACAGATGTAGGATTACTGTTGTTTATGTATTTCAGTTTCTCTCTTCGTCAGATCTTGGCCGAAAGTTATAGTATAAATGCTTCTGAAAAATTCTACTTGAAACGTAATATTTTATTTTGACGCTTTTGAAGCCCGAAATTTCATAAACTAAATTTCTGGTTCATTCCCTATGTTTGACTTTCCCAAATAAAAGAGTTTGAAGAATAGTAACCATTCAGTTGTCGAAAAAAAATAGAAAAAAAAAACATAAATTATTAAATGATCCAATTTATTTATTTATTTTCAGAGAATTTTTCTGCCCTGCAATATTTGGACGAAAACCGAAACCAAGAGAAGAGCGACTAGCATTCATCAAACTGAAGTATGTTTCAAGGTATGTGTTTTTTCATGAAACTAATCAAAAACATTATTTTTTTAGCGGCCAATTCCTGATAAATCTCACCGATGAGAATCGAGACGAAAACGAAAATATGGGAACAAATAAATTAGAAATTTTTGTTGTCTGAAAAAATACAATATATTATTTCTTTTTGTTCCTCTGAAAATTTCATTTTTATTTTTTCTTCGACTCATTTCCTCCTTCTCGACTCATAAATATCTTCTTTTCCAGTTTCAGATGATTTTTCGATTAATGTACACTTGAATAAAATAGTAGGCGGGGATATACATATTCGTTTTAATTTTCGGTTACTCTTTGACATGCCTTCAAATAGAAATTCGCAACTTGTCTGAAACTTTTTTTTGTTGAATATGTAGTTGCATATTTGTGGATGGGTGTATGCTATATAAACTGAGAATTTGAAGGGTAACTGTACTTTTCAATTTTGTGGTCTTTTTTTTTTGTTTTATACCCGTATATTAAATATAGCATAGTAGATAAATATATTTTTTATTGTCAATTAGAGATTTAATTCCGGTCCACACTAGCTTTCAAGCTTACTGTAGAAGTGTTTTCCAGAATTGTTATTACTCTCTGTGAAGACTTTTTGCTACTATCTATTACATTGATATTTATTAAATCCGATTGAAAATGTGAGACCTTACACATAAAATAGAAAACATGTGTCGAAGCTCAATAAAACCACTACCTGACAAATTACGGCTTTTGCAATCTGCTATATTTTTCGTGTTGCAGGGATTCTAGAGACTCACATAATCACTAGTTCTTTATGAGCTATCAGCCCGAATTTAATCTCTGCCATTGGGTTACTGTATTTTTGTTTTCGATCACGGAAAGTTTTAAGATCTAGACAATGTTTTGGAAATTGTGATATCCACTGGATTTTGGTTCATTTTAGACATTTTCAATTTTCTCAATGCTAGCATGTTGTCTAGCTCAGAAAAGCAATTATTTGACATCACAATCTCGGTAACAAATCTTTTAGAAAATCTTAGTATAGACCGATTGTTACTTGATTTGTATTGTTATCTGAGTATTTTAATTAAGTTATGAACAAGATTTTTTGAGACCGTCTCGAAAAAAATAGGTCCCGATATTTATTTGATCCTTCCTTGAACCGCAACTTTTGAAGAATTCCTTGAATTAGTTACAAACGCTATTACTTTCAAAGTTCTTCTGCAAAAAATGCGAGAAGAGACATCTGAGAGCGAAATTTTCTGAAACAGGTTCAACCTAAACAAAAATGAATCTAATTGCTCGAAAAATTGAGAAACCTAAAAAAAAAAATTAAAAGCGTTGGGAAAATGCCAAATTTTCAATTCTATTTGTGATTGAGTCCGATTTTTTGACCCAGTTTTTAGAAGTTGCGGTTCACCTATCAGTGTTCCAAATCCCTGATTCAATCTCATTTTTTCAAACTTTATAAATTAGCAAAGCTATAACGGACAGTTTCAGAAATGTTCATCAACTTCACCACTCTCCTTGTCATCATTTCTATTCTTGCCGTAAACATTCTCTTCATCGATGCTCAACGTGTCTTCGATTTGATGGATGAGAACCCAGTTCCAAGGTACCTCCAAAAACTAGAAAATATAAGAAGAGCTCTCAAACAGAGAAAAAGTCATAGTCTTCAATTCGGACCAATTTTTCTTGTAACCTGAAAAAATTTCTCCTGCTTGCTAATGATAAAAAACATCTGTGTCGAAGACTATGATATTTTTTGTCCAACGGTTTTCCCCTTGATTCATTTGTTTTTCTAGATATTTCAACATGTTGCCAATGCCCTCGAAATTTCGTCGATTTTCTGGTCCATTCAAATTTAACATGATGAAAAATTTCTAATTTTTTAGAAAAAAAAAACATAACCTGTACTAATAAAATAAAAATGTTAACGTGAAACGTGTTGATAAGGGTCTCTTTAAAACCTCTCCTCATTCATTCAGAAAAGGTCAGTTTCTCAGAAAAAAATGCAAAACAATTTGTTCTACTCGACAACTAGTGCTCGCTTCATGTAAGTCTACTGTATTGTATCTAGACGACAGTAATATTTTTCGCAGTTTTTCGGCTCGTCGTGGATTCAATAAAACATTCTACCACAAAGATTTGATTGTCAAAAAATCGCCAACCACCGTACTCAACGACATCCCAAAGGATACAGCCAAACTCGGTTTTGGTAGCAATTTCAGTGATCATATGGTAGATATCGATTTTTGTGAGAAAAATGGTTGGGGGAAGCCAAGAATTCAACCGATTGAAGATTTTTATCTACATCCAGCTGCTAGGGTAACTACAGTATCATCATCAGTACCTTTCGAAAAATAGGGGTTTGTAGGCTCTTCACTATGGAGTTCAGTTATTTGAAGGAATGAAGGCTTATCACGGAGTTGATGGGAAGATTCGGCTATTCCGCCCGGAGATGAACATTGCTCGCATGAAACGCAGCGCTGAACGCGCTGTTCTCCCAGACTTCGACGCTGACGAAGCTCTCAACATCATTGACACCTTTGTCTCCCTTGAGCACAAGTTTATCCCAAAATCGCGCAATGGAGCACTCTACGTCCGACCATTTATGATCGCATCTGAACCGACGATGAAAGTTGCGGCTGGAGGGTCATCGAAATGGTGTGTACTCTCAAACGCTGTGGGATCTTATTTGAACCCATTGGATAATGGAGTCACACTTCTCGCTGATCCTGGATATGTTAGATCGTGGAGAGGTGGTGTTGGAGAGTATAAGATGGGTTGTAATTATGCGCCGACAATTTATGTCAATGAGTGAGTGGGGAGAAATTAGAACTGTAATTCATCAAAATCGGAAAGCGAGATTGGGCCGGTCCCGAAAAGTCTATTTTCATTGGGCCGTCATATGAGGCCTTGATCAAAACAGACCCGAACTTCAGAGATACGTGTTTCAAGTCCGAAATAGTCCACTTTTTTTTCGGGCTAGCTGGTCAGGGCCTTTGTTTGGATACGAAACAAAACAAAATAAATATGAAAGAAGAGATCAAAGTTTTTTTTAATCCAAAAACCAAAAGACAATTGTGGCTCAGGCCTGAAAAGAGTTTTAGGAACCCAACATCATGCTCAGTTCCTTTCCAACCCTACTTTGTTCAGAAACGCCGTCAAAAACATGGGATGCGATCAAGTCATGTGGCTCTCCGGTGAAAAGCGTCTAGTCACCGAAGCCGGCGCAATGAACCTCTTTGTCTTCTGGAAAAACGAGCAAGGCGAAGACGAGCTCATCACCGCACCCATCTCTTCTGGTCTCCTTTTACCTGGTGTTACCCGCGATTCGGTTCTCGAACTCACTCGTGAGTGGAACGAGTTCAAAGTTTCGGAACGTGATTTCACTATGGATGAGTTGGCAAAAGCGATCAAGGAGAAACGTGTTCACGAGTTCTTTGTCTCGGGAACCGCGGCCACTGTTGTCCCTTGTGGCCGAATTGTTCATAAAGACGCGCAACAGAGAATCGATGAAGTGTTGAATATTGACAATATTGGTAGCAAGTATCAACTTTGTCAACGGTAAGAAACCTCTTTCAGAAAATTCTGTGAAATCATCAATTTTTTGCAGACTCTTCAAAACAATTACTGGTATCCAGTATGGCGAGATTGAACGCAAACATTGGCAGAGAATTATAGAAATTTAAGAATACTAATAAAAGATCTTGATAATTACAATATTGTTGTGGGTGTCATGCACAGTTAATTGGCTATAATCATGTTCTACATGGGAAGGGGGAATATCGACTATTCTCATTGTTTTCGCGCATTTTTTAGTTTTTTATGTGTGTGGTCTAGAAGTGGAATTGTTCGGGTAGATATTGAACCTGGACTCAACATGGTAACCACTTATTTTCTCGCTCAAGTTTTATTTCAAATTGTATTCTTAAAAATGAAAAACTTCACGACCTTTTTCTTTGTAAACCCTTTGTGAACGTGTCAGTTTTTATGAGAAATTCGTTGGAAGCTGGAAAAATATTGGAAATGAGATCAATAAAGTTCACGTGTATTTTTGTGGCCAGAATGCCCATGTCGAAACTAGATGAGGGAAAGTATTCGTCGGGAACTTTTTTTCGGTTTCACCCTGTATGTGATTCTTTTTTCTAGGAAATTTAAAATTTAAGTTTTACAGTTTCATTTCATAATCTTCAGTAAACCAGGAGGATGTAGATTTCTTCTTCCTACTTGATTGACAAATTTGGCAAAAAATAATTACCGAAGGTTGATCAGCATTCGGAAATCTATCGAATGTCATATTTTACACCAATAACTTCCACTTTTTTTCGAAAGTATCCTTTTCGCCTTTGCTTTCAGTGTTTTCAAAAAAACAGTTTAAAATATCACATTTTTTAATGTTACATTTCTACATGTTACAATGTTACAATTACAAACATTACATTTTTGCCATTTCTTCAACTCAAAAATGGTGTAAACCCAAAAAACCCTCTTTCCCACCAAATTGGTAATATACAACACCCATTGTCAGCTTCTTTTCACTTCTCTAAAAAAGTATATATATATATATTGACCTCATGATTTTCTCGTCGCCCCTATCAATAAAATGTGCCTCTTCGATGTGCGCACATGAATTTTTTGTTGTGTATGTTTGTGTCGCTTCCCAGGTCTCTCCCTCTCTCCCTATCTTTTTTGCTGATTTTTTCCATTTTTGCTGCCAGAAGCAAACAATACCATATTTGGCATCAGTGACTGACTGACTGACAAAACCCCTTCGCGCACGCAACGCGCTTTTTTATTATTTGTGTCTTTTTCTTACCACCTTCTTTTTTTTGGGGTTGTAGTAACCAATATATATGAAATTTCAGTCTTTGTTGTTTTTTTTTGTTAGTTGACCAAGAGACGGGTTTTTTTCCTTACATAACTGTATTCACTTGTTTTTTGTAACTTGGACCTGTTTTCACTTTTTTTTTGTATTCCATGCGACAGACATTTTTTTTTGTGTTTCGTAATTTGTTCCAACAGATGTCCCCAAAAATTATTACGTTTATTCCAGAAAGAGAATTTCATATTGCGTCCGAAACAGTTGTTTCGTTCGCGCATCTCTTCTTTCCCCCTCCGGAGCGAGAAAAGTTTATAATTCTCGTTCTCTGGCGCCTCTTTTTTCTCCTCTTGTGTTTAAAAATTTTGTCGCTCATTTTGCGCACCACCCCACCCCGAGAAAAATCAAATAATTCTGCTGGCAAGAGGAGGGATCCGACAATTTTTTCATTTAGCTAATTCAATTGTTTCGTGTTTTTGTGAGGGTTTTCTTTATGAAAGAGGCTGAAGTCTCAACCAGGTTATTCTAATAAAGGTCACATCAAAGACTGTAGTGCAAAATTTAGGATTTTTCTCATTTTTTCACGTGACCTACTTTCGAACGTTGTTATATTTGACATGTTTTTGATGTTTTTTGGGCGGTGTGTTTATTTGATTTTTGACATGATTTCAGTTATAAAGAATTCTTCTGATAGAAGAATATCGTAGTATTGAAGTCATGGATGTTTTGCTGTGGAACCTGTTGTAAGTTCAATTTATATTTAGTCGTTACATTGCGACTTTGAAAATTTATATGCTTTTTTCCTCCGACCCGATTTGGTGTTTTTTTCAATTTTGAATGCCTATAAAATTTGATCTCTTGATCAACGTCTTGTATTTTTTAAGGGATATTTTTGTGAAAAGAGTTATGGATTTGAAGAGGTTGGAAATAAGTGAAAATTTCCATTAAAATTAGCCGATAGACTACATGCGAAAATAAATGTTTCATTTGTTAAAACTTCATTGAGTTGTATTTTAGATACAGTTTTTCGCTGAAATATCCGGTGAAAAAAAAATTCAGAATGTTGATCAGGAGATCGAGTTTTATAGGTGTGCAAAATTCAAAAAAAATCCTAATTGGCGACTTGTTGAACCTTCATTGTCCGTATATTGCGCTCATACCCAGTAAGCATCAAATTATAAAAAATGAGAAACTAAGGTTCTTTCTGAACGTGTTCGGTTTTTTTGCATACTAGTTTGATATCGACAAAATTAAGGCCATAGTTTCTGAAAATGTCTGATTTTTTCGTAAAGATTAAGAAATGTTGTACTCATGAGTTCTTATTCAGAATAAAACTTGGTTTATTCTAGTATAGGGGGGTTGGAAGATATAAAGGTCCCTAATTTTCATGATGATCCCATAGTTTTTTCTACAGAATTCTGGTGTTTTTCAGTGATTTCTCCTGTTCTGTAATCTTGTGGGACCTATTCTTCCATATTTTAAATCTTCAAATTTAATTTTTTTGAGACCATCAAATTTTAATATAACCCTTGTCCTACTTTGAGATACTCGTGACTCTCCAGTACTATTATGTGAATTTTTCTGGGACCTATATATTAGAATAGAACTGAAACACGATTAGACATGTGAACGACTCCAATCCAGGAAAGCAAATTTCATGTGTTTCTTAGATTTTTGAAAACGTATTACTTGAGCCTAGCTAAAAGTCTCTTCTTTGTTTTTTTTTTGTTCGAGCTCCCGCGTTTTTATATCTTCGTTAGCAGTATTTTCAGACAGAAAGCTATATCACATGCGCGTGTTATTTTTTCTGTCTCTCTGTGATCTTCTCATCCATCCATCCATTCATCCCATCGATTTCATGTTTTCTTCTTGAACAGTTGTCTTCTTCTCCATTCCCATTTCTTTTTCTTCGTCTCCTCGTGTGAGCAGATGCTCCTCAATCCCCCCAAAGCAATAATAGATGATGCGCGCCCGCGCGCGAGATCTCCCCCGTCGTTTTCTCATCCATTTCTCCACTTCTCTCACTCTATCATCGACAATCTCGAGAAGAGACACACCCGCGGTGTAATATTATTTTCAGCGCGGGGACGAGAAGAGAAAGAAGAAACGAGGGCCAATTCATCCCTTGTTTTTGTCTTCTTCACTTTGTGGATTTTGTATAGTTTTGCGCTTCTCGTTCATGATTTTTTTAACTCCTAATAGATTGGTAGCTTGAGAGAACTACTTTTGGATTTTTTTTTAAAATTCACTAAGTCAATATTATCAATCATAATTTCACCAGCACAAGTCGAATTCATTATTGAATAGTTCCAATTCATAATTCGGTGATCAAGAAAAATCAAGACCTTATGTCTGAGCCAACTGTCAACTCTAGATACAAGTCAAAACACAACTCTACCATGTTCTTCATTGAAAATTGTGTTTTTTTTTCACAAAAAATTAGTTTTTGTTGAATTTCTGTCATCAGAATCGGTTTCTACTGACCCGTTTACTCTCGATTTTTAAAACTACTTTTGGATTTTCCAAATTCACTGAGCCAAAACTATCATTCATAGTTTCACCAGAAAAAAAAATCCAAACTTTTATCGAATTCACAGTTAGCTGATAAAGAAAAATCAAGATCTTGTTTTTAAGCCAACCATAAATTTTTGATACAAGCCGAAACGTATCTCTACCATGTTCTTTATTAAAAATTTTGTTTTTCTTGTCAAACATACGTTTTGTTCAATTTCTCATAGACCAAAAATTATTTGTCGAACATTTTGAATTGGAAGACAAAAACTATAGTAAGCCGATGGCAGCTAGTTGTAGAGATATTATTCAAAATCCAATTGCTAAAACGTGCTCCATTGAGAAAGTTTGGTTTTCTTAATCTAGGAGGAGGTTCACAGTCATTTGATATCAAAGTCGAATTTAGAGGGTCAAAGAACCCCATAGATCAACTTTTTCTATGATCTCAAGCTACAGTAATCTATTCACATCGATTTAAGGATATATAAACCTTTCACAAATTAATAACATGCGCTCTATTGATAATCTATAAGTTTTTGCTCTGAAAATGGATGTCATGTTGATTTTCAATATTATTAAATCCGATGGCAGCGAATCGTGAACAACTGTCTAATAGGTGGTATTTGAGGTACTTACTGTACAATATCAAACTCGTCTATTTTTTCACATGCGTTCTCATGCTTATAATCGAGTTAGCTAAAGTGCGTATTAGTCAATTTTCCCTAGCTAGTTACTGTATCATCACATTTATCTATCAAACAACTCCTCCCTTGAGCCACATCCGATAAAAATATGATTTTTGAAATTTGAACCCCAGTTTTTGGAGATTTTGGGTCTATTACCTTCGCTCCTTTTTTCTACAATTAACAGATAAAAACTATGTATAATTCATCGTTCAAGATCTACCCTTCATTGCCTGAAAAATAATATACATATTGATAAGTAAGAGAAAAAAGTTTTTGCTACAATTTTTTGTGCGCGCCCGCCGCCTTTTTTATGTCTTCCCCTTCTTCTTCTTCTTCTGCTTGAACAATACAATTTTGTGTTTTTGTTGCGCAGCAGAAAAGAGTCAATCGCGCCGCCGACGCCCCGTCGTCCCAACATGTATGTATTTTTATAAAAATAATAATAATAACACAATATTGAAAATCGGAAAAATTTTTGCCCCGCGCTATCGATTATTTATATTTGATATTTATGCGCAGGGGGAAAACACTAAATATGTATATTTTTGTATGTATGTTAGTAGTCATTTTTTGCTGCTGCTGATGCTGTCTGTTTTTTCTTCTTGCGTGCGCAATAACGTTTTTTGTCATGTCGTATGTTATGTTTGGGACGGCGCGAGCGCGAGAGGCCCGTCTTCTATTTGGGAGGAAAGAGGGAATACATAGAGACACACGCACACAAACACACTTTATCATTTTATCAATTTTTATGATGGTTGTGGTGCGCAGGAACCGTCTGCTCTCTCCGTCGTCTCCTCCCATTTTTGAATATTCTTATCTTTTATCGGTCGGCTGGTTGGTTGGTTTGTGCCCCGCTTGCGCTGTACATATTTCTCGCTTGTTTCTCACTCTCACCAAAAAAAACACACTTCTTCAATTTTTCTTTTGTTTATATTTGCCATTTTGTCATTTTTCATGTCTGGTTAGCAATCCACTAATTCCAGGTGGTCCAAGTTTTGAACAAGAAGTTTTGCATTTTTTACATAAAAGTCCAGTGAACTTGTAGCAAGATAAATAGCATTAGATGTGTCACATTTTAAAATTTCAAGAAACGCGAGCGCAACGCATTGAAATATCACTTACAAGTCTATCTTTTTTGTGCGCTGTTCTCAAAATTTCGATGATTAGCAAATTTTTTTATTTGATTCGATTGTTCTTCAAAAAATAATCGAATTATTGTTAAATGTTAATTCATAAATAAATCTGAGAATATTTTCGCCGATTACAGCATCGAGAAATCAACTAGAGCTCAGAAATTTCGTCAAAATTATTTTATCAAAATTATCAATGGAGCACATTTTTCAACCAGCTGGTAAGCCACCAGTTTCACAATTTCTGATTCGTTCCTAATGAAAAAAATGCACGTTAGTTATCAGTTGACTCCCATCTGTCTGAGTTGTTGATTCTCTTCTCATTAAGAATTTGTTTTCTTTTGTTTAGTGTAAAAAACTAATTCATTGCATTGTGCGAAGCGCAAGTTTGCTCTATTGCAGACAAATAAGTTTTGAACAAATTTTATCACTGTTTATGCAGATAAAACATTGAATTCGACGCACAATAGTGATGATACTTTTCTTATTGCCAGCCGAAAAATACAGCTTCTTCAAAATGTATCGTGATTTTTCTGTTTTTTTTTCATTGCTCTTTGTGACAAAATGTTTTTTTGAGCAGTACAGAAATGTCGGCAGATACTGCGGGTATATCAATCATTATTCCACCACTACCGGATCAAATCAAAAAGTCGAGAAAACGAAAATCGAGTAATGAACCGGATGGGCCGACAACATCAACTGGAAGAACATTGAAGGTATTTATTGAAATTTTAAGAAGTTGGTCACAATTTTATAAAATTTTCAGCAGTATTCTGTAGAAGAAAAGTTGAACATTATTGAATATGCAAAAACGAGTGGTAATCGAGCGGCTGGAAGAGAGTACAATGTGGCGGAGAGTAGTATTCGAGAATGGAGGAAGAATGAGCAAAAATTGATGTGAGTTTGGAGGGTTTTTTTCGTTAGTAAATTTTTTTATCGGATAGTAGAATTGTCTGGAAAAAAATCAACCTTGATGAAAACAAAACATCTCTTTATAGTTGAAAAAAATAAACTGTCGTTTTTGAACCAGCTGGCAGGTCAAAACTAGCGCCGCCTGAAATTTTGTATTTTTCTTCATTTTGAAGATTATTTTAAAAGTATTTTATAAGAAAAATTGAATGCTGGATGTGAAAAATTGGCTCGTTTTTTAGTATTGTTCATTTCAACCTTTTATTCCTTTCGCTTCGAGATATTTTGATCTACGAGTGTCTGATTCTCATTTTTACTCACTATTTAGTATGATAGATCAAAAGATCTCTTCTTATGAAAGGAATAGAGAATAATAATAAGCAATAAGTTTTCAACATAAAAAAGGAAGCATATTTCAAGCATAAATATTTAATTTTTATTGATTTAATTTCAAAAAAGCTTCTAACAATGCAATTTTTCTCGCACGACAAATTATTTCCAAAAATCGGCAAGTAATCATCTTTCTCAAAACTTCTATATTACTTTCTGAAAACGTAGGAATTTTTTGAAAGTTAAAACTGCTCAGAAACCTCATCATCTTTTTTCAGTAATAATCGACTCGCTTCTACTACACTTGCCTTCAATAACAATAACATCAAAACTAAAGAAGAAATACTGCAAGCCGAAAAATTTGCCGTTCAATTCAAACTTTTTAACATGGGCTACCCAACATTACTGCCAATGCTTACCTCACACTTCGCACCAGTTGTTCTTCCCCAACCCACTGAATCTGTTGGAACTCCAAGTTCGAGCAGCTCACATTCATCCGCCTCCACCCCACCTCCACCTATTCCATCCACATCGCCAACACCATCCGGATCGGGTCGCCGAAAATGTCGTGTACCTCAAAAAGTTCTCCAAGAACCCTGAATTTTTTTTTTTGCCTGTCATATACATATACATTATATATAGTCTTTTTTGTAGTTGTATTGAATGATTTCCTTTGTCGAACCGGTGTGCCTTCAAGATATTTGTTGCCTTATACCATTTTTCTTGCCATATCCAGAATTTCCCCGTTTTGCTTGCTTTAAGTAACAAAATATGTTTTTCGATTAATTCTAGTCGGAAGTTTCTGTATTTCTATGTCAGTCTTTTTGTGCAATAATAAACATTTTCAATTTTTCAATATGAAGAATTTATTAATTAATTTCTAGTTTTATCTACAATCTTTTTCTACGCACAGTGAAAAAAAAAGTATTTTTTCTTCAGAAAAAATTAGTTACGGACTTTTCCAAAATAAAAAACATGTTTCTGCAAAAATGGGAGGAGAATGTCGCGTCTGAAAATGGCATTGGTCCGCACACTAAATATGCGCTTTTGCCGCACAGTTTTCGGGAGAATATTTTCAAAAATTTTAAAATATTTTGTGATATTATTGGCTAAATATCCGCAAACTCGTTGATTTGTTGTGGAAAATGAAGAATATATTCCGATTTATAACCAATACACTGATATCTTTCTCTGAAACTGTTCAGATTACAAATAAAACGTTATTTTTCCATTTTTTTGCCAAATTTTGTGAAACATGAAATATTCTTTCTGTAAGGTCGTAAAATGTGCCAGTTTATGTTATGCCAGTCTCTCCCACTTCCCACAATGACTTCTTTTTGCCTTTTAGTCTTATTTACACTCATCTGGAACAAAAAAACAAAAAAAAGTCATTTTTGAATTTCGCGCAATTGTGTGCAAACACCGCCTTAAAAAACCGCGGTAAAAAAAAGATACTTTTTTTTGCCTGTGTCTACGTCGAAATATTTTTTAAAGCTTATAAAGCTGTGGCTCAAAATCTTCCAAGCTGTCCAAGACTTGAGTCACTCGACTTCTGAAATATTTTTTTCTAAATTTTAGAGTACCACTCGACTTACTTGAAGTCAGAATCTGTTTCTGGGTCAAAAACGGATCGATCTGGCACCATGACACATTGCATTCCAGCGGCAAGAGCAGACAAAACGCCATTGTAAGAGTCTTCGAAGACTAGAACATTCTTTGGGGAAGCCGGTTGGATTTTGAATCTAAAAAAATTAGAATTGAGAAAATACCAAGAAGATTAAGAAAATATTTAGTCATTGGCCGAATATCACCTTTTCATTGTGAGCAGAAATGGTTCAGGATCAGGTTTTCCGCGAGTAATTTCCGGATCATCTCCAGCCAAAACTTGCAACTTGATCAAATCTAACCAATCCGCATGATTTTTTGCTTTCGGTGGGTAGGTTCGACTACAAGACCCGGTGCACAATCCGACTGGTACATCTTAAGATTAAAAAATATATAAAAAAGGGTTGAAGAATTATTTGTTTTACCTTTATCTCTCAAATATCGCACCAACTTCTCGGCTCCAGGCATTGCTGCGGTTTTTTCAAACAATTCATCTGTGACATCATCCAATTTCTTTAGATACTCTTGCTCTGTTACCAAATTTTTAATTCCCATCTCACTTATCAACCAGCCAATAGCCTCCCCGTGTCGCTTACCCATTTGCACTTGAAAAATCGATTATCTTTGATTTTTCTCGAAAAAATGAACTTACTCCTTTTCAATTCCATTGTATACTCCTTTCCAAAGTCTTTGAGAACCTTTGTGTTTGCGATTGTATAAGCTCTTTCTGTGTCTACCAATAGGCCATCAAAATCGAAGATAACATGAGTCACTTGCTCGAAAACCATTCCAAAATATATTTTCAATTTTGCAAACGGGTGGAAAAGAAAAATATTTCTGGATCGAATGTGAAACTTTGAAGAAATTGCGGATATTTATATATTTTTTGACTTTGGAGGCGTATCAATCAAACAAATAAAAACGGCTCATAACTTTAATTCCGATAGAAGAAAACTTTTTTATTGAATTTTAAATTGGAAATGAAATTACGGTAGAATTTTGAAAGGCGCAGAGCAATTTTATGATTGCTCTCGTCATGCATAATAATTTTTCAATTTTTTAAAAACATTTTTTCCCAAAAATCACCAAAACAGAAAACATTATACTTTGCAAATAGACAATCTCTATCGCCAAGTCTATGTGGACTTTCCGAAACTTTTCTTTTTTTTTTTGCACTTTTTCGAGCAAAGTTCTATCTCTCTTGCCCGGTCTGTGTAATTGCGCGTCAAATAATGCGCCATTGCGTACTTTATTTTTCTTTTCTTTTTTCTTTTTTTTCTTTTCATCGAAAATCTTCTTTTTTCATTCGTGGCTCGTCAATTATCCATTTTTTACTACAAATTTAAATCTCAATAACATTCTAAATCAAAGCGTTATTTTATTTTCTCCTCGTAAATTATATTATCGATTTTTGGACACTGAAAGATGTAAGCTATTTTTAACACATATTCGCTAATCGCTAGGAAACCCCAAAACAAAATGATAAATGTTAGAATCGTCAGTGATTCTGATAAATGATTATATGCAAAGTTTACGAGAAAAATGTTTATTTCAAAATAAGTTTATATTGAATTTAAAATAGCGTTCAAATGTTTATTTTATCATTCCTCGTATTTATATACATTCGAGTTTCGAATGGTAAACCCTCATGACATTATCCAAAAAGTTCATTACTTTGATTAGTCTTTGAATATCAGATTTCCTTTCTTGGAAAGAACAATAAGATGCATTTCTTTTCTTTGAGCTGAATCGAATCTTCGTGGAAATGTCACGACGCATCAAATTACTGGAATTTAAAAGGCATTAGTTTTCTTGTGCATGCGATCTGGCTGAAAATAGGTTTTTCTTAATACTATTTATGAAAATTTCAAATAGCCAATTGTATTAGATTTTCTGTAAAGTTTTAATTTTGCTGTTAGTAACTTGAAAATTGTATGATTAAGTATTTTTTAACGAAGTTGTATTCACATTAGGTGTAAGATTGTCATATTTTTTTCCATCCCAATTTGGCGTTGAACTCTTAAGCTTTCATGCCAGAATGTATCACAAAAATCTTCTTACTACTCGCAACCCAATCATGAGGTCCAAGCGAAAGTGCTTAGAATACGTATATAAAAAATCCGGATAATCCAAAATAAGAAGTTCTTATTCCCCATTGCAGTTTTTTTTTTCCCAGCTGTTTCAATAACGCCTGAACTGCCGTTTCCTGTCGAATACGAGTTTTTTTTTGTCTCATGAAATTCAAGCTATACACACACTCATAGGAGAAAACGAGCACAGACACAAGTTTGTTTCCTACAGTTGACATACAAAAGCAA
Organism: Caenorhabditis sp. 38 MB-2015; assembly: GCA_900536415.3. Lineage (NCBI taxonomy): Eukaryota > Metazoa > Nematoda > Chromadorea > Rhabditida > Rhabditidae > Caenorhabditis > Caenorhabditis quiockensis. Next base: position 12,820 of record LR548598.1, on the reverse strand, counting down.
AGTTGACATTGTGTGCACATTTTGGCTTCCTCTCGCTCCCGTTTTTCCTATACTCGATTCCAGCTGTTTTCTGTCTGCGTCTCCGCTTCTCTCATCCTCAAGTGTGCTCGTCTATCTCTTTTATGTCTCTCATTTTTGCAAAGTCTTTCGCATTTTTGCGTCGATTCGGCATTTCCGGTGTGTGTGGGGTTCAACAGTCTGCTATGGCTCACGCGATGTGTGCCTCATATACTTTTTTGTTTTATATTTTTCAATTTTTTTTCTATTTTGATATACAGCGAGAAATGTGAATCATGGCTTTGTTCGTAGTATTGTTTTGAATTGTATAGTTTTTGTTTTTCTCGAAATGCGTTGTAATATTTCATGTCATTTACGTTGTCACGGGTATGTAGGTTCCAATTCAGAGCGGTGTTTTTTTGAAATTCTTTCCGCTTAAACAATCAAAAGTTCATACACAACTCATGTTCGTGTTTTAGTACAATAGATAGATCAGTGCTTCTTTGTCTATTCCACTTACTGAATTTGTTGCAAATTCAATTTCGTCAAATGAATGACACATTTTCATAATTAAAAATCAAACTTCACCCTGAAATCGTCTTGAGAAGTGTCCAAAAACTAAGAGTCTTGCTAAAAAAAAATCAAGTTTCATCAGTAAAATTGAGTTGGTTTTTCAGAAGCAACAAATTCTTCTATTATTTTCATGAAAGTTTGACTCCAGCAACTGTTCTCAAAAAACCGAGTCTCATACCCGGAGCATGAAGCCACAATTTTAAAATAAGTTTTGCTCGAATAAATTGAGTTCATATCGAGATCGATTCCCAACACCATGTTTCCTTTCCTCCGATAACGAATTTTCGGTCAAAAATTGTTCGGCATGCCCATATAGATTCCCTTGTTTCTGCCATCCCATTAAATATTTCTCTCAGACAAAAACAGTTATCGATTATCTAGTTCTGAAGATCACATCTGCTACATTACATTAATACCTTTGAATCGATTACCATCTGTCCTAACCCATCTGACATCATGGAGTAATTATCTTTTGTTTTGATCATAAGTCATTTTGATCGATTGATTCGAAAGTATTTTCGTTTTGTTATTCAAAAAAACGACGATCTTCAATTCTACTTATATAAAAGTACAACTCCGTCAAATTTTTTTGTTCAACAAAATTATTCAAATTTCCGTCTATTAGTCATGAACTTCCTTTCTTCCGTTTCATTAAAAAAATTTTTTTTGTGATTTTGCTCGTCGCATTTTATTTCAAAATTGAAAATATTGGCTCTAGATTATTACTGTGTGAAAGGAATTGTACATGAGCACCTGTTATTTGCTTATTTGTTGTGATTCTTCTGTTCGATCTATCTATCTATCAAAAAAATAAAAACAACAAAAACAATCTGGAATTTCTTTCCGAGTCGAACACACACAAAAACAATACGATTTTTATCGTTTTTTTGTTGTTACCACGCTGAATTTTGGTTCGCTGTTGTTATTGTTGTTGTTTTTTTTTCTGGTTAAACAAAACAAAGAGAAAAGAACCTAAATAGACGGGAGAAATTAGTTTGGTTCGAAAATCTTCAAATTCCCTGAAGACTTAAACCCCTTTTTTCTTCCTTCTTGCCTGCCCCATTCCATCATCGGTTACATTTTTCTTCTACTACTTATTTGTTTGAGGCTTTCTATTGTTGGCAAAGAAAATTTTTCGTTTATAATATTTTTGCATATTTGCTTGCCCATGACATTTTTTATTGTTCGTTGTGACTAAACATTTTTATAGATTTTTTTTCTCCTTCCTCCGAAAAAAATCACGTTGATTTGATTTCGCAATGTATTCATCCTGAATCATTGGAAGAATTTCGAAACACCAACACTACCCGGCAAATTTCGAAAAACCTGATTCATATTTTTTGTTTGAGATAAATGGGGTCGAAGTTTTATGTAAACATTGATTCGTTGGCAGCTTGTCAACAAATCTTGGGAATTTTGTGTGTTTAATTTTGATTCGATGGAGCCAAAAGTTTTATAAAATTCTTACGGGTAAGGTTTTTCTCGAAAATCACATTCCTCCACTTTCATAGGTCAAAATGTCGGTTCATTTCCATATAATATTTTTTGGTTTTTGCAAAAAATGAGTCTTGAATAAAAATGTTAAAATTGATACATAGTTCACCAGAAAATATAGAATCCATGTAAACAAATCCTATTATAAAAGAACCATTACCTATTTTTTCAAATTGAGTATTCCAGGTTTCCAAGGAGAACCAATAAGAAAAAAATTGTGTAATAGTAAATAGTAAAAAATTAAATTTTTCTGTGTTTGAAAAGTATAAATTTAATTTTTTCGAATAACCGCTATACAATATTATCAAGATTTTATTTCGTAAATAGGTTCCATCAGAATATTCGCTATAATTTTCACAAAGTTCTCCTTTAGTCCCTACACCGTGTTTGAGAGACGATTTTCACATTTTGGTCTCGAATTTTTCCAGACTTCTAGCAAAAAAAATTTGAATAGAAAATTGAAATTCTCCTCCTTCCATTTGATCTGTTTTATGATCTAATCAGGGTATTTTTCAGCTGGACAATTATTTTCTGTTTTTTTTTCTCTTTTCAAAAATATTTTTTTTTCATATTCACGAAGGGGTCGCTGAATTATACGACCCTTTGTTCGTGTCTTATGACGCACACATATCTACTGGAACCATTCAAAAATGTATTGCATTTTCAACTTCCTTCTCCTTATCCCCTTTTGCCCATTTCTTCCACAACTACATTATTGTTTCCCTATTCCTCTCCCCAGACACAGATACTTGATCCAGTTCGTTAGATTCGCTCGCTCGCAACCTTGGGATGGCACCTGCCTTGTCAATGGGTGCGCGTGTGCTTGCCGAAATGAAGAAAACGTGAAGCTTTTGTCAATATTTGTTCAGTTGCGCGAGCACGCGATGAAAACTGGAAAAGTAACGCGATTGCCTGTGTGTTCCGCGCGGAAATGGGCGGCGCTAACCTTGTTGTAGTTCAAAGGTGACGCGCAGTGCTTAGTGTAATCTTTGAGGTGCGCGCTTGCACTTTTAACAGATTTTTCCGGTTGGGGTTTGGTGTTGTCATTTTTTCTGGTGTTCGCTTTCCTTTCCGTTCAAAACATGAGTAAGCTAACGTGTTCGCACAAAATAACGGCGTTTGGCAAAGCAATTGCAAAAACTACTTATTTTCGTGTTCTTTGCATATTTCAATTTGAAAATGTGAAACTAACTAAATTTCCATTTCCAACTGCTTGAACACCTTTCGAAAAATTCCAGCATGCGAGCATAAGATGTATTTTTAAAGCTCCAACCTTGTTTTTCAGGCGCTATCCTTTCATTCCAGAGTTTCTAGACGAAAACCCAATTTTTTGTTTGTTTTTTTTTCAGTGCCACTTTTTTTTTGCTGAATCACAGTCTCAACCAGAACGAGAACTGGTTCTGTCAATTGCATGTTGTAACAACAAAAAGTCTTTCAACTATTATATTTTTGCGTATAGTTTTTTTTTAAGGTTTACCATTGATCGTTGGTAAATAAAACAGGTTTACGCAGATTATTAAAATATTTCAAAATACGACAAACTCGTCGAATTTCGAACTGTATGACCTAGCAAGTACACCTTTTTCTATCTAACCATCTCGAGTAGTTTTCATACTCTTTTGATGTGTGTATTCATTATTTTTGTTCTCGCGCATAACCCGAGTGTGAGACCCGAAAATATACTTGAAAATAAATAAAATCGTCTCTCACTCTTCTCGTTTTTCCTTCCTTCACACAAAAAAAAAAGAAAATTTCGACAATTCTCTGTTTTTTTTTCGCGTCTCTTTTCATTTTCTATGTTCATATTTTTCATCGGATTATCCGTCTTTTTTTTCGTTCGTCTTCTTGTGTTTAAATTCATTAAAAATATATAATTTGCAGATTCGTCTAGTTGTCTTCCATCTCGACTCGACACTACTCGAATCGATTTGTACTCGAAAGAATGGATCTGAAAGGAACTGTTAGGAAGAAAACACCCGTTAGGTTAAATGTTTATGATATGGTGAGTTATTTTTTTTTTTTGTGAAAAATATTCAAAACTTCACTTAAATTCTACTGCTGGAAATATCTAAAACTCTGAATTTTAAATATTTGAAAACCCACCAACATTGGGCATATATTAAGCTGAAAAAATCTCCTATATATGCCTTTTCGCTTAAAATTCAAAAACAAAAAATCTACATAAAATCAAAATTTTCTAACTTTTTTAAATAATTATTTGTTTTTGATCAAAATTTAATTTGGCTGCTTGGGAGTGGAACAAAATAACCATCACTCATCTTAAAGATTTTCCTCAACAGTTTTTTTTTCAGTATTGGTTGAACGACTACGCGTCAAACATCGGGTTCGGAATTTTTCACTCGGGTATCGAGATTTTTGGCGTTGAATACGCCTACGGAGGACATCCATATCAATTTTCGGGAGTCTTTGAGAACTCGCCACAAGATGCTGAGGAACTCGGAGAAAATTTCAAATTCAAGTAAGAATTCTTAAATGATTTCTGGAAATCATGGTTTTTTCCAGGGAATCGATTATTGTGGGAGAAACTGATTATACATCAACTGATATTCGCAAATTGATCAAGGCTATGGGTGAAGAATTCAGAGGAGATCGGTGAGCTTTTTTCAAACTCTCCTCATGAAAATGTTTTTTGAACCTTTGAATATGCAAATTCCAAGTTCTGAACACTTCATCGCTTATTCAATTTGTACTTTCTCGGATAACTGACTAAATTCTTTTCGAAAAAAAAAATGAAAAAGCCAAACAAAAAAAATTCAATTTTCAGGTACCATCTAATATCGCGAAATTGTAATCACTTTAGTGCAGTATTTGCACGAGCTTTGACCGGAAAGGATATTCCGGGATGGATTAATAGATTGGCGAATTTGAGTGGAAGTATTCCGTTCTTGGAGAAATGCATTCCACAAGAATGGTTGACACCGATTGTGTTACAAGCGTCGGTTGATGAAAAGAAAAGAGGTTCTGTCGATTCGGCTGAGGAGGCTACTGAAGTCATGACGACGAGAACTGCGTTGAATGGTTAGTGGTTTTTTTGGTGAATTAGGAATCATTACTTCGTTCTGATTCGAATTTCGAACCAACAAAACATTCTGAAATAGTCTTCAAAAAATACGGCTGGCTGTTGAGAATTTCTAAAAATGCTACATTTTTTTTCATCCAAATCTTACTTTCAATTTTCTGAAGGCGTTTGACTTTTGATTTTCTACCTAAACCTAGTTTCGAAATATCTAAATTTAGTCCGTTTCCTACCTTGACAATGCTGAAACTACTGAAATTAGATCAATGCCGAAAATAGTATCAGAGCAAACAGAAATGAAAATCTTAACTAAAACAACGATATAATATTTTTCAATTCAGACCCCCAGTTTTGTGTTAGACAAAATCTCAGTACATGTTTTTTTCAGTTTTTAAATAATGATGATGTGAAAAGTAGTTTCTTTGATTTCTAATTTCCGCTCAGAATAATCGAAAAAAAATTTGTATTCTGTTCACATGTCTATTGAGAAAACATCTTCATAAAGTTTTTTTACACTAATACATATGTACTATTGGATAAAATGTCGTGAATTCTAGCGACTGAACTAGGAATCGTCCCTCTATTTAGTTTTCAGTTCAGCGGAAATCTCAGAAACCAACATGAATAATGGCTGCTTATTTATTATTTTTGGAGCATTCATTTCTTTTTCTATGATTCCAGGAAGCTCACAAATGAAAAAAATTACATTTTGTTTTTCAACAACATAAATTATGAGGAAGTTTTGAAAGTTTCGATTTTTCAGACTCTCGAACAACGATACTCGATAATCGAACTGCTAGTGGTACAGCAATTATGTCGACCTCGTCTTCTGCCTCAACCAACATTGATCGTCTTCTACGAATGTCGCCTTCTTCATCTGCTTCATCTTCCGCGTCTTCTTGTGATATATCCGACTACGAAGACGGTTACGCTTCTCGAAAATCGTCGACCGAAAAGCAGCATCGAAGCAATTCGCCGCCAATTTTCCGATTCTGGAACACGTTGAAAGCGACTATCAATGGAAGTACACAAGCACCAACGACAGCTCCGGCGACCGTGATTCCGCAATCTGCTGCGTCTACAGTTGGAAGAGCCACACTATCGGCCAGAGAATCGACAAGTACAACAGCGGCGCTTGTCAAACCTACTTATTCGGAGTGTTAAAACAAAGGTAATTTTTTACAAAATTTTTGGATATAAAAAATCGGATTGCAAGCTCAAAACTAAGCTGTCACGATTGATAATGTAAAATTTTTTGCAAAAAACATGTTTTGATATCGAAAAAGAGTGGGAGGACCACAGGGTTCTTTGACACGATACGAAACCCTAAAATCATAGCTTCTGACAGAAATCAGACAAAAACCCAACAGATTGCGAATATGATCTACATACAAAGCTGTAAAATTTCAGAATGTTTAAAGTGGTAGTAAAGTAAAACCCGTTGGAATAATTTTCAAAGTCAAAGCATTCAAATTTAGGGGTAAATTCATAGAAATAAAATTTTCAAAATTCAGCTAATTAATTAGGTTTCAAGGAGGAGGGAAATTCCATATTTTCGAATGATTTTTGTTAATGCTGAATCAAATATAAAAAACGGACCCCCATTCAAAAAAAGAGTATAGCAATTGATTATATTTCTCAACATGTTATTAAGCTAGGATATTTTCCATCTAAAAAACAAAATAAAAACTTTTTTTTTCATTCAAAGTATTGCTTCTCCAAAAATTCTTTCAAAAACTGAAAACGTATTTTTATTTTTCTATGAATTTTCTAAATTCCCTCCAATATTTAAAAAAAAACCGCCGATTCTTAGAAATCTTCCCGGTGTGTTTATATGGAAACGATGTAATAAAAATAAAATTCTTTCAGATTCTTCAAATATATTGCCTTAAAACTTTTTTCTTGCTCCTCATCAAATCCAGACAAAACTTCAGCTGAAAACGTGCTCAATTCCTCATTTCCGAAACTAATGTATTATAAAAAACAGAGATTTTGTTTTTGTATATTATTATTATTATTATTTCACATTTTCATTTCTTTTTTATTTCTCTATTTTCCCCAAAAACCTTTCTTGCCCCTTTTCGATTTTTTTTTCACTTTTCCGTTTTTGCGCCTTAAAATTATTCGTGTTTTTATTTTTTTGGAAAATGTTTTGTTATGTATCTATTTTATGTTTATTTCCTTCATGAAACGTCCTTTGAAATTAATTTTATTCGGCTGAAAAAAGCGAAACATTATATTTTGTCCAAGAGAAGTACAAACTTACAAAGAACCGTGGATTCCGAAGCCAAAGTGGGACAATTATCATCAGGCATCTCCATCTTCTCTTTCATTTGTTGACATATTTTAGTCATTGTTTCATAGTAGCTTAAAAGCTTGTCGATTTCAATTGAAAGACTTTCGCTGGTCGAGCCACGAATCTGAAAGTACAGTACCCTTAGGACGGAAAAAACACGAGGCCCCCTTTGAAAAATAAATATCTCTAAAAAAATAATTATATTTTTATGATGTGAAAGCTTCTTCTTCTTCTAGAAATATTATTTTCCTTATTTTTTTTTCGCAAAACTGCACTTTTTTTGTAGAATATTTTTGGCCGAAATCTTACCAGTTTTAGCGATTCGATGGCCGGTTTGCAATGCGATTCTAAATCGTTGATGTTTTCACGAACTTCGACTGAACCGTAGATTGGCCCGATACTTTTCATCCAATCTTCCACTCTTATTTTAGTCAAATCGGAGTCTGAAATTAGATTAGAATTGTAATATTGAATAGCCTCCACTCGGCTGATGTAGTTTCAGTTTTCATTTGAAAATATTGTTGGGATCTTATGACTAAAAAACTAAAGCAGCCCAACTTCAAAAATAAGGTTTAAAATCTATTAATTTTTTGCCACTATTATATTTCAAGTCGTTGAAACGCGCTCCATTAATTTTTGAAAAAAACATAAAAAATGTGCTGGAAACTGAAATTATATTAACTCAATAATTAATATTCGCCGTTCTAGAAGCCTTTTGGGTTACCTCCCAATGATCAATCCGAGAACTTTCTGAACCTATTCCGAAAAAGGAAAGTTTTTCTTAATATGCTGAAACTGGTAAAATGCAAAATATTGGTCCATTTTTTCGAAATAGGTTTTGAAACGGGACTGAAAATCTATTTAGAAGAATAACACTTTTGGATCTGTTATCTTTGGTTTGTACTCGTCTCAGCTAATTTTTTATTGAACACGTTCATGGTAGTAAAGTGTTTTTTGACCTCTTAGATCGAGATTTTACTTTCAACTTTTTCTCAGAATTTGTATACTTATAGAATTCTATCTCCTGATCATCATGGTCTATTTTTATCCGCCGAAAATTTTTGTAAAATAAGTTCAAAGTTGTTTCATGATCATTTTCAAGGGAAAAAATCAGACAATTATCTTTGAAATTATGTACACTTCAGTATAAATTTATCTATTCTATTTGATGGCCTTATTTCATAAAAGTTATCAAGTTTAGTGGAGAAATGTCTAAAAATTCATAACTTGATTTACAAAAATTTTCGGCGGTCAAAAAGTAGACCACGATGCATTTCTATCGACAAGTCTAGTATTCGAGAAAATGTTATTTGAAAAAAGAAATTTGGGAACTATCCACGTACTTTGAACTTTTTTCTCGAACACTACACTTCTCGCTAAAAAATCCTTCGAGTTTTACCTTTAAAAATGTGTGCTCTCTCTTTTAAGAGCAACTTGCCACTTTTAAAATACACAGTGAAAAAAAAAGTATTTTTTCTTCAGAAAAAAATTAGTTACGGACTTTCCCAAAATAAAATACATGTTTCTGCAAAAATGGGAGGAGTTTGTCGCGTCTGAAAATGGCAATGGTCCGCACACTAAATGTGCGCTCTTGCCGCATAGTTTTCGGGAGAATATTTTTAAAATTTTTAAAATATTTCATGATATTATTGGCTAAATATCCACAAACTCGTTGATTTGGTGTGGAAAATAAAGAATTTATTCCGATTTATAACCAATACACTGATATCTTTCTCCAAAACTGTTCAGATTACACATAAAACGTTATTTTTCCATTTTTTTTTGCCAAATTTTGTGCAACATGGAATATTCTTTCTGTCAGGTCGTAAATTGTGCCAGTTTATGTTATGCCAGTCTCTCTCACTTCCCACGATGACTTCTTTTTGCCTGTTAGTCTTATTTACACTCAACTGGAAAAAAAAACAACAAAAAAAAAGTCAATTTTGAATTTCGCGCAATTGTGTGCAAACACCGCCTTAAAAAACCGTGGTAAAAAAAAGATACTTTTTTTTGCCTGTGAATAGAAATATCACTATACATTTAAGTGCATATTACGTCGGTGTTTTGTATTACAATTATAAGCTAAAATACAATCAATAATATGCACTCGTTCTATAATCACAGGTTTTTCCTTTAGCTCAGAATATTTCGGGTAAATATTTTATTTAGCAGAAAGGCTCCCTAATTTAAATCAAATCTGAAATTGAGATTCAATGGTTTTTTTTCATTTTTTTCTCCATTATTTCCTCATTCTCTGTACGTAAATATCTGATCACCTGTCTTTGTTTTTACGGCTGAAATTTTGATTAGTTTGAATTGAGACAAAACCACAAGATCACCTACAACTCTTTTCTTATTATCTAACTTCATCATCTCTCCCTTTCTCTCTTTGCAGTTTATGAGCTCATCGAAAAATGCTCCAAATTTCCCGAGCCAACAAAAAAAACATTAAGAGGATTTCGATGACTTTTTGCTTTGTTTTATTCTACTCTTTTTTTGGGGGGTGCTGACAGATTTTTCCCGTCAAGCGAACGAGTTGTTGTTATTTCACACAACAACTCTTTCACTTGGTTGGAAATTTATATTTACACACATATATATATTTTTAAATTTTTGCTTACTTGGGTCCAATGATCCTTCATGACTTGGCGGTGCGTTGTTGTTTCTAGAAAAAAGAGAAATAAGTTTTTTCCAGCTTTTTTTGAAAATAAACCGAACCTTGCTTGAGACATCTTGTCTTGCTGACTGAATGAGAAATGTTCGCAATTTTTATTTGTTCAAAAAATATTTTCTGTACGTTGCATAAGAAAGGTCACGTTCCTTTAAAACCCCCATAATTTTTGAAAATCAAAAAAACGAAGAAATATTCAATTTCCGGAATAATCTTTGAGGCTTCTTGGAATTTTTAAGTAGTCCAAATCTTTACATTCACACTTCGATGAGTTTTCAATATTTTTTTTCTAAATTTTAAATTGTTTTATGATTCATCATTTTCAGACTTCAATATTTTTCAAGATAAGATCCAATTCTAATGAATATTCAGAACCGAACTCAGGCTAAGTTTACATAGGGCCAGAGTAGAATAATACATAAAAAGGTACCCTTGAGAAGATGTAGTTAGGAACTCTCCTATCAAAAACATTTTGAAATTTTGAACTTTTACATAACATGAATCCTCGAGTGAGCTTGTCATAAATCTCCAAACTTGATCTAAGTTGGCCTAGTTTTAGTATGAACCTTGTACTAAAAGTCCCTAAAACAATTTGACATCCAAGAATAATGTAACATGTCTCATCATCCATTGCTTTTTTGGACTAATTTCAATGAATTTTTAAAACAAAAGAGTAACAATAGACTCTCGAAGAAACCTATATCATCTGATACAGTTTTTGATGTTGATCAACATTCTAAATCTAACTTGAAAAATCTCTTCGAATTTTGAACTTACAGAAAAGGTTTCTTCAACAATAAGTGAACATCAATTCATCCGTCTCTGTAAAACTCTTAAAAAATCAAACTAGACCTAATAAAGTTTGCTGAATTTTCTTTGATTTCAGCGTTTTTATGACTGTTGTCCACTGTAAATTCAATGTAAGTTTTAACCAAACTTTTGTACTACCAAAATTGATGGCTAATTTTGGTTGAATTAATTTTCGGGGCTTGTTTATAATCGGGACACTTCATTATTTTTGATGGTCTCAACACTGAGATAAAGATTATCAATAAAGCGAACTTGTCCTCATCAATAGAGATCGAGAGAGTTTACGTATGGTCTTTTGAATAGTTTGAAACCCCAATCTTTTCAAGAATTACTGTATAATTCTTCTCTCCAATCCCGTTTTATGCAAATCCTTCTCAATTCTTGATGTATTATGTATATAGCTGAAATTCAATTAGCACAAAAGCCGTCACAATTCCATTTTAGATCGCCTCAGGCGCCTACAGTACTCTAGCCTATCTGCATATCTAACAGGATTTGTGTGTTTTTTATAAGAAGACGAAAAAAAAGGAGAAGAAAGCCGAAATGGATTTCGATAACATGACACTCGAAGAGGTGAGTAGCGGGGGTTGTTTCAGGGCAAAAACAAGAGAAAAAAGGTTTGCACTTTTTTTTCAGTTCTTTTTCGTTGTTGGATAGATGTTGAGTAATCAAATTTTTGGCGGAGCTCAAATTTTTTTTTCAGTTGGTTTTTTGGAAGTTTCAGAGCTATTCTAGGAAGATTACTGTATTTTTTGCTTATTTTTTTGTTTCTTTTCAAACTTAAATTATTCTCAAAATAATAACGTTTTTAAAAAAAAACTCTCTGAAAATTGCAGATTGTTACAAATCCAGAATCGTATAGAATAATGCTGAAAAATGATGAATTTCTGAATTCCTCGCAAATTTTCGATGCTGATGAACAACAATATAACAACAATCGAACAATAGAATACTATTCGAATTATACGGACGGAAAAGTGAGTTTCTTTTTTTATGCTTTCTTCTCTATGACATTCTTCCCAACTGCTTTCACCACCGTCGATAGCTCAGTTGGTAGAGCGGAGGACTGTAGAGTCAGTGGGTATCCTTAGGTCGCTGGTTCGAATCCGGCTCGACGGAATTGTTTTTTCTTTTTTTTCGTCCGCATGGTGGTTGTTTTCCTTTTCCTAATACACATTTTTTTGTAGAAAATGAGAAAAAGTGTATATAAAAACATGCCTGCAGCATTTCTTTTTTCCATTATCCCTTTTTATGTATGTAAAAAATATGCTTCTTTTTTTTAGGGGATCAACCCCGTTCGGTAATAGGATTTCACTAGGGCACCTCGTGTTATATATTTTGAGTAGAGTAGCGAATTTTACTTGTTATTTGAGATGAGTGTTTTTTTTCGAGTGATTTTTAAACCCTTAAATAGAAGAAATACCCACACATTCTTCGTTCGCGGTGGACAAAAACAAAAAACTTGAGTCTTTTTCTCAAGTTCGAAAAATCCTGAATTTGATCTCTTGTGTCTCTTAAATTTCCTCATTTTATTAACGAATTGGGCGTGGCCTATTTCGAGTCCTATCATGAAACGTGGGCGTGGTCTCAACCCCCAGATAGGAAACACAACATAACCTTTCGTCCAAATGAACCGGATCCGGAAATACACATTGAATTTTCCAGTTCAAAAATGCGTAAATATTGCTCTATTAAATATAAGCGTAATCCTTATTTTTTTTGCTGTCCAAAATTTAATAATCCGAATTTTTTTTTCGTAATTGAAATTTTTTAAAAAATCGTTTCAGGGTTTGTGGGCTTTGTAGGCTTTGTCGCTTCGATGGGCTCTCTCTGTCTCTCTGTCTCTCTGTCTCTCTGTCTCTCTGTCTCTCTGTCTCTCTGTCTCTCTGTCTCTCTGTCTCTCTGTCTCTCTGTCTCTCTGTCTCTCTGTCTCTCTGTCTCT
>LR548597.1:0-64532 GCA_900536415.3 Caenorhabditis sp. 38 MB-2015 | reverse complement strand
CTATTCATTATGATTCAACAACGATTGGGACAGTATCACCAAAACGAATGATGAAAAATAGAAACATGGTGAAATACAACTATGTGGTTTTGTGTGGTTACATCCAGGTAATTTATTTTGTAAGAAAACTAACACATATTTAAAATCACTAAATTTATTTAAATAAGATAAGATCATAATTAAAAAATACAGATAATTATTAAAACATAACAAATACATATCATAATATACAAAAACAAATACATAGATACCACTTACAAAGCTGGGAACTCCTGTGGATTCGGCCAGTGAACTCGGCAATTTGGACAGGTGGGGTTGATGTTGAGCCATTCCGATAGACACTGAAAATTTGGGAAATTGAAGAAGTTAATTTTTAGAGAAAATAAAACTTACATTTCCGTGATATTCTGCTCGACAACTTTTGCATTTGCGAACATGTTGGTCGTTGTTATCGATGTCGTCGATGCAAATTGGACAATCTCGACAATTTTCCGAATGAAACTCAGCAAATGAAGTACCATTGATTGAAGAACACTTCGAACATATTGATGGTTGGCTGTTTTTGATTTCGATTTCCGATGATAAAATTTTAAGTCGATCAATCTCAGCCATCAATTCATGATTTTTTAAGGCCAACTTTTCGAATCCTTGATTTTTCACAGTGAGTTCTTCAACATCTGCCGACAATCCCATATTCTCCAATTTCAAATCTTGACATCTGCAAAATATCAGGTTATTTTCTGATAAAAACTAATTTTTAAATTTTAAACTTACTTTCTGGTGAGTTCTTGGATTCTCTCTTCCTTTTCCGAATCGGTAGAGCTTTGTTCTTCGAGAATTTCCAACTGAGTTTTGAGTTCTCCATTTTCCTTCTCCAACTTGTTGATTTTTTTGAAGTTGGTTGTCTCGGTTAATTTTGCCATCTCCAATTCGGTCTTCATTTTCTTCATGGTTGTAGTGGCGCTGAAAATAGTTATGGTAAAAACTGGGACAGGGGATTTTACAAGATATAAGGTAATTAAATTGAAAAATGGAACTTACATTTTGGATTCACTGTCCGCTTCAGAATTCATCTTCTTTCTCTCATTCTTCGCATTCTCCCGACATTCTTTCAACTCCATGTCCAATTGTTTGATGCGATTTTCCTTGTTCTCCAAACTCTGCTTCAATTTCTGATTTTCTGCCTTATAATCTTGCTTGATCTTATTCGCTTGTTCCCTCAAAGTTTTTTGCACCTCTTTCGCATTTTCTTCCTGTTGAGCCATCATTTTCTGCGATCTGGAAAAGTTATAATTGTTTTTGTTCAAAAATTTTTTTTTCGAATAACTTACTTTTCGAGCTCACTCTTAAGTTGTTGAATTCGCAATGCATCACTTTTTGATCGATTTTCTTTTTCAACGAGTTGCCTGAAATATTAACAATTTTTAAATATTTTTTGGATAAATCAAAAAAAAAACTAACCGTTTCAGAGCATCGATTTCATCATTGTGCTTCTTCTCTTTCTCATCACAACCTGGACACTTCTCCACTTCCGAAACTTCTGGTTCCACTTCAGCAACTTTTGACTCCTTCTCCAATGTTTCCTTTGGCGATTGATCATTGACGGTATTTTTGGATTCCTCATTTTCTAACACCTCTTCGCATTTTTTCTTTGGTGCAATTTCAACTTGGTCCTCTTTTCTTGCGATATCTTCAGTAGATTTCTTATCCTCTGCCTTGTCCAATCTTCGTTTCAGGTTCGACTTTTTGTTCTTGATCGGTTTCTTTGGTACTTCTTCTGGCACATTTTGACTTGGAGCATCTGAAAAAATCAAACGTTATTGATCTATAAAGATCTATGAGAGTTAGAGAGCCTCAGCATCATCTACCGTTTACTCACCCAATTTCCTAATCCCACTGTTATTCGCCATCTCCTCGAACACCTTGATTTTGTCATAATCTATAAAACGATCCAGGTTATAGGCCATACAATATCGCTTCATAACAGCATCATTCTTGAGGTTAACAACTCCAACTTGCATTGTAATGGCAGCCATTAAGTTGTTGAATAGCTGTAAATACACTGATAATCCTCAGAAAAAATTGAGAAAGGAAAAAGAAAACGAACCTTTTTGTTGCCAGCAAGAAAAATATCGATCCATCTGATCAAGAAAATGAAGCGGACCTTCCACATCTCAATCTTATCCAATTTCAAGAACTCATCTTTAGCTGTCGCTTTCCGATAGTGCAATTTGAACATTTTTTTGAAATCCGAAATTGGCATGTAATCGTTGTACTTCTTCTGTCGGCAAATGTACAGTGGTGTCTTCATCGCTTTTTTTCTTGACTCCGCGAAGAAATTGTCCGATTCCATTTTCTCGATCAATCTTTCAATGAGCTCTGGTGGTAGGAAGTGCATTTTCTGGGTGTTCTCCATTAACCCAATGATCTTACATCCCATTTCTTGAGCTTTTTGTGGATATTTTTTGGAGGCAACTTCCCAATCGATATCACAAGCCAATCGTTCAAACAAATGCAATTGTGCTTGAATTGTTCGATAACATTCCTTCCCATCTGGTCTCAAAATTGTGGCACATGTGTAATCCACTTTGAGGGGTAGTTCGATCCATTGTTTGATAAAGTGGATGTCCGGGACCAGTATGATCCGGGAGTGATCGATATCAAGATCTTTGAGAAAGATCTTGAACTCTTTGACAGATGCGGAATGACTTTTGTTCTGTTGATTGAATGCCCTCCACACTTGGATATTGACTGAAAATTGAGATGGTTTTATTTTTACATCACGAGTGTAGATATGAAGTCAGGGTTTCAAAACGCTCCAGTTAAAAATGGTTAAATATTTAGAACGTATACTGGGGTCTCATTGATCTCACCGGGTTCCATAAAATTAGGTCCAAAGCCTCATCTAAAAAGTGTAAAGAGTGAAAAATGTTCATAATTTACTAATCACTTCTACTAGTCAGGTTTCTAGTTTAAAAATTTTGGGACACAAATTTTAAACTTTAAAAATCATTGGATAATCATTGGACCTCGTTTGACCATTTATTAGACCCCGTCAGGTAAAAAAATCAATAAACTTTCGCCATTAGTCCGAACAACCTTATTTTATAAAAGGTACTCACTTAAGTTCGATTTGTGATATCAGTTAAAGCTTCCCCTATTCCCCCTAAGTTTACATGAAAAATTCAACTTACAGAACATCGCTTCAAGTCTTCCTTCCTCATGCAACATTGAATAGATAGCATCCAACATGTCTTCGCAACACACGTCCCAATCATTATAGTCCTCCACTCTTCTGTCAGACATTATTCTCATTATCACTTTTCTTCCCTTCTTGAATCTTTGATATTTTGTTAAGTTGCTCATCAGATCCAATCCTTTTGAAAAATGCATTGCAGCCAACTTCAGCATCATGATAGTTCTGTGAACTTCCTTTCCATTGACACCTTCACCAGTGGAGACACCTCGACGTTTCCAATTCTCCCTGATTTTCTTGTCGTCGTCGCTTCCTTCCAATTCCTTTGGTATGTCGTTGAAGTATACTTCGAGTTGAGCCCAATCATAAAATTGACTTTCTTGCACATGTGTCCGTGTTTCCGCCGTCATGTAACGGCATTCTTCACTGTCCGCGGTTTCTAAAAAAAAAATCAATTTAACTCTATTAAATAAATTCTCATTATAAAAACATACCAAGAAAATTGAGAGCTTGTGCACAGTATTCATCACACTCCTTCTCATTCAAATAGAAAATTCCTTTTTTAATGGAATCTGCTTGAATTGGAAAAACTGTATTCCAAAGAATGACCAGTTCTTTGTCTTCTTCATCCAATTTTTGGAGCATGGTATCGATCGATTTGTGATACACCAGATCATTTGGGTAGAACTTTGACCCATCTTCGGTGACCACAGCATTTTTCCATTCATTGGTATATCCGATGTAAACTGGTTCCAAGTGCTTGACACGATGTTGCATCATTTTGAAAATGTTAACGGTTTTGTTAAGTTCTGAAAAAAAAAGAATAAAGTTTCAGAAATAATAAACGTTTGAAAAAATAGAGAAACCAATATGAATCATTGATGAAGGGTATATGATAGAGAAAAATAGGATCACATAGATGATGATGGAAAAAAAAAAGATTGAATGGATCGCAAAATATGAATCAGTTGAGTTGATATACTAGGTTTTCCGGTGAAAATTCCCTTGGAGGTTATACTATATCGATGATTCTCTTTCTTTTGAACACAACGAAATTGGTGGGAGCTGCACCAAAAAAAACTTCGAGGGGGGAGGTGCACCAGAATTGTGTTCAAAAGAAAGAGCATCATCGATATAGTATAACCTCCAAGCGAATTTTCACCGGAAAGCCTGGTATTCGAGAAATTTTCACATCCCCTTCATATTTTCCACATATACGTTCAAAAAAAAGTTCTAAATTCAATTTTCTCAAATACTAGGCTTTTCGGTAAAAATTCCCTTGGTAGTTTTACTATTTTTTTTCTCAAAATGCCAGAAAAATGTTCAAGAAGATCGAAGTTTGCCAATGAGGATTAATCTCACTCCTAAATTAGCTTAACAAAACATGGCCAAATTTCAGAAAGTATTCAAATGTTCAAAAAAATGAGTAAAATTTGGCTATCTTCAAGAAATTCATAACTTGAAGATGGTAAGAAAC
Source organism: Caenorhabditis sp. 38 MB-2015 (assembly GCA_900536415.3). Taxonomy (NCBI): domain Eukaryota; kingdom Metazoa; phylum Nematoda; class Chromadorea; order Rhabditida; family Rhabditidae; genus Caenorhabditis; species Caenorhabditis quiockensis. Next base: position 59,859 of record LR548597.1, on the reverse strand, counting down.
TGAAGAAGAAATTGGGCAAAAAAAAGAAAAAAGTATTAGTACTTTCAATACCACAACCGATCAACACTGGGAGAAAAACAAGAATATGGACCATCACTAACCCAGAATAGGTGTGAAGTAGTGAGAATGTAGACGACAGAGAGAAAAAAAGAGGACCGTACCTCAAACCATTTGGATTTGGGGAAAAAGATCTTCACACCACAAGGTGATAAAGAAACAATTATATGGATCCCAAAATTTGTGTGAGTAGCATAGGGAAGTTTAGGTTGGATAAGGAGTGAGAGTTTCGCTTTTTCCGGTACGACTAAAAATTTAAAAAATATAATACTGGTTATTGAAATACGATTTTAAAAATCTCAGTTCTGATGAACAAAAATAGTTCATGTTATTGAATACAGTGATTAGAAGAATAAAAATAGTTGTGTAAATTTTGGGCTAGAACTCGACCTTAGGTCGGGAAAATAAACACAATACAGTGGACACAAGTTAGTAAACTGAGTTCAAAAGATAATGGACCTTGAATCAGTCTAGATGTGTGAGTTTTGGTTATTTTTGAGTCTTGAGTCAAAACTCACCCCGTAATAACCTTAACAACAGAACGTGACATCATTTTACAAAAAAAGTTTTCGAATTTTCAAAACAATAGAAAATATTCAGCCAAATTTGAAAACTAATAACTTGATGATGGACCGAAAAAAAAACAAGAAGTGGAGAAAAGAATAAGGAAAAAAAAAGTTCTTCCAGTTACACAACCGAATAGTACTGGGAGAAAAACAAGAATGAACCAACTCCCATATCACCAATACAGATTAGGTGTGAAGTTGAGAGAATGTAGACAAAAAAGAGAAAAAAAAGAGGTTTTGGGAAAAATGGTCTTCACACCACAAGGTGATAACGAAAATATTATATTGATCGCACAAGATTTATGCGTGAGTTAGAAAAATCCACCAAGAGGTGTTAGACCATATCATACCCTGATGCTGTGAATAAAATAACATAGTTTAAACTCATTAAGTTTATTACACCAACAAGAGTTCATAAATACAACAAAAACAGGTAATTAATGATTAAATCAATTATATATACATATCAGAATATACAACATAGATAGCTATTACAAAGCTGGGAATTCTTGTGGATTGGGAAAGTATAATCGACAGGATGGACAAGTTGAATTCATTCCAAGCCACTTGGATAGACACTGAAAGTTATTGAATATTGAAAAATCCAGTTTAATGAAAAAACTAACATTTTTGTGGTATCCTGTTTGACAACTCTGGCAAACATTCTTGTCGTTCTTCTTGACGTCTTCTAAACAAATCGGGCAATTTGGACGGTTTTCCGATTGATTCAGAAGAAGTGGTCGAATATTCTCCTTGTCTTCGAGATGATTCTCAAGTTGTCTGAATGGAGCATTGTTGAGTGGGCACATATTTGTTTCAGCAGCCAATGATAACTTTTGGAGTCGATCAATCTCGATAATCAAGTCATGGTTCTTCGATGTCAAGTTTTCAAATCCTCGATTCTGACTCGAAAGATCTTCCACATCTGCCATCAATCCAATATTCACCAATTTCAGTTCTTCACATCTAAAAATTTCAGATTATTTTCAGAGAAAGGCGAATTTCTAAACTAACTCTTTGATAAGATTGCGAATTTTCTCATCTTTTTCATGATTGATAGAAGATGTGACACTTTGCTCTTTGAGAATTTCAATTTGAATTTGGAGATCTCGATTTTCCTTCTCCAATTTGTTAATTTTTTTCGAGTTGGTTTTCTCAGTCAACTTCGCCATCTCCAATTCGGCCTTTATTTTCTTCATATTTTTGTCGATGCTGAAAAATTTGGGATTTCAAATTGCACAAATGCCGGTTTAAATCACCCAGCCAGGGTTGAATAATGTGGTCGCGCAATAGTGCTCAAATGAAATTCATTTTTCAATTTTATTTTGAATTTTTGAAAATTCGCTGAAGCATTATATATCGAACATTATAAGCCAATTTCATATTTTTAGCTTCAGTATCACTTTGTTTCAGTCCCATTGCATGAGTGACAAACGAGAACAATAGTGTTGGTTTTTGAGAGGGTTAAATTGGTCTCGCAGCGAAAATAGCCCGGGAAGTTCAAATTTCAACTTTCAATGTGTAGCAGTAGAGCACACTTGCTGTATCTCTGCGTCTTATTTCCCTCGTTTGTCCGCTCTGGGACAAAGTGTATATTCAAAAACGCACATCTTTGATTCACTATCAGCTTCAGAAGTCATCTTTTTCCTCTCATTCTTCGCATTCTCCCGACTTTCCTTCAACTCCTTCTCCAATTGTTTGATGCGCTTATCTTTGTTCTCGGAACCATGCTTCAATTTCTGATTTTCTGCCTTATAGTCTTGCTTGACTTTATTCGCTTGATCTCTCAAAGTTTTCTGCTCCTCTTTCGCATTCTTTTCCTGTTGAGCCATTGTGTTCTTGAACCTGGAAAAGGTTATTCGAAAAATGTTTTCAAGTGAACGTTTTTCTCACTTTTCGAGCTCCTTCTGAAGGTTTTGAATCCTCATCTCATCATTTTTCAATCGTTTTCCATGATCTTCTAATAACTTGGACTTTTCAGCAAGTTGTCTGAAATATGAATAATGTGAATATTTTTTGATGAAAACAAACCTATTCAGAATCTCGACTTCAATATTGAACGTCTTCTCCTTCTCATCACAACTTGGACATCCTTTCACTTTCGAAGCTTCTGGTGCAACTCGGACTCGATTTGCTCTTTTCTTCTTGTTTGGCTCATTTGATGGTTCTTGTGACATATCTTGGCTTGGAGCATCTACAAAAAATAAATGTTTTTGATCTATGAGTGTATGAGAGCTAAAGAGGTCTACCGCTTACTCACCCAATTTCTCGATCCGACTGTTCTCCGCCATTTCCTCAAATACTTTGATTTTGTCATAGTCTAGAAAGCGATCCGGTTCATGAGCCATACAAAAGTTTTTTATATCTTTGTCATCTTTGAGGTTTACGATTCCAATTTGCATTGTTATGGCAGCCATCAAGTTGTTATACAGTTCTAACTACAATTTCTATTGGTATGTTGAAAAATTCGAGAAGAAAACAAACCTTTTCGTGTTTATCAAGAAGAACGATATAGATCCATTTGATCGAGAAAAGAAAGCGAACTTTCCACATTTCAATCTTCTCTGTTTTCCAGAACACTTCATGAGCTGCTACTTCAGGATAGTTCGATTGAAACATTGGCTTGAACTCCGACATTGGAATGGTGTCGTTGTAATTCTTCTGTCGGCAGATGTATAAGGGTGTATTCATCTCCTTCTTATTTGATTCCGCAAAGAAGCTGTCAGTGTGTATCGTATCGATCACCATTTCAATGACCTCTGGCTGATGAAAGTCCGACTTTTGGCAAGTCTCCAATAAATGGATGAGTTTGCTTTGCATTTGACGAATTTTCTTTGGATCTTTTTTGAGGGCATCCTCCCAATCGATATCACAAGCTAAACATTCGAACAAACGTAATTGTGCCTGGATCGGTCTATAGTACTCCTTCCCATCTGGTCCCAAAACTGTCGCACATGTGTAATCCACTTTGAGAGGTAGGTCAATCCATTGACGCATGAAATGAGCGTCTGGGACTAATATGATTCGATTGTGATTGATGTCAAGTTCTGTGAGAAACTCCTTGAACACTTTGACAGGTGTGAAATGACGTTTGGCTCGAAGATTGGAGCAACTCCACATTTGAATCTTAGCTGAAAATTGAAATGTTTTTGTTTTTATTTGAAGCAGAGTTCCATCTATTAGATAACTCACTTAATTTAGCTTCCAATCTTCCTTCCTCTTTCAAAATCGAACTACAAGCTTCCCTTATCTCTTCGCAACATAAGAACCACTCATCATAGTCGTCGATTCTTCTATCACACATTATCCTCATTATAACTTCTCTCCCCTTGTTCAAACTCTGATATCTTTTCAGATTGCTCATCTCATCCATCATTTTTGATATATTCAATCTAGACAATTCCAGCATTGTGAGAGTTCTTATAACTTCTCGTCCATCGACCCTTCTCTCATTCGGGGCACGTCGACGTTTCAAATTAGCTATGATTATATCGTCGTCTAGAGTGCCTTGAAACTTGTTCGGAAAGACTTTAGAATAAATTTCATGGTCAGACAATTCATAGAAACGATCTTTTTGCACATTTTTCATAGTTTGTCTCCTTACCGAACGACTTTCATTGCTAGACGAATTTACTGAAAAAAACATATAATTAATATTAGTTTGATGTCATTATTAGGGCTCACCGAGATACTTTAAAGATTGCGCACAATACTCGTCAAATTCCTTCTCATTTAGATAGAATATTCCTTTTTCGGATGGATCTGATTGAACTGGTAGGGTTTTTGACCAAACAACGACTAACTCCTTGTCTTTTTCGCTCAGTTTTTGAATCATGATATCGATCGACTTGTGATAGACCAGATCATTTGAATAGAATTTGGACCCATCCTCGGTGACCAATGCATCCTTATATTCGTTAATGTATCCAATGTGAATTGGCTCCAAATGCTTGACACGATGCTGCTTCATTTTTTTACTTTAGATGTTAATGAGTTCTAGAATAAGAAACAGTGAGCACTAGTTTTCAAAATAAAATAAAGTACATAACAAAAATAGAAGAGGATGGTTAAAAACGATAAACGAATATACCTGGAAGATAAATGACAAATGAGACATCACTATGAAATTTGTGTGAACTGAGAATGTATGATGGGTCACAATCAATACTGAGAGTGCATGAGACGCAGAGAGCAGACAAAAATTTTCGAAAAAAAAACTAGCGAGACGCTGAAGAGACGATAGAGAAGTGGTAGGGCAGCAACACACACAAACTATAGCAAGCAGCAAAACGCCTAAAATGTCTGCTACTCGTTTGAATGACCTTTTTAGTTTTCAGAGAAAATAATGAATGTCAAGTATATTTTGACAGAAAGAAGAAAGGGTATATTAAATTTCACAATATTTCAAAGAGTAAAACATTTCAAACGAAAATAAAATGCACTAAATTAGTTTATACATTTATTGAAATGAATTCATCATAAAATAAAATATTGGAGGAAAAACTGGATATTCAGGTGGAGTTGGAACAATTTTAGATCAAGTTCAGAAAAGGATATTCTGAAAGTTAAAAATTAAGACAACAGTCTTTGATATTTGTCAAAAAAAACCAGACAAAAAGAAAAACAAAAATTTCAAACTGCCGCGCAACACACGAACACATTTGAATTGCCGCCGGCCGCCTTGTCCCAACGAGACCAGATCACCCACGACGGAAAAAAAAAAAAAAAAAAAAAACACAAAATATTTTATTTCTCAAGTTTTGTTTTTTTTCTCTTTTCTGTGTTAGCTGTTGTTGCCCGTTAGTATTTGGATCACATGAAAAACATAATGATTGGACATTGTTATTGATTGGATCTTGGAGATTTTCTTCACGTCTGTCCGTTTTCCCTAATCGAGAAAGAAGTAAGATTTTTTTTTAGAACTTAGTTCAAAGCCTTTTTTTTTTACAAAGGTCGAAGGAACGTGGAGCTGCAAGAGATTATATTCAAAAATACGCCCATCTGAAAATTTCGGTTTGCAAACACAATCGTGCCATCAAAGCGTAGAAGTTCATCCGATCGCCGACTTTCTAAGAGATATTTTGAATCAATACGCATCGGAAACAAAGGATTCACTGAATCCATTCATGGTCAAGTCAACTGCTGAGCAAGGATTCTACCTTTGACGGACAAACGGAACTGTATCACGAGGACAAATTATGAAAATGAGTTCTATGGTGAAGCACAACTATGTCGTTTCGTGCGATCAAAGCCAGGTAATTTATTAGGTTGGAAAGAAATTAATTGCCTTTTTTTGATGGTCTGGAACTTTGATTATTTTCTCAATGATAGGATTGTTTTTTAAAATCCATTTTTTGCTGTTGGAGGCAGTAACTGCCTGGCACCAGTGTGCTGTTTTCCTTTTATTGCGAGCCCCCTCTCTTCGCAAGAATGCCGCAAGTATCGAAACCAAAGCGAATGCACATTTACAGTGTGACTCTTTTTTTATTTTTTTTCTAACCTCAAAGTTAACGGGATCAACAAGAAATCCACAACAGTATATTAACGGAAGACTCCTTCGCCCTGTACTGTAAGAGTTTGGTCTGAAATGATTCACGCTGGCGAATCCAAATTCGACGATGAACACGGTCCAGGACAACTAATAGAGATGGATTCGGATACACTGCGTAGCCAGGTTGAACTGGATCAGTACCAAACTTCACGTGAATTGTGAACAGTGTTGAGGGTGTCACATACTATAATTTTTTATGAACTGGAAATATTCGGCAAGGTGCAAAAACTGGGTCGATTCGCACCTCACATTTTGAAGAACTATGACAAAATGTGCAAGGTTGACATGGCATCGGAACTTTTGACTCTCCACTTCATGCACGAATGGCTCGATGATATAAACACATGATATGATAAGTGGGTCCACTACAAAAATATTGTGCGAAATCGATATTGGTTGGATGGCTCAGATACGGAGGTGAATACTGGGAGCTGCTAGACGAGGGTAACATCATTAATACTGATGTATATACTAAACAACTACATAAACGCAAGACCATCTCTCAATCTCCCCGTAGAGCTAACGTGAGAATCTTTTTTCTCCACAACAACGCCAGACTATATGTTGCATGGAAGGCCAAGGCTAGTCCTGCCGCTTTCGGGTGGCCAATTCTAAATTACTTTCTGTACTCACTCGACCTAGCTTTCTCGAGTTATCATATCTTCTCACATCTTCAAAGACGGCTAATGGAAAAAATTTCAAAACTCGAAAAGATGTCAAAACTGACTTGACGAAGCTTTTCGCCTCCCAGCCAGGGGGATTTTTGCAGGAGGTAATCTATCAAATACCGGAAGGATGGTAGAGGACTATCAATGCAAATGATAAATATTTCTAGTTTCCCAGCAACCTCTGTTCTTTTAATTTTCCAAAAGAAAAATTCTTTGTAAGAAAAAAATAACACATGTTTAAGATTTTCAAATTTATTAAAATAAAAAAAGTTTTTTAACAACAAAAACAGATGATTATTGTAAACAAAACAAATACATAGATATTATTTACAAAGCTGGGAACTCTTGTGGATTGGGCCAGTGGACTCGGCAATTTGGACAGGTTGGGGTTGATGTTGAGCCATTCCGATAGACACTGAAAATTTGGAAGATAAAAAAGTTAACTTTCGAAGACTAAAAACTCACATTTCCATGGTAGTCTGCTCGACAACTTTCGCATTTACGAACATTTTGATCATTGTGATCGATGTCGTCGATGCAAATCGGACAATCTCGAATATTATCCGATTCATTCTGAAGTACATTGATTGAAGAACATTTCGAACATGGTAATGGTTCGCAATTCTTCATTTCAAGCTCTAATGATAATCGTTCCATTCGATCAATCTCGGCCATTAATTCATGATTCTTCGATGCCAACTTCTCGAATTCTTGGTTTTTAATAGAAGCTTCTTCCACATCTGCCGATAATTCCATATTCGCGAATTGCAAATCTTCACATCTGCAAATAATCAGGTTAATTTCACAGACAAACTATTTTTCAAATTTTAAACTTACTTTCTGGTGAGTTCTTGGATTCTTTTCTCCTTCTCCGAATCGGTAGACCTCTGTTCTTCGAGAATTTCCAACTGAGTTTTGAGTTGGCCATTTTCCTTTTCCAGTTTGTCGATTTTCTTGGAGCAGGTTTTCTCTGTCAACTTTGCCATTTCCAATTCAGCCTTCATTTTCTTTATGGTTTTGTCGGTGCTGAAAAAAATCATGATGAAAAATCTTAGAACTGAAGCCTAGAGGAGTATTACAAGAAATAAGGTACCTGAATTGATGAATTTAACTTACATTCTTGATTCACTGTCCGCTTCAGAATTCATCTTCTTTCTCTCATTCTTCGCATTCTCCCGACTTTCTTTCAACTCCATGTCCAGTTGTTTGATGCGATTTTCCTTGTTCTCCAAACTCTGCTTCAATTTCTGATTCTCTGCCTTATAGTCCTGCTTGATCTTATTCGCTTGATCCCTCAGAGTTTTCTGCACCTCTTTCGCATTTTCTTCTTGTTGAGCCATCATGTTCTTGGACCTGAAAAAGGTTGAATTGTTTTTGATCAAAGTTTATTCTTGCGAATTACTTACTTTTCGAGCTCGCTCTGAAGTTGTTGAATCCGCATTGCATCACTTTTCGATTGATCTTCCAATAACTTAGATTTTTCAGCGAGTTGCCTGTAATACGAGTGATTTGAAGTTTGATTTAGAGATATTTTAAATACTAACCTTTTCAAAATCTCGATTTCATCACCACATGGACATTTCTTCACATCGACAACTTCTGGTTCCACTTCAGCAATTTTTGCCTCCTCCTCCAATGTCTTCTCTGGCGATTGATCATTCGCGATCTTCTTGGATTCTTCAGTTGACACCTCTGCTTCTTTAGTTGAGACCTCATTGGTTTCATTGGCCACTTCACACTTTTTCTTCGGTGCAACTTCAATTTCACCAACTGTTGTCTGACTGTCTTTTTTGGCGATGTTTGTAGCAGCTTTCTTCTCATCGACCTTGTCCAATACTCGTTTCAAACTCGAAACTTTCTTCTTGTTTTGCTTCTTTGGTGGTTCTTGTGGCAGTTTTTGCTTTGGAGCATCTATAAAATAAAAATGAAGGTTATATAATTATGGTGTTAGAGACAAATAAGACCGTTTACTCACCCAATGTTTTAATTCGACTGTTCTCCGCCATCTTCTCAAACACCTCGATTCTGCTATAATCGATAAAATGCTCCATGTTCAAAGACATATAATATTGTGTCATATCATCTGCATCTTTGAGGTCGATGAATCCAATTTGCATTGTGATAGCAGCCGTCAAGTTGTTGGCCAGCTGTAAATACATTTTTTACTGATATTTCTTTCAAAACATTTCAAAAGGAAAAACAAAACAAACCTTTCTGTGACCAGAGAGAACAATTTCGATCCATCTGACCAAGAAGAGGTGGCGAACTTTCCACATCTCAATCTTATCCTTTTTCCAGAATTCATTTCGAGTTGTCACAACTTCACGATAGTACAATTTGAACATCTGTTTGAACTCGGATATCGGCATGGTGTCATTGTAATTCTTTTTTCGGCAGATGTATAAGGGTGCCTTCATCGCCCTTTTTCTTGATTCAGCGAAGAAACTGTCGGTGCTGATTTGATTGATTGTGTCTTCGAGAACTTTGGGTGGGAACAAATCCCTCTCCTGAGTATGCTCCATCAATGCAATAATTCTATTTCGCATTCGAAGAGTTTTTTGTGAATTCTTCTTAGCGGCGGCTTCCCAATCGATGTCACATGCCAATTTTTCGAACACATATAGTTGTGCCTGGATTGGTCTATAATACTCCTCTCCATCTGGCCTCAAAACTGTCGCGCATGTGTAATCAACAAGAAGAGGTAATTGGAACCATTGACGGATGAAATGGATGTCTGGTACCAGTGTGATTCGGCTGTGATCGATTTCAAGTTCGGTGAGCATTTGCTTGAATTCAGTGACAGATGCGAAGTAAAGATTGTTAAGATGATTCGAGGCATTCCACTTTTGAAGATTGGCTGAAAGATGATACGGTTTTTTCTTTGTTATTTTTATTATTAGCGACCCTCTTTTCACCCTGAACTGTTATAAAATTCAACTCACATAATTTTGGTGACAGTCTTCCTTCTTCTCCCAAAATCGAGCAAAAGACTTCCAACATCTCTTCGCAACACATCTCCCAGTCATCATAGTCTTCGGTTCTTCTGTCAGACATTATCCTCACTAGCACTTTTCTTTCCTTGTTGAATTTTTGATATCGCCTCAAGTTAATCAAATTATCCACTCCTTTCGAAATGTTCATTCCAGCCAATTTGAGCATTGTCATTGTTCTGACAAGTTCGAGTCCATTGAGACCTTTCCCATTGGAGGCACCTCGACGTTTAAAATTCTCTCGGATTTTTTTCTCGTCACCACTTCCTCTAAACTCCTTTGGAAAAATATGGAAGTATACTTCAATTTGATCACAATCATAAAATTCACTTTCTTTCAAATTTTTCAATGTTTCAGCCCTCATTAAACGGCGTTCTGCACTGTCCATATTTTCTGAAAAAATAACAATTTAACTCTATCAAATAAATTCCCCATTATCAAAACATACCAAGAAAATTGAGAGATTGCGCACAATAATCGTCAAATTCCTTCTCATTCAAATAGAAGCTTGACTTTTTGGATGGATCTGCTACGATTGGAAGGGCTTTATTCCAAAGAATAACCAGTTCCTTGTCTTCTTCGTCCAATTTTTCATACATTGTATCCATTGCTTTGTGATATACCAGATCGTTTGGGTAGAATTTGGACCCATCTTCGGTGACCAATGCATGTTTCCATTCATTGATGTATCCAATGTAGACTGGTTCCAAGTGTTTGACACGGTGTTGCATCATTTTGATAATATTGAAGGTTAGTTGATTTCTGAAAGAAGGGATAAAAAATAATTTCAAAGAATATAAACAAAAAAAAACGAAAAGGTTGCTTACGCCAAACAGTACTCTGAAATGAGACACTTACGACAATCAGGTGTGAAGTAAAGATATTAGATGAGGGAGACCCCAGAGAAAAGTTTTAGGTGGTATGTGACCACACCTCAAAAAAATAGTCCTTGTGAAAAATGCTCTTCGCACTTTTATCCTAAAATAATGGAATGAATAAATTCAGAAACAATAAGAAAAATGGTATGTTTAAGCGAAAGGAGTTAAACATGTTCCTGAAAAGCTTGAACCTGCTCACTGATTATCTTAGCAAGAAGAGATATTTGACTGCTACACAGAAACAGGTAACGAAACTCGAGAAACGGAGAAACTAAAGTAACCTTTGAAGGTCTTCTGAGGCTAAAAAATGATGACTGAGCTCGATAGTTAGACGATCCTCAAACTGGGCGTTCGAAGCAAGCCAAAAAAGACCTTCATGAGAAAAAAATGGTTATAAAGAGTCAACATTAAAAAAAAAAGAAGCAGAATTTGATCTATATTGAAGATGAGAAAAGAATAAGACTAAACAAATGAATACCAAAAAAAAGTTGCCTCTGGGAACGATGGTCTTCGCACCACTAAGGTGATAGAGAGAATATTATATTGATCGCAAAGATTGTATATGTGAAATTATAACTTGGAAAGAAATGGGTTTGGGTGTGTATTGAGTTGTGTATGGGAAGAATTGTGCGACCAAAGTAGTAATAAAATTATTTTTACGTTGCTGAATTTGGGTAAATTATGATGTACATACATCTGATCAAGAAGAAAAAAAATATGGCATCAAAACATTTTCAATATTTTGAATTTCACCTATTCAGTATTGTTCGGCATCGTTTTTGTGAAATAAAACACTTCAGTAATTTTAAGGTATACTGATTCAAAAAATGATAACTGAAATTCAAACTTAGTGAACCTTGAATTGGTCCAGATGTGAGATTTAGACTGGACTTCCGAAGATGAACTGGTGATAAAAATTTTCGAGAAATCCAACAGTTAAAAATTAGACTCGAGTTTTTTTGTGAAAAAAAAAAATAATAGGTCAACGTTTAAAAATCATAAGTTGATCAGTTTCAGAGTGGGATGACAGAACTAAATGAAAAAAAAAAGAGAAAAGAAAAATAGAACTACCACAACCAAACGGCACCGGGATAAAAATAAGAATGAACCAACATTCATATCACCAAGAATGTAAGTTCTTTTACTCATCAAAACTGAAAATCTGAAATTGTCAATTTTGTCAAATGAAAAGTTTCATTTTTCGTTATATTCCCTGTCAGATTTTTCATCATAAATTTTTCAGCGCCACTACAACTATGAAGAAAATGAAAGCCGAATTGGAAATGACGAAGTTGACAGAGACAATAAAATCCAAAAAAATCAACAAACTGGAGAAGGAAAATGGCCAACTCAAAACTCAGTTGGAAATTCTCGAAGAACAAAGATATACCGATTCGGAGAAGGATGAGAGAATTCAAGTACTCACCAGAGAGTGAGTTTGAAATTAAAAAATTAGTTGTTCACAGAAAATAACCTGATCTTTTGCAGATGTGAAGATTTGAAATTGGAGAATATGGGATTGTCAGCAGATGTGGAAGAAGCTTCAATGAAAAATCAAGAAATCGAGAACTTGGTATCGAAAAACATTGAATTGATGGATGAGGTCGATCAACTTCAAAAATTGGAAATTGAAGTCAAGAATTGCCAACCATTAACATGTTCGAAATGTTCTCCAATCAATGAATCGGAAAATATTCGAGACTGTCCAATTTGCATCGACGACATTGAGAAGAACGACCAAGATGTTCGTAAATGCGGAAGTTGTCGAGCAGACTACCATGGAAATGTAAGTTTTTTTCCTTCGAAAATTGACTTTTTCAATTTTCCATAATTTCAGTGTCTATCAGAATGGCTCAACATCAACCCCACCTGTCCAAATTGCCGAGTCCACTGGCCCTATCCACAGGAGTTCCCAGCTTTGTAAGTAATATCTTTGTATTTGTTTTTGTACATTGTGATTTAACCATACGAGACCACATATTCAGTTGTGCTTTACCATATTTTAACTTTCGTAATTTGTCCATGTGAATAGGTCTCATTTGTCCGTCAAAGATGCTTGTTTACTTGACCATGAATGAATTCAGTGAATCCTTTGTTTCCGATGCGTATTGATTCAAAATATCTCTTAGGAAGTCGGCGATCGGATGAACTTCTACACTTTGATGGCACGATTGTGTTTGCAAACCGGAATTTTCTCAGATGGGCGTAGTTTTGAATATAATTTATTGCAGCTTCACGTTTCTTCAACCTCTGTAAAAATTTTGATTTTCTTTGGCTTACTCTGGGTTGTTCGTCAATGGCGGTTCCAATTTTCCGCCCATCTTATCATCGCAGTCTTTTAGTTATAGGCATTTTGAATCTGTCTCTTTCCAAATCGCTTTTCTAGTAAATGAAGTGATTAGTTTTCTAATAAAATTGTTTCGATACAAATATACCAGCGAGAACGATTCTTTGCATTGTTACCTGTATTTTATTGAGAAAATTTGGATTAGCGACAAATAAACACAAAAAATGGGCACAGGTAAATAAAAGCCAAACAAAATCAATAATTGAAAACCCGTATCACGAACGCACAAAATTATCAATTTACGAGACGGCATCGGTTCTTTTTGTAGTTTTATATGACCCCACGCGAAATCTTGCTCGTTTGGGAAACCAAATAGGTCCGGTGATTTTTAATATTTTCCCAAGAAAAAACAAATTTTAGTACATACATTTATTTATTTCGGGGTAAAACGACAAATAAATAAATAAATAAGTTAAGTACAGTAATACAGATTTTTTCGATAGAACAAATAATTCTTACAAAGCCGGGAATTGTTGTGGATCAGGCCAGTGTACTCGGCAGTGTGGACAGTTTGGGTTGACTCCAAGCCACATTGATAGACACTGAAAAATTGGAACATGAAGAAGTCAATTTTTGAAAACAAAAAACTCACATGGTTATGATAATCTGTTCGACATTCTTCGCATTGTGGAACATTTTGGTAGCCATTCTCGATTTTATGTCTGCAGATCAGGCAAATTTGATCATCCACATCGTTGTTCGGATTTTGAATGGAAGATGACGCTTCTTTACCAATATTCTCCTTGTTTTCCTTTTGGTTTTGAAATTCAGATGTTGAAGGTTGGCACACTTTTGTTTCAGTTTTCATTGATGACTTCTGTTGTCGACCGTTCTTCAGTTGTAACTTCTTCGATTTATGATTTCTCGTAGAATTCTCTTTAATATCCTCGGATAATCCAACATTCTTCGCTTTCAAATCGTCGCGCCTACAAATCATCGGGTTATTTTAAGAGAAAACGAAATCGGAATTATCAAACTAACTCTTCGGTGAGAACTCGAATCATCTCATCTTTTTCATGAATAATAAAATCTGTGGCAATTTGTTTTTCCAGATTTGTAATTTGAGCTTTGAGCTGTCCATTTTCTTCTTTTAATTTGTCAATTTGATTGGTATTTGTTTTCTCGACCAACTTTGCCATAACCAATTCAGCCTCAATTTTCTTCATTTTTTGGTCGGACCTGGAAAAATTGAGATTTGTACGACCCTACTCATTAAAAACAGACTAGAATTTGTATAATAAATTTGGAAATGTTCAAAAACCTACATTTTTGATTGGTTATCCTTTTCCGAACTCTTCTTCACTTGCTCATTTTTCGCATTTTCTCGACTTTCTTTCAGTTCCATTTCCAATTGTTTGATGCGTTCATCCTTTTCTCCCAATTTTTCATTCAGTCTGTGATTTTCTGTCTTGAATGTCTTATTGTCCTGTTTAATTTTATCCGCTTGCCTGAAAAACCAAAATCGATTTTTTTATTTTGAATTTCTACTCACCCTCTCAAATTGTTCTCCGTTAATCGTGCATTTTTCTGATTTTCTTCAATCAACTTCTGAGATCTGTAAAAGGTTTAATTGTCTTTCAAAACTGGTTTTTTTTTCAAATTTCTTACGCGATGAGTTCATTTTGAAGCTGTTGAATTTGCATTTCATGATTTGTTGATTGATCTTCCAATAATTTAGACTTTTCTGCGAGTTGTCTGCAATATACATAAACAATGTTATTTTAAATATCCTATCTTGAAAACTAACCGTTTCAGAACCTCGATTTCACCATGAAACTTCTTCTCTTTTTCATCACATTCCTTCGCTTTTTCAGGTTCAATTTCATCAATTGGCGACGTCGCTTCTAGTTCCTCTCCACCTTCTGAAGAACCCAACGCTGTCGTGATGAGTCCAAACAATCTGTCGAATATACCATCGGTCATTGGGACGTTATTTTCATCAACTGCTCCAGGTACTTTAGATGGGTTTTTTGGTGATTCTTGAACTTGATCAACAGTCACATTTATCTCTTCTTCTTCTTCTTCTTCTTTTTTGGAATTATCCAAGATAGGTCTCTTATTATTGAGTTTCTTCATTTTTTGATTCTTTTTCGATGGTACATCTGAAAATAGGAATTTTTTTGATTGAAACATTCATACCAAAGGTTTTCGAATATGGTAAGCATCATGGTGATGTTCATATTTCACCAGAAAAAACCTGAATCTGAGTTTTCACCTATTTTAGGTCCACAATTTTTAGAAAAGAGGTACGTTAATTGTTCACCAAAAATGAGCTTTTTAAAATTATAACACAAGACAGTTCACGCATTTCAATTCAATCTAGGTATCCGGGTCAATCAAGTTTGAACTTAAAACTGGTAAAAACTTGGGTGAAGCTTCATTTCGGTACAAAATAAACATAACTATGCTGTTTGCCATACCCAAATACCCCCTTTTGAAAACTGTATCAAAAACTGGGTCAGTTAATTTTGAACCAAAACGGTGAAAACCTAGGTTCATTTTTTTTTGGTGAAAAAAACCCAATTCACAATTGAACCGGTTCAAAACGCTTCAGATACTTTGTGCTCTTCACCAAAAAACTTTCGAAACTCACCCAATTTTTTAATCCGACTCTTCTCCGACATCTCCTCGAACATCTTCATTTTGTTAAAATCCACAAAACGATCCATCTCATTTGTAGTACAAAATATATTCATCTCCTCAGCATCATTGAGTTGTAAAAATCCGGTTTGCATTGTCAAGGCAGCTTTCAAATCCATTGACAACTAAAATTTATTTTCTAGTTACTTTTTTAACTCAAAAAAATAAATCAATCAAACCTGTTTTTGATCAGAAGAGAGAAACATGTCAATCCATCGGATCATGAAAATTTGTCGAACTTTCCAAATTTCAATCCAATCCGATTTCCAGAAATTATCTTGAGATGTTGGCTCATCAAAATACAGCTCATAAAATTTTCGAAACTCGGACATTGCCATTTTGTCGTTGTACTTCTTCCTTTGGCAAATGAACAAGGGAGTCTTTATTTTTCTCTTATTTGACTCCGAAAAGAAACTGTCACGGCCGACGAAATTGATGGCGGCCTCGATGAGCTCGAAATCATGGGAATCGCACTTCTGGCACGTCTCCAAACACTCGATAATCCTATTCCGCAATCGTTCAGTTTTTTGTGCATTTTTTTTGGATGCCACGCTCCAATCAATCTCACACGCCAAAAATTGGAAGACACGTAACGCAGCCTGAATCGGTCGATAATACACTTGTCCATCTGGTCTCAAAACTGTTGCGCAGATGTAATCCACTTTGAGAGGGAGCTCTATCCATTGGCGGATGAAATGAATGTCTGGGACGAGTATGATTCGATCTTCATTGATCTCGAGTTTCTCGAGGAACTTTTTGAGATCCTTAACAGTTGCAGTTTGACGAAACGTTCGATGGTCACAATCAGTCCATATATAAAGGTCATCTGAAATTTCAGAGCGTGTTTTGTATTTTTCATTGAGGAGGAATGCTGATAGCTTGTGTATATACCGAATCGACCATCCTGATCACGATCCCGCACTCTAATTTGTCCATAGACTTGTTCAACATTTGAAGCCAAGTGTTTTCGGATATGAAAAACATCATGGTGATACTCATTTTTGACCTGAGTTTCCACCCAATTTTGGTCAAAAATTGACTGTCCCGATTTTGATGAAACTTTCGGACAAAGGGTATTTGGGCACATTGAACATCATGGTAATAATCGAAAAAAAGCTTCAGTCAATTTTTGACCAAATTTAGGTGGAAACTGCTAGGCGATTTTGTTATAACGCGTTCACCGTTTTCAGCTTTTTTTTGTTTCTGAAATGAAATGAATTAGGGTTTTCAACTGTGCTGAACAACCTAATCTACATTAAAAAATCACATTCGATATTCTTTTCTCTGAGAGAAGCCTGTGGGCAATTTGAAATGCAGGATCGTGATCAGGAGGGTCGATTTAGTATATACACAAGTTTCCATCAAAAGTTAATTGTCAACCTTCATACTCACCCGACTTCGATTGGAGTCTTCCTTCCTCTCTCAATAATGAAGTACAAGCTTCCATAATATCTTCATAGTACAAAAACCATTCATCATAATCCTCTACTCTTCTATCACACATCATCCGCAATATCACCTTCCTTCCCTTGTTCAAACTTTGAAACGTCTTCAGATCACTAATCTGTTCGATACCTCTTCCAACATTCTTTACCGCCAGATTCAACATTGTCATCATTCTTGCAAATTCCTGTCCCTCGACACCTTTCCCATTTGGAGCTGCGCGACTTTTCCAATTATCTCGAATCTTCCGAGATTCTCGAAAATTCTCTAGCCGAGCCTCAATCAATCCGTCAAGTTCATTCCAATTAAAAAACTTTTTTCGTTGCGCTCTCGCATTTTCACTATTCTTCATAGAACGACATTCATGACTGTCCGAGGTTTCTAAAACAAAAATGATTTTGAAAACGATTGTCCATGGTTAAGCTATCTTACCTAAATATTTCAGAGATTCTTCACAATAAGCATAGTATTCTTTTTCACTTAAATAAAAAATATGTTTCTTGCTCAGTCCTTCGACTGTTGATGTAACTTTACACATCAAATAGAACATTTCCTTGTCTTTTTCACTCAAATTTTGTACCATTATATCAATCGATTTTTTATAGACGGTACCATTGGGATAGAATTTGGAACCATCTTCAGTGACGAGTACATCCATCCATTCATTGCTGTATCCAATGTGGACTGGCTCAAGATGTTTGACACGATGTTGAATCATTTTTTCAGATGGAAAATTTTATCCTGAAATATTTATTTTTGAAAAAAGATGAGAAATACATAAATATAGAGGTAATGAACGATAAAATTTAAGAATGAAATAAATAATATTTGGGATATTTGGAAGTGCTAAAATGAAATAACTGGAAATTTCAATCTGAAAATCAATTCATTTTTCTTCGTGGGTGGTCTTTTTTATTCTTCAGAAATACATTTTGAAAAAAAAACATTGATGATCAGAGATAATGCCTGAAATAATATAATAATGATAAAACAATCAATGAAGATATTCAAAATATTATAGAAAGAAGAAGTTGATAGGAGGAGAACAAGGCGCCAAAACTGTCTTCTTCTTCTCTGCGTCTGTGCTCTCTTCTGATTTGGCACAGGGACAAAAAAAGAAAATCGGTGAATGGAACACGAAAAAGTGCAATGATTTATGGTGCGCGCGTAACTTTTGAAACAAAATAAATAATGGTTTACAAAAAAAAGGAAAATTAAGCATAAATTTATGTACATCTATGGTATAACAAATTCCTGAGACTTTGTTCAGAGCCAGGGATTAAACATACGGTTAAATGGAATTTGATCATCAAAACAAGAAATTTTAAGAAAAATACTGAATCCAAAAAGTAATATATATGTACATAAATTGAAAATATGTTGAAAAAAAGGACCAAATACTTTGAAAAAGAAAAATAAAAAACCACCCATCCCACCAAAACAAAGGTGTGGAGAAAAAAGTTTGCCTCTGGGAAAATTGCTCTTTGCACTACAATGAGCAATATTTTTGTTTTGACCGGAGTAATATTTTTGAATGAAATCGGTGATAAATCAATAATTTAGAACTAGTTCATAGGTTCTCTAGCACGATGAGTCAAAACTACAGAGACAAGAGTGTACGAGACGCAGAAATCAGACGATACCACCAGCGAGGCGTTGAAGAGACGGTAGAGAAGAAGTGGCAGAGCGTCGGCCAGCCGCCAACACACACACTCAAAACATGGCACGCAGCGAAACGCGTTAAATGTCGGTTGCTCGTTTAAATGACCTTCTCGGTTTTCGAAGAAATAAACCAAAGTCAGTGGGTCAAGTTTGCTCCATAGAGACATTGTTTTCTCAGCGTCTCTTCCCTCCAATCTCTGTCGTTTTTCCATTGAGCTGACACAACGTGCTAGAAATCAAAGTTGACATCATTGACCAAAAGAAGTTTTTAACTTGAAGATGATTTTCATTACACCTCAAGTACAAAGGATGATCCGAGCAAGGGAGCGAAATTTTGAACGAGAAAAAACAGTTCTAAACATCACAAAAATAATTAGGTGCAAAGTGAGCATTATTAGATACGGATATGCAAGACGATAGAGAAGAAGATCACCATATCGGATCTTTTGTGGTTTTATATGGCCACGCCAGATCACAACCTAACAACATCTGGTAAAAATAGGAAATCTACACCACCCAAACTAATTAGGTGCTGAGTGTGTATCATTAGATACGGATGTACGAGACGGCACCGGTTCTTTTTGTAGTTTTATATGACCCCACGCGAAATATTGCTCGTTTGGGAAACCAAATAGGTCGGGTGATTTTTTATATTTTCCCGAGAAAAAACACATTTTAGTACGTTGAATGATTTATTTTGGGGTTAAACGACAAATAATGAAATAAGTTAAGTACAGTAATACAGATTATAAAAATACAGATTTCTTCCGGAAACAGTCAATTTTTACAAAGCTGGGAATTGTTGTGAATCGGGCCAGTGTACTCGGCAGTGTGGACAGTTTGGGTTGACTCCAAGCCACATTGATAAACACTGAAAAATTGAAGCATAAAATGAAAAACTCGATTAAGAACTCACATGGTTATGATATTCTGTGCGACATTCTTCGCATTGTGGAACATTTTGGTAACCATTCTCGATTTTGTGTATGCAAATTAAACAGAGTCGAATACTTCCCGATTGGTTCTCCGGATGCTGAAGTGAAGAGGATGCTACTTCTCCAATATTCTCTTTATTCTCCTGTTGATTTTGAAGTTGAGTGAATGGAGCAGATTTCAATGAAAGTTTTTTCAGTCGATCGATTTCAATCATCAAGACATGGTTTTCCAGTTGAAACTTCTCCAATTCACCATTCTTCATAGACACTTCTTCAATATTTGCCAATATTCCAATATTCTCCAATTTCAAGTCGTCACACCTGCAAAAAAAAATTGTACGATTTTAATTTGAAAAAAAGTTCAAACTAACTCTTTGATGAGTTCTTGAATTCTCTGAGAATCATTAGAAGATGTGACATTTTGCTCTTTGAGCAATTCAAGTTGGATTTGAAGGTCGCGATTGTCCTTCTCCAATTTGTCAATTTTTTGGAGTTGGTTTTCTCGGTTAGCTTCGCCATCTCCAATTCGACTTTCATTTTCTTCATGGCTTTGTCAGCACAGAAACAACACCAACAGGGGTGGTCTATTGGGTTATTATTAAACACCAGATTAGATGGTTTATGTTTTGGGGTGAACACTATATATATTTTTAAATCTGAAATATTTAATAGTATAGATTTCATATATACAAAAATGATAATCATTGAGAGAAATAAACACTTGATAAAGCTGATAATTATTTTGGTTAAGGGTAAGATTCTCTAGTTTTTTTTAAAGTTAGGTTCTCATTTTTTTTTTTAAATATTTCATTGACTCTGGAGAGCTTGGAATGAAAGAATATGACATGAAAAACTATCTGGGTTAGAGAAATTTTTTTAGGATAATCCGATACGGAGCAAAAAAAAAATTATATATAGACTACACCTGGCTCAAAACGGATAACATTTTGGGACTGATTGGTTTTGTTTTTTTTTGGGTCTAAACCTTATTTCTGAATAGGTGTGACGCAACATGGAGTATGTCTGGTGGATGTTTGAATCATTCCAGGTTAACGATGAGAAAGAGCAATTAGTCTATGATATGGTGTAATTCTGTATAACACTGTATTCATGTGTGGTTCGAACTGATGGTTTATTTTTGGAGAAAACAACAAATACATAGATAATATTTACAATGCCGGGAATTCTTGTGGATCGGGCCAATGATTCCGGCAGGACGGACACGTTGAGTTCACTTCAAGCCATTGTGACAGACACTGAAATTTAGGAGAATAACAAAATTATTTTTTAAAGATTAAAAACTCACTGGTTGGTGGTATTCTGCTTGACATTCTTCGCATTGCGCAATATTCCGATCATCATCATCCATTTCTTGCCTACAAATTAAACAATCCCGAGTATCCAAATTATTCTCCTGATTTTGAAGGGAAAATGATGCTTTTTCTCCATTATTTTCTATGTCTTCGAGTTGATTTTGAAGTTGAGCGATTGGAGCATGTTTTGAAGATGTTGAAGGTTGGCACACATTTGTTTCATCTTCTAATAATACATTGTTGAGCCGATCAATTTCAACCAACAATTCCAGATTTTTCACTGACAGTTCTTCAACATCCGCAGACAATCCTATGTTTTCCAACTTCAAATTATCACACCTAAAAAATATTCGGTCATTTTTAGAGAATGGGATTTAATTTTCAAACTAACTGTTCGATGAGTTCTCGAATTCGTTCATCTTTTTGCAAAATTATGGAGTTTGTTCCATTTTGCTCTTTGAGCAATTCAAGTTGGATTTGAAGGTCCCGATTGTCCTTCTCTAATTTGTCAATTTTTTTCGAGTTTGTTTTCTCGGTGAACTTCGCCATCTCCAATTCGGCCTTTACTTTTTTCATATCTTTGTCCGCACTGAAAAAGTTGATATGAAAAATTTGACAAGGTAAATAATGACAAAAATTGTTTACTAGAACTTTAAGGTTTCAAGCTTACTTTAAGGTTAGACAAGAGCTAGTTTCAGCATTTTAAATAATCAAAAACCTACATTCTCGATTCATCATTCTCCTTCGAATTTTTCTGATTTTGCTCATTTTTCGCATTTTCTCTAATTTCTTTTAACTCCATTTCCAATTGCTTGAACCGTTTATCCTTATCCGTCAATTTTTCTTTCAATTCTTGAATTTCTCTCTTAGAATCCTCCTTGATCTTATTCGTTTGGCTGAAAAACAAGAATCAGTATCTAAAGATCAGAATTCACCTACGTTCTTGAAGATTTCTCCATTCCTTTGATAGTCTGTTCGTGTTGAGCCACCAATTTGTTAGCTTCTTCAAGTTTTTTCTGCATCTCATGAAGTCGCATTCCATCACTTTGCACACGATTTTCTCGATCTTCAAGTAACTTGGACTTTTCAGCGAGTTGCCTGTAATATTAAAAATGTGGATATGTTTGTTGTTGTGGAGTGTTCTAACCGTTTCAAACTTTCAATTTCATTATTAAACTTCTTCTCCTTCTCATCGCAGTCTTGACAACTCTTCAGATCCTCTAATTTTTCTACTTCTTCAAAAAACCTCATCGAACTCTCAAAAGCATTTGGATCTTGCAACCTCTGAAATAAATTATAAATTTTCATACAAAGAAATTGAGATATCTCTGAAACACTCACGATCTTCAACTTCTCGAAGAAAAAATTGTAAATTTCTTCATTCGGCGGGACATAATTGGTCATCCTTTCCATGTTCTCATGGATTTGTAACATTTCACTTTCTGATATATCAACATCAACTGTCTTCTTCTTTTTGTAATAACAAGTTTTTCTGATTTCAAACTCGTAAAATTTTCGAAGTTTATCTATCAGTTTATCTATATGATTTGGATCGCGTGCTATCTGAAATAAATTATTATAATTTCTTTCAGTTTGACAGAAAAATTTCTGACCTCAATATAAATCTTCTGCTCCTCCTCATCAAAACAACCAGTCGCGTCAGATTTAAGTGCTTCTATCAAATCATCGAGCGAATGAACTTCATCTCCACCTTTCATAGAATTCGTGATCATTCTCAAATATTCAGCCAATTTGTTCAAAATATAATCCTCAGTTTCAGATGATTTCTTCTCATCGATTTTCTGTTCTTCTTTGGTAGTGATCAAACGAGATTTTTTGTAAACGGGCTTCTTTATTTTTCGATTATTTTTAGGTGGTTCTTCTTGCTTTTGATGATCTAAAAAACATGAATTATTCCTTGCGTATTTTTTTCGCGATTATGTACTCTCAAAATATACACTGACTATGGCTTTTATCCTAGTATAGGGGTCCGAGAATAGCTTTGGGGGCAACGAATAATTTTCAAAGAAGTAATGGTCAAAAAAATTAATTAAAAAGTTTGCGTTAATCTCCAAAATGTTTTTAAACCCAAAATAGGAGTTGAAAATAAAGGATCATTTCTAGTTTATATGAAAGTTGTTCAAGAACCTTTTTCTAGTGGCTATAATTAGTTGATTACGTTGTCTTGTTTAACAGTTTTATTACTTTTTGGACCCTATACTAGAATTTAGACCGGCTGAAAAAGTCTGGCAAAAAAGTCTCAACCTGAAAGCCCAAAACCCACCCAATTTTTTGATCCGACTCTTCTCGGCCATTTTTTCGAAAATCTTGATTCTATCATAATCCATAAAACGATCCATTTCAATTCTGGTGCTATATTGATACATTTCCTTAGCATCTTTGAGGTGTACAATTCCGACTTGCATGGTGATGGCAGATATCAAATTTGTGGACAACTAGAAAAATACAGATATTTCTCCAAAACTCAACGAAAAAAAAAAACAAAAACTGACCTTTTTGTTATTATAGAGAAACACTTGAATCCATCGGATCAGGAAAAAGTATCGAACTTCCCACATTTCAATTGGAGAGCCACCTTGAGGGGGTTGTTCATGATAATACTTTGCGCACAATTTTCGGTACTGGGACATTGGCATGGTATCATTGTACTTCTTATTCTGGAACATGTACGAGGGTGTCTTCATGATCTTTTTCTTCGACTCCGCATAGAAACTGTCAGTGGTGATTTGATTGATCGCAAGTTCAACGTCTTTTGGCGAATGGAACGGCACATCCTCGCACTTCACCATCAACTCGATTACCTTTTTCCGCATTGATTGAGTTTTCTGTGGATGTTTCTTGTACGAAGCCTGCCAATCAATATCGCACGCCAGGCTTTCAAAGAAACGTAACTGCGCCTGAATCGGTCGGTAATACTCTTCTCCATCAGGCGTTAAAATTGTCGCGCATGTGTAATCCAGTTTGAGGGGTAGTTCGATCCATTGACGGATAAAATGGATGTCGGGGACAAGAATGATTCGATTTGTGTCTATTTCGAGGTCTTTGAGAAAGTTCTCAAAGGTTTTGACAGTTGCTAGTCGACGATCAGTTTGTTGATCACACTCTCTCCACTTTTGAAGAATGCCTGAAAGTGTAGATTTTTGTTTTTGCAAATCATCCCAATTTTTTCTGAATTCATGTGAAAGCTCAGGTTCAGCTCTTTTACTGGTGAAAAAATAACACCATACCCCGAAAACGTTCAGTATGAAAATTTCAACACAAATGTTATTGTCCAATTCGAAATTCTATTCCCTTCGCAAAAAGAGGTTTTTTGATCTACCAGACGAAATAGTGTGACAAACTAAGAGAATCAGACACTTATAGATCAAAATATCTCGAAGCGAAAGGAATAGAAAGTTGAAATGGACGTTATGAAGCCGCTGTTCAGTTCGAAAATAATATATCGTGAGCTCAAAAGAAACAAATGTTCTCAATTTGAAACGTCCTAGTCAAGAACATCTTTTCGAACCCAAAAAAGTTTAACTAACCCCTTTTCTCTTCCTCTCTTCCTTCCTCTTCCAATATGGCATCAAATGCTTCCCATATATCCTCACACAACATCTCCCATTCATCATAGCTCTCCACTCTTTTATCACACATCATTCGCAATATCACTTTCCTTCCCTTGTTCGAATAATGATGAGTCTCCAGATCCCTCAACTGTTTCACCGCTCTTGTAATATTCATTACAGCCAGATCCAACATCGCCCTTGTTCTTGCGAATTCATGTCCTTCGACACCTTTCCCATTTGATGCTGCACGACTTTTCCAATTTTCTCGAATTTTCCGAACATCCTTGTCTCTTTGAATATGATGTGGTTTGATCATATCTTCGAGTTCATCCCAATCATGAAACTTTTTTTGATTTTTTGTTGTCTTTATTTTAAGCTTCACAGCACGACATTCATCGCTATCCGAGGTTTCTTTAAAAAAAACGAATATACTCTAACTTTTCTATGATTAGACCTTACCTAGATAGCTTAGCGATTTCTCACAATAATCATTAAACTCTTTCTCACTTAAATAAAATATTTTCCTCTTGATAAGTTTTGCGAATTGTGGTGGAAGTTCATACATCAAATGGAACAGTTCTTTGTCTTTCTCATCCAATTTTTGGATCATAACATCCATCGATTTGTTGTAGGCCAAATCATTTGAATAGAATTTGGAACCATCTTCAGTGACTAAAGCATCCATCCATTGGTTGATATATCCAATGTATATTGGCTCGAGATGTTTAACACGAAGTTTCTTCATTTTGGTGGATAGAAGATATTATTAAATCCTGAAATATTAAGAAAAGGTAAGAACTAGATTAGATCTAGAGTAAAAACAAAACAATTAAGAATTCAATAAAACAAAAAAATTAAGAAAACGCTGGACCAAAAAAAAGAGAACACAAATGTGAAGAAAAAGAAACAACTACCCCGGTTACCATAGCAACAAATGAGGATTAAACTCCACCATCAGTAATACCAACCCAAAAAGGTGTGAGAAGTTGGTGTAGACGGCAGAGAAAAAAACATTTGTATAATGTCACACCCATAGGTTTTATATGGCCACGCCAAAACATCTGTCCGCCTTGGATAAAATTGCTTACACCATGAAGATTATAAATAACGAATATATGGATCACAAAATTTGTGTTAATTGAGGAGATATGATATTTAGGTGAAGTACAAGACGCTAATAGACGTTTGAAAAACCCACAACATGGAATATGTCTAGTGGATTTTTTAAACATTCCAGGTTAACGATGAGAAAGAGCAATTAGCCTATATTATGGAGGCATATGTATGTATAACACTGTAGTCAGGTGTGGTTCGAACAGATGGTTTATTATAGGAGAAATTAACAAATACATAAGTTACAAGAATTTGAATGTACATAACTAAATACATAGATATTATTTACAATGCCGGGAATTCTTGTGGATCGGGCCAATGATTCCGGCAGGACGGACATCTGGAGTTTATTTCGAGCCATTGTGACAGATACTGCAAATTTGGAAAATGATAATATTTTTTTTTTTTTGAGAATTCAAAACTCACAGGTTGATGGTATTCAGCTCGACATTCTTCGCATTTTGCAATATTCTGGTCATCATTCTCCATTTCTTGCCTACAAATTAAACAATCTCGACAATCCACATGATTCTCCTGATGTTGATGGGAAGATGATGCTTCTTCTCGGACATTTTCTTTATTTTCAATTCGATTTTGGAGTTGAATAAATGGAGCATGTTTTGAAGATGTAGAAGGTTGGCACACATTTGTTTCACCTTCTAATGATGAATCGTTGAGTCGATCAATCTCAACCAACAATTCCAGATTTTTCACTGACATTTCTTCAACATCCGCAGATAATCCTATGTTTTCCAACTTCAAATTATCATACCTGCAAATTTTTTGGTTATTTTCAGAAAATGGGACATAATTTTCAAACTTACAGTTCGATAAGTTCCTGAATTCGTTCATCTTTTTGCAGAATGATGGAGTTTGTTTCATTTTGCTCTTTGAGTATTTCAAGTTGGGTTTGAAGATCCCGATTGTCCTTCTCCAATTTGTCAATTTGTTTGCGGTTGGTGTTCTCGGTGAACTTCGTCATCTCCAATTCGGCCTTTACTTTTTTCATATTTTTGTCAGCGCTGAAAATGATGTTATGAAAAGTTTGACAAGATGAATTATAACGATAATTGTTTACTAGAACTTTACGGTTCCAAACTGATTTTAAGGTCTAGACAAGAGCCAGTTTGAGTAATTATCAAAGACCTACATTTTTGACTCGTGACTCGTTTTGATTTTGTGATTTTAAAATTTTTTTTTCTCATAAGAAAGAACCTCATTTGAACCCATTGTCTTGCGATGGAAAAAAAAACAAACTTGTTAACTTTACCTAAACGTAAATTCATTTTTCTGTATAATCCCTTCAGTGAACTTTTTTTTAATGCTGACCTCGTTAGAGTTACATTGGCTGATGTCCTTTAATGATAAACAACAACAAAAAATGAAACCCCTGTTAGTCGACGGGCACTTTTTTTTGTTTTACATGTTCTCTTTTCACATATACATTCATTGCCCTTTCCATTTTTCATATCAATCACCGAATTTTTATTTGCGACTTCATGAGAAAAGAAGAGACAGAGAGAGTGTGAGATAGTGAGAGATGGCAGAGAAAAACATGAACAGTATTGGCTCCTCGTTCGCCTCCTATTTATCATCATTTCTTCTTCTTTTTGACAATTTTTTGGTCAGCAAAAATGGACCACCCACGAAGAAAAATGTGTCTCTCTGTCTCTCTGTCTCTCTGCGTCTCTGTCTCTCTGTCTCTCTGTCTCTCTGTCTCTCTGCGTCTCTGTCTCTCTGTCTCTCTGTCTCTCTGTCTCTCTGTCTCTCTGTCTCTCTGTCTCTCTGTCTCTCTGTCTCTCTGTCTCTCTGTCTCTCTGTCTCTCTGTCTCTCTGTCTCTCTGTCTCTCTGTCTCTCTGTCTCTCTGTCTCTCTGTCTCTCTGTCTCTCTGTCTCTCTGTCTCTCTGTCTCTCTGTCTCTCTGTCTCTCTCCCCCTAATAATCAATTTTCAGCAGTTTTCAAACAAACATTTCAAGCTCAACATGCCTTTCATACCAACAACCGAGTTTTTCCGTGAACCGGAAATTTATGAAGACGTGAGTCCAAAAATTGGCCTCTAGAAGATGCACAACTTCTCTTTTTTCAGGTTATCCCATCTCCATATACCCCAAAGCCAATTCAACTTGTTACGGATGACCCCCTGGTTTCCGTGCTAAGAGACGCTGCTCCGTAAGTCCTTATTATATAAACTCATACTTATTGTTAGAATTATTGATTTCTGATATCAGAAAAATCATGCATCTCATCCCAAATGAAAAACCATTCATGTGGTGGCATAATTTTGTTTCCCTCCTTGATGACAATAATGCGGCTCCTGAAGATGTTCTCGCTTTTTTGAAAGATGTGAGTTTCAAAACACTATTTCTTGTTCCATTATCATCACCTAATTGTAAAAAATTTCAGAATTGTGGGGACGATTCTGATGAATTCCTCAATCGAATAAATGCCATTAGTCCTTTTCTCGATTTCTCTGTCTATTACCCGACATTGATACGAATGGAAAAAAAGGAACCAATTCCTGTAAATGATTATATGAATCTTATAAGTTGGCTGGATAGGAAGAATAGGGAGATTCGAGAACATGCAATGATTCAGAAGAGAATAGTGGAACAATTTGATGGTGTATACAATCACACGCAGCAAATAAAGTTCATGGAAAATTTGATTGGGAAGGAGTTCGAGGAGAAGTTGAGGTCAAAAGATTTTCACGCGGACCTGCAATATTTTGATACCAAGATTGTTGATGTAATAAAAGCGGGGATTGAAGAGAATGATGAATTGGATCCAGAAATCGTTGAATTGTTGGAGTAAGTTGTTTTGTGGTCTTGAAATAGTCATTTTCAGCCAAGTCATATTTGAGATTCTGAGTTTATTAATGAGAGTTGTGTATATAAGGGTCCAAAAGCAAAACAAGACTTCTACAATTAAGAAGCACATTTTCTATCAGTATTGAGTTACATATTGTTCACTTTTATGTATTTTTTGATGTTTTTAAAAACTTTGGACTATTTTCTGAAGAACCAGGAGTCTTCTTTTGAGGATTTCATGAATTTTAAGATGCTCTTTCGAATAATACTAATTTCAGTTCAAACCAAAGTTTAGTTCTTTCTGAAAAGTGAAAAGTGTGCCCTCAAATTCGGATTCAAACATCACAATTATACGTTTAATTAAGATCATTCCAGTCAGAAGACCATTGTTTCTTTCAATAGCTAAACATTCATCATCATTATTTGAAACACAGAATTCCCTGGTTATAATTCTGTATGCTGAATTGAAGTTTTCACAGTCTGCAAATAATTTTCAGCATTCGCATAATTTTGAACAGCTTTGGATATTATTTTCTCAAGAACCGGGTGTCTTATGAAACAAAATTTAACCAATTTTAAGTCAAATTTTCGAATGATACTAATTTCAGTTCGAACCAAATTTCAGTTAATTCTAAAAAGTGCAAAATGAGCCCTCAAAGTTGAGCTTGAACATCACAAGTATACTTTTCATCTCTCATATTTTTCATCCGATCTTGAAATATTCATTTTCAGCCAAGTCAAAGCTGAAATACTGAAATATAGTTAAATATTACTGAAATTTCCCTTGTTTATATTATATAAAAACATAGCTGTAGTTTAAATACAATGTACTAAATTGTTCTCTTATAACAAAAAAAATTGCAGAGACGGCAATAACCTCAAATTTTTGCTCACCAAACTTCAAACTGAATATAACGGATATCCTCGTCAATCCAGACGGTAAAATTTTTCAAAGTTCAATAACTATATTCTTCATTTCAGCCAAATAATCAGATTGTCAAAACAAGTGGATCAATTCAAAAATTTGAGAGATCAACTAGAAAAAAGGGCGACCGATTGGGTCGATGCGAGTAAGCCTGACGGAGCTGTGAGGAAAATGTGTCTTTTTCATGAGGCGACAGACTTGGAGATACTTCAACAACAACGATTGAGGCGAGTTTGGCTCCTAAATAAAAGTTTGGACGTGAAAAAGAGCACATTTTTGATAAGTCAAAATTTATTTTACTTTTTTCATAGCCTATTTTTCAGTGTGGATGTATATTGTGAGCATTGTGAAATGGTAATTACATACATGTCAGACAATCGAAAAAATAGCGAAGCGTTACAAAAGGACGACGAGAAAAATGCTCAGATGGAACTCGCAATCAAAACGGCCAATTTGTGAGTACCTAAGACATAGTATATCCCATATTTTTTCATTCTAGATACACCCGTAAAGATGAGGAACTTAATAGACGTCTAGAAGAGTATCGTAATCTGTAAGTGAAGTTCTCATAAATTTTCTTTTTTGCTTTAATTTTTTAATTCTTCAGAAAGCTGGAGGAGGTCAATAAAGCTCATCTGGAGAGAATGGAGAAATTGGAGAATGAGCTCGCAGAATTGGAAGAGCTTCTGGAGAAATCGGCGGAACAATAAACATCATTTTTTTTTCTATTTATTGATAAATTTAGATCCATTTGAACTTCTATGTGTTAGAGGATAATGTTACATATCTGGTAGATATGTTTTTTATAGTTCTAATTGAAAAGGTTCTTTAAAAAAAAAATAGGGGGCACCCGGATTTGAACCGGGGACCTCTCGATCTGCAATCGAATGCTCTGCCACTGAGCTATACCCCCATGATAACACAGCAGCACTGATTGATAAGACTTTGTTTATTTTCGTCGCATTGGATGTTGAGGACAAGCGAAAATGTTTACACTTGTTTGTATTAAGGATTGTTTATATGATTTATATATTAACCTCCTACTTGTCAGAGGATAATGTTACATATCTGGTAGATATGATGTTTTAATAGTCCTAAACATATAGTTCTGGCGAAATGGTGTCGAATTACCTTCACCTTCTCATCAATTTATTGCGCAATTTCAAGTTTACCCACCCAAATTATATTAACTTTACAATTTTTTGTGAGTATCTATTACCAAACAGATATTTTCTGCTTACTGTTTTTTTTATTTCAGTGAAAGGGGGACCAATTTTGTGAGGTGTCTCTTAAGGATAAAATATGGTATAGATAATTTTTTTTTAAACTTGAACTTTACAATAGATTGGGCTGACTTCTGTGAAGATTTCAAACACGTCATTTCATTTTTCCATTTTCTTTTTTTTTCATCCCTGTTTACAGATTTTATAATTTTTTTTTGCTGCAACATTTAAAATCTGAATACCAGATGTTCGAAATTTTATCAAATGATAATTTCTGATAGAAAATCTCCCTTTTTATTCAAACGTTCCAAAAAAGTAGACTGAAAAATAGTCAGACCTCATTAGAAAAAGTCATAAAACACATTTTCAATATTATTAAAAAAAGTAACATGTGCACTAATTTCAGAAATTGATACCGTTTCACTACTCTGCTCTTAACCCAATCGTATCCATGACGACTTCATTGCAAAATTATGAGTTTAATGGAATGCGTGGTCTCATGAGATAACATGTGTATTTTTTTGAAAAAATACACACATCCATTTTTTCAACACATATTTCGCTTTCATATCAACTGTCTGTGTTGTATTAGAGAGTTTTCTGGTTTTGTGTCTTATATTGAGAAAAAGACCACCCATGAAGAAAAACTATTTCATTGATTTTAGGTGGAAAATTGTAGGGATTTTAATGGAAGATCCTGTAATATTTTCATCCCTATTTTTCTATTGAGGTCAGGTCAGAAAGTGTACTCCTGTAATAAGAAATATTTATATAATATATTGAACTCCTACTTGTCAGAGGATAATGCTACATATCTGCTCGATATGTTTGTTTTATAGTCCTAATTATGTATCTCTGGCGAAATGGTGTCAAATTACCATCACCTTCTCATCAATTTATTGCGCAATTTCAGGCTTACCCACTCAAATTATATTAACTTTACACTTTTTTGTGAATATTACTAAGCAGACGTTAGTTACTTTTTTTGTTCATTTTTCGTTAATAAGGTGTCTATTCATTTAATGTTTATAAAAAATTTAAGATTCAATTTAATTTAACTCTGATGCGTGAATTTTAGAGATTCTAGTAGCTGAGGGTTTACTATAGTATAATCAAGAATGAAAAGGAACCCTTGTCACAAAAAATCTCGATATGAAGTTGTTTCTTTCTAATTTTGGAACCACTACAAAAATTTAGAAAAAAAAAGAAAAAAAAACTGACGTGATTCTTTTTTTACTGGTTATCCCGTGAACTCCCAAGTCTCTTTGTTCTTAATCTGAGAATCTTAAAAAATATCTGAAAATACTAGAATTCCTCATTTTCATGTAAATAAAATAAATTTCTAAAAATACTCCTAAGGAACTATACTATAATTTCAATAATTTTTTTAATTTCCAATCTATGCTTTAAAGCTGAAAATTGTATATTAATGATCCTTATTAGTGTTAAAAATCCTATCGATTCATATATTTTTAGTATATATCTCATAACCATCCAATTTCAAATAATATCATCTAAAAAAATTCTCAAAAAATCAATTCTGCTATTTTTTTTAATTGAAACAATCCATTCTCTCATGTTTCCCACGTTCATTATTTCTAATTGTTTTTTTTTCTGTTTAACTTCACAACATTTATAATAAAACGTTCTCCGCGTTGAAGAGAGGGAGAGAGAGAAAGGAGATAGTATTTTTTGGCTCCTCGTTTTCTTATATTTATTATCAATTCGTCGATTGTGTTCTTTTTTTGACCTTCGTAGATACTTTTTTTTCTTAATATTTTTCTCGCTAGTGTTTTTGTAAGAAAATAAAAAAATAAATTCATATTTCCTTTCTTCTATATTTTTTTTGCTATCAATTAATCAATCACACTTTTTTTCACCCGCGAAAAAAGGACCACCCACGAAGAAAATGTTTCTTTTTTTTAAATATGTGTATTTCAGCCTAAATTGCTCGTCAAAATGCCAAAGCGAGCAACTCCTTCGATTGGTCGGAGTTTAGCCAAAGCGAAAGTCAAGAAAAATGTGAGTTTAATTTGAAAATTCGAAAAAAAAATATTTTGGACAGAATTTAGAGGTTAAAAAAATCGATAACGTGTCCTAATATCTAAAGAAAACAAAACTAAACCATTTTTTTGGACACTTCTCTCATTATAGTTAGCATATTTTTTTGGTCATACACCCGGCAGCCTATTTATATGATATACACCATACACCCCTGTGTCTTTGATACATGCCAACACTAGTGAATTCACGTTGATACGTGTTTTAGGTGTTCAATGTAGTTTCAGTTGTCCCACTCACCTGAAAATAAGGTTATCGGAATGTTAAAAACCATAACATATAAATTTCGGTGAGGTGGTTTCACACGTAAGGTTCGAATTGAATAATTAAAATTAACGTAAACTTAATTTTGAGAGTAAAAACTTATAGATTATAAATATTAAGATCGTGAGCTACCGATTTGTGAAAAGCTTATGCATAAATATGGGGTCGTTATAGAAGTGTACGGGTATGTAATGTCGTCCACGTGTGTGTACGGTCTCGTACGGTTATATATAGTCATCCACGTGAGTGTGCTGCCTTTTATGGTCGTGCACAGTCAATCACGGTCACTTACGTATATGTACTGTCGTGTACGGTCATGTACGGTCATGAATGGTCATGCGTACGGTCGTTAAGTAGGTGTATGCTGGTGTACGTTCGTGTTTGTGTGTTTGAGGTCATCCACGTGTGTGTGTATTGTCGTGTACGGGCTTTTACGTACTTTTACTGTCATGTATCGTCGTCTACAATCTTGTACGTGTGTATAAGGTCGTGTACGGTCATGTACGGTCATTTACTTGCGCGTGCTGTTTTTTATGGTAGTGTACGGTCATCCACGCGTTTGTACTGTTTTGTACTGTAATCTACTTGTGTGTGTATAGTCATAAACGATTGTATACCACCATGTACGTTCTTGAGTGCATGTACGGTCGGGTGCGGTCATGATCGGTCATCGACGAGTATGTACGCTCGTGTACGTGTGTTTGTGGTCGTGT
The DNA here is from genome assembly GCA_900536415.3 of Caenorhabditis sp. 38 MB-2015. NCBI lineage: Eukaryota > Metazoa > Nematoda > Chromadorea > Rhabditida > Rhabditidae > Caenorhabditis > Caenorhabditis quiockensis. Next base: position 26,130 of record LR548597.1, on the reverse strand, counting down.
GCTGTAATCTAAGTGTGTATACTGTCGTGTACGGTCATTCATGTGTGTGTACTGTCGTGTACGGTCATGTACGGACAACTACTTGTGTGTACTGTTGGTTTCGGTCGTGTACGGTCATCAACGAGTGTGTAGTGTTTAATACGGTCATTTACGTAGGTGTACTGTCGTGTACGGTCATGTACGGTCATCTACGAGTGTGTAGTGTTTAATACGGTCATTTACGTAGGTGTACTGTCGTGTACTGTCGTGTACTGTCGTGTACTGTCGTGTACTGTCGTGTACTGTCGTGTACTGTCGTGTACTGTCGTGTACGATCATTTATGTACGTGTACAGTCGTGTACGGTCATCCACGTTGAATTACTGTCGTGTACGATTGTCTACGTGCGTGGTCATATAAGTTATATACTTGCGTGTACGGCCGTCTACAATCATCCACGTGTGTGTACTGTCGTGTACGGTCGTGTACGGTCATCTACGAGTGTGTAGTGTTTGATACGGTCATTTACGTATGTGTACTGTCGTGTACGGTCATGTACGGTCATCTACGAGTGTGTAGTGTTTAATACGGTCATTTACGTAGGTGTACTGTCGTGTACTGTCGTGTACTGTCGTGTACTGTCGTGTACTGTCGTGTACTGTCGTGTACTGTCGTGTACTGTCGTGTACGATCATTTATGTACGTGTACAGTCGTGTACGGTCATCCACGTTGAATTACTGTCGTGTACGATTGTCTACGTGCGTGTACGGTCATATAAGTTATATACTTACGCGTACGGCCGTCTACAATCATCCACGTGTGTGTACTGTCGTGTACGGTCATCTACGGTCATCTACGAGTGTGTACTGTCGTGTACGGTCATCTACGGTCATCTACGAGTGTGTAGTGTTTAATACGGTCATTTACGTAGGTGTACTGTCGTGTACGGTCATGTACGGTCAACCACGCTTGTGTGTACTGTCATAGACGGTCATCCACGCGAATATACTGTCGTGTAATATCACTTACGTGCGTTTACGGTTAGCTACGTGTGTGTAATGTCGTGTACGGTCAATAACGTATGCATACTGTTGTATACGGTCATATACGTGTTTAATGGTGCGCAAACGTTTACCGAAATGCACTTACTTGTACGCATGCACTAGCAGCAGCCTAGCACGAGTGAAACAAACAACATGTATTGCGAAATCTCCAGATGTTGTGCGCAACTTTTTTTCAAAAACAATAGACAACATTTCACAACATGTTCACACTTGTTGGGTGATGTTGAATATTTCAATTTGAGGGACCTAAATACTAAAAAAAAAACATCTTCAGTTCCATTTTTTTGCAGATTTATCCAATATCAACCGCTGACCATTCCAGTGTTCAAATCGGCAATCTTAACACTGAAGTTGCTCTTTTAGCTGATTTCGAAAAACTACATGTTGAAGTTCCGTGAGTTGAAATGATCATCTAGTTCTTAGCAGCAATCTAAAAGGTTATTTCAGAGATCTCCTCAATATTCTGCCAATTAAAAACAACTTATGGTATCCGGATTTTGAGAGCAAGGAAGATGCCTATTCTTTATTCAAAATTTTGAAAGTTTTCAGAAATTGTATCGAGGTGATTAATTAAGACATTAAGCTTCACATATTAATTTATATTACAGCCTTCACCACTTCTCGAAGATTCAGTAATTTTCCTATTCTCCAAACTATTTCCAAATCGAAAAGATGCTCACTTGATGAATATTCTTGCAATTGGAACATGGAAACATCAACGGATGCATTATTTGTTGTATCAAGTGAAGGAATGGAGATCAAGAGAAATGTTGAAGAATCAAGTTCGAATAATTCTCGACAGAAGAGAATCTAGAGTAAAGAGACAAGAAAATGAGAATGAGCTACAAGAAAGTTTGAATTGGAGAACTCGTAGGATGGTAGAGGTCATCTTCGGCCGAGCTAACACTCTGTCCAATAAGAATGATTGTTGGAATTGGAGGTATGAGGAGAATGAGAAGAAGGCAAACATTAAATATGAGAAGCTGGAGTATGGAAACAAAGAAAAAATGCTCGCAGCGGTCAGAGAGTGAGTTTTAGATTGACAAGGGAGGTTCGCGAGCTATTACTTTCAACTTTTTCTCAAAATTTGTATACTTATTAAGTTCGGCCTCCTGATCATCATGCTATATTTTTTATCCGCCGGAAAGTTTTGTGAAGAAAGTTATGAAAGATCAACGTTTTTTCATGACCATTTTTGAAGGAAAAAATGAGGCATTTACCTTTGAAAAATGTTCACGTGAGTACAAAATCATTTATTTACTGTTCTGTTAATATTTTATAACAGATATAAACTGTAATGGGAAAATGTCTAAAAATTCATAACTTTTTTCACAAAAATTTCCGGTGGATAAAATTTATACCATGATGATCAGGAGGTCAAACTCTATAAGTGTACAAATTTTGAGAAAAAGTTGAAAGTAACAGTTCGCGAACCTCCCTTGTGAGCATTTTTTCAAAATTTTTAGAAACTGATCAACATCCGGTAGTCGGTTTTTAAAAAAAATTTATCAAATCTAATCTTATTCACTTGAATTTAATACTATTCTCAGATGGCACGCCAATCTTCAGACCAAAGTATCAAATTTTGAAAACAACATTCGACGTCTAGCTAATCCACCATTCAAGTGAGTTCATTTCTTATTGAACACAAGTTCCCTATACTATTTCAGCTATCAAAAACTAGACCCTCAAGTCTTAACTGTTTCCATCGCCAGAATGAAAGAAGATTTGGAAAGAGGAACATTTTCATGGATTCAGAAGTATTCTGTCGAGGAACTTGGGAATCTCGAAACGAAGAAGTATACGGATGAAAGGTAAGCCTAAACCCTAAACGTAATCCATAGGCGTAAGTATGGTTGTAAAACGGGTGCGACGGGTGACCCGTCCTCCTCTTTCTGTTTGACACCCGCCACACCCGGCACCCGTCACACCCGGCACCCGCCACACCCGGCACCCGCCATACACGCCCGTACACGCCCGCACCCGTACACGCCCGCCTGAAAATACACACAAACAGCCGGGTGTCGCGTGTAAGAAACCACACACAGACGGGTGTGGCGGGTGTCAAACAAAAAAACAGGCGGGTGTGGCGGGTGTCTAACGAACGAACAGACGGGTGTGGCGTGTGTCGCGGGTCACCCGTCGCACCCGTTTTGCAACCCTAGGCGTAAGCCCTAAACGTAAACTCTAAGTGTAAAACCTAAGCCCTAAGCCCTAAGCCTTAAGCCCTAAGCCTTAAGCCCTAAGCCCTAAGCCCTAAGCCCTAAGCCCTAAGCCCTAAGCCCTAAGCCCTAAGCCCTAAGCCCTAAGCCCTAAGCCCTAAGCCCTAAGCCCTAAGCCCTAAGCCCTAAGCCCTAAGCCCTAAGCCCTAAGCCCTAAGCCCTAAGCCCTAAGCCCTAAAGGCCCGTCCAACAATGAAACCTTCAATTTTTCAGACAGAAAAAGCGTTATAAAGAAGTTCATGTAAAAGAAGACAAACAAGAACTAAAATATTATAGATTCAAGGATCTCCATAAAACAGTTCAAACAAAAAGTGCCGATCTTCAAGTCGAGAAGAATACCTGTGAGGGGTAAGTGCTAGAGTTCAACAGTCCAAAAAAAATTTACATTTTTCTATTTTAGGCACCAGGAAGAAGCCAATAAAACCCGCAAAAACAATCAAGCCAATTTTTATCAGTAAGTATCTAGAAGGTTGATTTGAAAATGAATTTCAATATTTTTTTTAGAAAATTAAGAGAAGTTGAAGAGGAGAATTCGGAGAAGGAAAGAGAACTGGAGAAGAAAATATTGCAGTTGAGGAGAAGAGTTGCTCAATTATCGAATTAACAATATGTCAAAATGTTGTGCCTTTTTTTCACTTATTTTTTATGAATAAATTATGATATACTTCTAGTTTGTATATTTTTTTTGTGAACTTTTTTCAAACGGTTAAATATTTTTATCTAATTCCATGTTAGTTAGCTGAAAATCTTGTTTCAGAGAACATTTATAGTCCAGAGCATATTTTTTGAAACCGGTAAGTTAGGAGTTTTATGACATGAAAAGTATCAACAACAAAAAATATTTCTAAAGCTGATGAATTTTCGGTGTCAGAGACATTTTCAGACTGATTTTTAAATTCTTATGAACCAGCATTTTAAGAGATTTTCAGTGTTTCTCACCAATTTTCCTCATAAGACATACCGTAAATACTGTAATATAAGCGGTTCCCAATTGGCTACAAAAAAGAATGAGAATATCTCAGAAACGACAAGAGTTATCAAAAAGTGGTTAATTACAAAATTAAAGATCTTGAAATGATCTACAATGTTGTAATTGACCGCTTCTTGATAACTCTTCTCGACAGGATGTATGAAAAATATAATTGTGATGTTCAACCAACTTTGAGGGCACATTTTTCACTTTTCAGAATCACCTAAACTTTGACTTTGACTGAAACTAGGATTTTTATATACACTACATTGAGACCTCCATATCATTCTGGGACCAGCATTTTGTTTTGCGATCAAAACTAGTAGATTACGTTTCAAAAGAGGCATATTTTCCTCCCATTTTTCAATTATCAATATTTCGTCTTCACAACTATCAGATAATTATTGGTCCGAGTACCTAAGATCACAATACAGTAATCCAGCGATTTGAAAAATGCAAGTACTATGAATCAGATATTGTTGAATATTTGAAGCTGAAATCTTATTTTATTTTTGAAACGTAAACTATACGAGATAGACTCAATATCATACACTACTCATCAGTTATAGAGTTTCAGCTATGACTTGGCTGAAAATGACTAAGACCCATGAATGAAAAATCACAGTGAAAAAAAAAGTATTTTTTCTTCAGAAAAAATTAGTTACGGACTTTCCCAAAATAAAAAACATGTTTCTGCAAAAATGGGAGGAGTTTGTCTTGTCTGAAAATGGCAATGGTCCGCACACTAAATATGCGCTCTTGCCGCACAGTTTTCGGGAGAATATTTTCACAATTTTTAAAATATTTCGTGATATTATTGGCTAAATATCCGCAAACTCGTTGATTTGGTGTGGAAAATAAAGAATTTATTCCGATTTATAACCAATACACAGAAATCTTTCTCCAAAACTGTTCAGATTACACATAAAACGTTATTTTTCCATTTTTTTTGCCAAATTTTGTGCAACATGGAATATTCTTTCTGTGAGGTCGTAATATGTGCCAGTTTATGTTATGCCAGTCTCTCCCACTTCCCACAATGACTTCTTTTTGCCTGTTAGTCTTATTTACACTCAACTGGAACAAGAAAACAAAAAAAAAGTTAATTTTGAATTTCGCGCAGTTGTGTGCAAACACCGCCTTAAAAAACCGCGGTAAAAAAAATATACTTTTTTTTTGCCTGTGAAATATGAGATGTTAAATGTATCCTTTTGATGTTCAAGCTGTAGGTCCAACTTTGAGGGCACATTTTTCACTTTTCAAACTCACAAATTAAAAAAAAATTTCAGAACTAATTCGAAAATCAAAGAACTCAACAAAACAATCTATAATAAAAATAGGATTGCTGAAAATCTCAAACAAGTTCAAGAAGAAACTCGCCAAAAAAATCAAACTCTCACAATCCAGTTGAGCAACTCTGTTGCGTAAGTTTTCACAGAGTTCTTGATTCGAATAAATCAACTTAAATTCTCATTTCAGGCGAGTTGAAAAATGCAAACAAGACTTCAACGCCGCACAAGAAATGTGTTACAAGTAAGTTTCCAAGGGTTTTTTTGTGAAAAAAAAAGTGTGACTTGTTTTTGTAGATTCGAAAGGGAGGTTGAGGAGAGGAATCAGATTGCCGACAGAATTCTGGAGGATGAAGTTGAGCAACTGGAGAGAAGGATTGCAGAATTGTCGGCTCCAATCGGATGAAAATTTAGTTTTTTTCTGAAGAGTGAAAAATGTATTCTCGAAGTCATTGTTTTCATTGTGTATTTTTGAAACATGGATTCAGAATTCTCAAATTTGAAACACGTAAAGTTTACTCTTGAACTCAATATTCAAAAAATTGTCACTTCAGTTAAGGATTCTAAACTCAATATACGTGAATTTAAGAATCAAAATATTTTAGACTATTTTTTTCCACTCACATTTGGAACCCTAAAATTAATTCACGTGGGTTTTAAAGCTAAAATATTGTAGACCATTGGAAGAGCAACCAATATGGCCTAGAAATCCAAATAATACAGTACTTTTTGAAAAATATCAAAGAAAAATAGGTTTTTGTGTTTTCTAGGCCATTTTGCGTTTTCTAAGCCAATCTCGAATTTTTTCGTATTTGTAATATATAGAGAGAACTTATGAAATAATGGTTTTGACTTCACAAACTTTGAAATTCAATTTTGAAACGTTAATTGTGAACCACAATTTACACATTTTCGAATGATATCATTCTCAGTTCAAAACGAATTTCATCTCTTTCTGAAAAGTTGAAAAATGTGCCCTCAAAGTTGGAAAATATACTTTCCATCTCTCATATTTTTCATACATGGATTCTACACATACATTCTATCTTGAAATAGTCATTTTCAGACAAGTCATAGCTGAAATACTAAAACTGATTACTAGTATATGACATTTAATCTATCCAGTATAGTTTACGTTTCAAAAATAAAATGAGATCTCAGTTTCAAATTTTCAACAATTCTCGATGGGTCAATAGAACTCAAATTGTCTGATAAACTTTCATATCCAACTTTCAGCCAAAGAGAAGCTATAACTCCAACGTGTCAAAAAATAACAGTTCACATTGAAGTGCTCAAATTATTTAAAAAATTTGAAAACCAAATTTTTATTATTGAAAACTAGAAAAGTGAAAGATGTGCCCTGTTTGAAAATTATAAGCATACTTTTCATATCTCGTATTTTTCATCCATTCTCAAAATGTCGTTTTCAGCCAAATCATAGCTGACTCGATCGCTAATATACATAGGATAGCAGACAAAAAAACCCGGGGAGTGTCGGTTGCTTATTAGTCAGTGAGACTTTAGGAGATGTAGGGTATCTAACCCGGTTTCTCAATGTCAGATTCAGAATTCCACATTTGTTGGGTCCTAAATTCACGAATTCAAGAAAGGTAGGTTTGGCAGATTCTATGCATCAAAATCCTAAAATCTTCTGAAGTTCATTGAAATTAGTTTCAGATTATAGAATTTAACATCAGAATTATACTTTATCCAGCTAAAATCCCATATTGGAATAGTAATATTTAGACAAAAAAACTCATTACTACATATAGCTGAACAACAACTGGGCTGAAGCTAAGCCGATTAGCAGATATCGTGGCCAAATATCTCATTTCTTCCAGTAAAATACTTGGCTGATTGAAAAATCTGACATGGATTAAAAGTCAAAACACAAAGAATATAGTTTTAGAAATATTGAAAATTATAAATTGCTTTATGTTCTCATTTAAAATTCGGCTGGCCGGCTCAGTCTCAGTAACTCCGTTGAAAAATTAACTATTCGGCGAAGTTAGGTCTGATCGCTAACTATCTGTTCATTTATCATGATACATCCAAGATCAAACTTTTTTGTTTCTTACAAAAAAAAAAAAAAAAGTTTCGCCTCCGGCAGGGATCGAACACAGAACCATCCACTCCACGCAACCTCCTCCTCCCGGCTGCGCCACCTCAACACATTTTGTATCGTTCTTAATTGTTTACACTATTTCGATGTTTTATTTTTTATGCAATGGTGAAAAAATCGTGAAACTTTGGAGCATGTTTTTTGGAGCTCAGCTGACCGAAACGCAGCTAATTTTTACAGGATCGTTTCTAGCGTATCGAAAACTACCAGACTATATATGTTTCATTTGAAAGTCCCACTTCCAAATGTGAAGGTTCCCTTGTCATTAACTCCGTTGAAAAATTAACTATTCGGCGAAGTTAGGTCTGATCGCTAACTATCTGTTCATTTATCATGATCCTGATCCATCCAAGATCAAACTTTTTTGTTTTTTTACATTCCCTACATACAGGTGCCCAATGCACTTTTTTTTGTTCAAAAATATTCACCAAACTTTCTTGGCAGCGAAATAGAAGAGACGAGAGAGAAAAAGAAGACAGTTTTGGCCCTCGACTTCTACTCCTCATATTCGTCATCAACTCGTTGGTTGATTTTTTTTTTGGTTTTCGAGTTTATATTTCTTGTTGTGTAATATAATTATTTTTTTAAATATGGTTAGCTATCAGTACAAAAAATATTATTTTGCGCATTTTTCAATGCAACTTGTTTTAGTTAGTTTTTCGGGATGAGGTTGGGTGATAATTTCATGTGAAATTTTCCACCAGTTTAAAAATAAATTTCAGATTTTGTTGGCTAAATTTCAAACTAGGATATAAAATATCATCTGTGACACTAAACTGAAGTAAAAAAAAACTTTTTTGATATTTTTTGGATAGGTTTCAAACAAGGTCCGCAGTTCTGGGATGGTTTTAGAAGTTCTAATCATATTTTAGTTCAAAAATAAGACCCATGATCCACAGTTTTAAAATACCATTTTGAAAATTATTATCTATGCTTAAAATTAGGACCTGATAAAATAGAATCTATGTCTAAACCGAGCACAAATTTATCTCTGAGCCTAAGCCTGATCCAAGCCTGAGCAGAGGCCTGAGCCAAGCCTGAGCCAAACCTGAATCTATCCCTGAGCCAAGCCAAAGCCAAGCCTGAGCATAGGCCTGAGCCAAGCCTGAGCCAAACCTGAATCTATCCCTGGGCCAAGCCTGCGCCAAGCCTGAGCCAAGGCTGAGCCAAGCCTTAATCTACGAATGAGCCAAGCCTGAATCTATGTCTAAGCCGAGCACAAATTTATCTCTGAGCCTAAGCCTGAGCCAATCCTGAGCCTAAGCCTGAGCCAAGCCTGAGCCGAGCTTGAGCCAAGCCTGAGCCAAGCCAAAGCCAAGCCTGAACATAGGTTATATCCAGATAATTAGCATCTGATGCTCATTTTTGTTCTAATTTTGTATTCTGATTCTGAGAACAAAATTTTAAAAAATTGGTACATCACGATGGTATTTACATATGTATCCATCACTCTTCAATTCAATAAAATATAATTTTTGGTACATTAGGATGGTATATGTGATACAAAAATCAATATCCTTTGTCTGTTTGTTCATAATTCTTTAATTTTTAATCTAATTTTTTTCCCACGTCAATTATGCATATATCTATCTACATATCTATCCAATTAGACACCTTCAGACAAAAACTTTTCTTTTGTTCATTTTACATTTAATAATTTACAATATGCTGTTGCATTTTGTTTTTCTTTTTTTTTGAACGAATCACCGATTTTTTTGGTTCAGAAGAGACGGAGAGAGAAAAGGGGATAGTATTTTGGTTGCTCGTGTTTCTTATATTTTTTATTAAATTTTTTGTTCGTTTGCTTCCCTTTAGAGTATGTATTTTCGTTGATAATTTAAAATGTTAGTCTTTTTGTTAAAAAGAATTGAATTTATATTTTCTTTGTTCCATTTTTTTTTTAAATTTATATACTTTTTGCCTTGAAAAATGGACCACCCACGAAGAAAAGAGATTTCATAATTTCAACTAAGAGCTTGACACCATTGTTGCACCATTTGGTGTAGATAAATGTCAATATTTTGAAAGTCGAAGAACCATTTTCACAATAAATTTTTCATTTCTATTGAAACAAAAAAAAAGTTGAACTTAAAGCAACGCCTGAAGCTAAAAATCGATACCAGAAAAAATCGGCAAAACCTATTGCAAATTGAAGTTGAAATTGTTAAAATTAGGAGCCCAAAATATGAAATCACAATATTTGAAGCGAAATCAGTCTCAGCCATTTGAATTTCACATGGGAAATCAATTTTGAATTACCCCCTCAGCATACGTTTCAAAAATATGAATATTTTCATTTTATACGTGAACTTTTTTTCTCTCGACCTCCCTGTTTTTCAAAAAAAAAAGTCGTCAATTAAAATGTACGTGGCTAGCGTGTTGACAGGTTTTGCTAGGAATGATAGGAGAAGAATTTTAAACTGATTTTCGCCGTTTTTCGTTTTTTGACTCAAACTCAGCCATTTTTGAACTTTTCGCTATAATTTTTTGACAGTAATAGAGAACATGTCATACTTCCAGTATTTGTTATTGCTGATCATGGATACAGACATGCCTTTTAGCTTACAGGGTTGCACCAAAAAAAAAAACACCANAAAAAAAAAAAAAAAAAAAAAAAAAAATTAATTTGGGTTCAAGCTGTAGATTAGGACCCCCTAAGGTTGTAAATAAATTAACTTTGTGTTATTTGAGTGCCTGTTTACATGTAAACACCCATTGGTGTACTTGATACACCCAGCTGTTTATGTTTATGTTTCATACATCCTGAGACCAACATCTCCTTCTTTTTCAAAAACATGTGAAAACCAAACATCTGTAAAATTAAACACATTTAAATATTGCGAAACTTCCAGATTTTCGCAACATTTTTATCTTTGAACAATTGGCGATAATGAACATGTTCAAACTTTATCACCGTTTCAAAAATGAGATAGTTGTGGTTCTCAAAAATTTATTTCAGTTGACACCTATTTTTTACCATAGCCTACTTTGTTTTTTTTTTAAATTATTTTAACTCTTTCAAAATCGTTTGATAAGCTCAACCAGTTCTTGCTAATGATATAATAATTACAGAAAAAATGCTCAATGTTCGAACTTTTATCATCAAGGACAAAATTTTCGATGTGGTATGTTTTTAAGGGAGTTGGTAAGGGATAATAAAGTGTTATCTACAATTATGGGATCTTGAGACGAGTTTTCCTTGACAATTAAAAAATACAGTATTTTCTTAAAGGGACATATCAACTTTTTCGATGTCGAATAGTATAAAAAATGATAAAACAAAATTTGTATTAAAAAAATGTTGAAAGTTTTTTTTAAAACATAATGTGATTTGTTCCTGAATCGGAACGGACCCGATTTTTTTTTGAATCTGGCTTTGAGAATATTTTTGAGTTTGAACTGTTTAAGGAAAAATTTTCATGTTACACACTATTTTTTGACTGAAAATGGAACTTTGTAGATAATTAAAGAGTCTATAGCCCTAAAGAGAACCCTATTTTGTTCATGAGCACAATTTTCAACCAATAAAGATCCAGTCCAATTCTCAACATCCTTTTTCCCAGGTACCATTCGACAAAATCGATAACGATGCCATTTCAAAAAACAAAAAGCAACATCTACAACAATCTCCCAAATCACTAGTTATGGAAAACCCGAACTACAATAGGATTAAATTCTCACCTCAAAAGGATGCAACTAGGAGATATACGGTTCCAGAAGTCGACTTTGGATGTTATAAGGATGCCAAGATCAAGAAAATCTGGGATGAATGGACGCCGAGACCACAATATCAAACAAAGTACCTGGGAGGTAGTCGATGGCAGATTCGGAACACAATTAGAGATTTGCGACTATTTTGGATTGTTCCAGAAGATGATCCACTTGATTTTCAAAAATTGATCGACACTTCCCCGCCGGCAGAACCCTTTGCCATTTTTCTACAGAATTTATACAACGGTGTTCAGAAAATCAAAGACTGGAGAACTTTGGACATCCGACTTCCCTATGAATTAACACCACCAAATTTAGATATGCTCAAGCTCTAATAAATACTTAGTCATCTTTTATTTTTACTTTGTTTTGTGCACATTGTGTATAATAATCACAAGAAATATTTTTTCACCGACTTTAGGAGGTCCAAAGTAAGTCAGAAATTTTTGCAGTTTTCAATTATGAACCGAGGTCATCATTGCTTCCAAATCAAGGAGAAGAAGTTCCGTTTGGTGAGTTGGGGAAATCAATTTTTTTTTCTTTGAAAATTGAGCACATTTTTGGTGTATTTTAAGATGCTTCTAAAATAGGATAATATTTATGAGATTTAATAGATTTTTTGATGCTGATCAACTCGGGGAAAAAACGGCAAGCGTGTCGCAAGGCTTTTCCCTTGTCGCAAGCTTGCGGCAGTTTGTCGCAAACTTGCGACATATTTTTTCTGGCGCAAGGCTGTCGCAAGCCGTGCAGTAGTTTTGCTGCTAGATGTCGCAAAGCTTGCGACTATTGGCGCTAGAACACCGCAAGCCTTGCGACAGCCGAATGTCGCAAGTTTGCGACAAATTGCCGCAAGTTTGCGACAAACTGTCGCAAGCTTGCCGATTTTTCCCCGAGAACATGATGTTTTTTATTTTGTTGAATTGTGATTTTAAGTGTGCTAGTTTCAGCTTTGATTTTCACATTGAAAACGATACCTGCTTGTAGAATCATTATTTAAAAGTATATATTGAATTACATATCAAAGTCTTCGATTCTCACCAAAATATTCAACCCATTTCGAAACGTACAATTCTTTTCTATTGGAACTAGGTTCCTTCTGAACTGAGCACAGAAAACACGAGGTTAAACATGGACTGCGAAATTGTGTACACACCGAATTTTACGAGCAATCATGAGAGTGTGTTGAGAACCATAAGGCAGAAAACGAACAGACAGTTTCAATAGAGCACACTTGAACCACTACCGTACTAAAAGGTTCTATTTTTTTTTAACATGACTATTTTCACATAAATCTTATTTTTATTGAAGCATGAGTTTATCCCGTAGTTCACCTTTAGCACGTTTTTTGTGAATTTAAATAACTTCTGGTGTGATGAAAAAAAATCACATTTCACCTACTCTAGGGGACCAGACATAGTTGTGAACACGTTCACTATCAATTTTCAGTCTGAAATCCAAGTTTAAAAATGGCAGAAAACTCGAAAGTTCAGCCATTTTTAGCAGGCGAGGATATACTTTTGTGGATTGGAAAAAAACTAGTTATGACTATGTTTCATTTCGTTTTTCTATTCCTTTCGCTTCAAGATATTTTGAACTACAAGTGTCTGATTCTCTTAGTTTCTCTCACTATTTCGTCTGGTAGATCAAAAAACCTCTATTTTCGAAGGGAATAGAACATCGAAATGGGTACAATACATAATTTAAAATGTTATATTGGGTACGGTTTTGTATTCATATTTGACGTATGTGTAAGATCAAGAAAATATACTTGTGATGTTCCAACTTTGAGGTCACATTTTTCACTTTTCAGAAAGAACCTAACTTCGATTTTAACTGAGATTAGTATCATGCAAAAATGCGTAGTAAAAATATTATAGAATATTTTCTGAAGCTCTCCGATTCTTAGGAAAATATTGTACGAAATATAACTCACTAGGTACCAGGTACCTCGTCGAAAATTCCTCCTTTTTACTTGGTCCGGATTGGACCATGACTCAGGTCATGTGGATTCTATCGTAGTTAGGTGATAGCCAGAATTCAATCGGTAACACGCGCTCTATTGATGAAGCCATACTTTGTCAATGAAAATGAAATATTTTGGATGATTTTTCCCACTTATCACCATTTGAAAAGTTCTGGTTCTTGAAATATTTCCTGTTCAAAAACAAAACTATGGTAACTTAATGATATCGATTGAAATCTGGCTAATAGCTTGGGTTCATTTTTAAATTTTAATCAATCATCCTATTCAATTTCCAGAGCATGACAAACTTCATTGACAACGACCCTGTCGTCGATTTTCAAGAGGGCATGGACTTCCGCGTCAGATATGAGGGGTATAATCATTATACCCTGAAATGTATAAACTTTGTCAACCGCTTCAATCTCTTCATCATTATACCGCTAAATGTGCATAGAGACTTCACCCAACTCTTAGTGGAGTGCGACCCCGCCGAGCCCTTCATAATTTTCTTGAACACGATTTATAATGGAGTGACTGAGAATCGGGAATGGGATTATCTCGATGTCACCTTGCCAAGGTTAGAAATTGCTCAACGCGTAAGGGAAAATTAGGAACTATTTTTTTAAATGTGCTCTTTTCAACTCCAGTTTTTTAAAAATTTATTTATGAAAACTTGTTCTAATAATTTTTACACCCTCCCCACGTCATGTCAGCATGCAATTGACGAGATTGAGAGAGACGCAGAGAAAAGTTCTTCGAGAGAAGTACAACAGTGAAAATTTCCATGGCCGACTGGTTAACGGGCGTGTCTTTGAATCGAACGACGGCGCCGAGCTCTGGTTCGATTCCCCCAAGCGCCAAAACTTTTTTATTATTTTTTCTTCTTTTTTTTCTATTTACAGTTTAATGTGTTTTCGAAACTCAAAAATGTATTCAAAACATTTGTGAGAGCAGTATCTGACAAGAGAACGTTGTAAAAAAATGTAATTTGAAAAAAAAAGAAAAATAATAAAAAAATTTGGCGCGTGGGGGAATCGAACCAGAGCTCGGCGCCGTCGTTCGATTCAAAGACACGCCCGTTAACCAGTCGGCCATGGAAACTTTCACTGTTGTACTTCTCTCGGAGAACTTTTCTCTGCGTCTCTCTCAACCTCGCAAATTGCTATTTTTCATTGCGCTGACATGACGTGCTCCCCCCTTCCTATATTTTTCCTCTCCCTTTCTCGTTTCACTTTTTTTTTGTATGGAGTATTATTTTTTTAAAAATATTAACCGAAAATTTTAGGTATTCTGGCAAGAAAAAAAAATTGTTTCAAGGTCATTAAAAAAAAAGAAAACAAAGTGAAAAGTTCGAAAAAGGGTGAACAATGGATCCAGAAAAAACAATGGAAAAAATGTATATTTATGTGTGTAGGTTCGAAATTTAAATTTTGATGAAAACTGGGGGATAATTATACCAAATGGAAAATGATTATTACTTACTTGAAATTAAAACTGAGCAAAAACGAACCTGCAGTTAAATAGCAAAATGTTCATTGTGTATGTTTTTGTATTCAGGTCTCAAGATGAATAATTTCATGGAGATAATACAAAACTAATCCTTCTTTTGAGTAGCCAATTCTGCGTATAACTTTTTGTATTTCTCGATTTCCTCGTCAAGAAGTCTCTCCTCATCCGATTGTTCTTCTTCAGCTTCTCTCAACGCTCTGTAAAAGTTTGAAATTGTATGATTTATTGGAAGAAGTCACGTATAAAGATAATATTTTTCTATCTTTGAAATAACGTTTTCAAAAACTGGTTAAAATTATGAAACAAATCTTATCATGATATATTTTTTACAGGTCAAGAATATTAAGTTTCGAATAAAACTAAGTCTAAACTTATATTCCGAGATGATGTGTTTTTCATCCAAAAAATATCAATAACAACAAATCTTAAAATGTCTGAAAATCCCTCTTGTCAGCATGGCTTTTTTGCACTGGTCCATTCAAGTGGCGCCTCTTATAATTTACCAAAATTCTCAAAATTTAGAATCATCAAATTAAAAAATGATACTAATTTGGAAAAAGCTCTCAAAACTGTAGAAATGTTCAAAATATATCTTAAAACATGAGAAACAAGTTTGATGACTATTTTTTTCTTTTTGACAATCCTAAATTAGCCTTTGACAATCCTAAATTAGTCTTTGACAAGCCTCAATTAATTTTTGACAAACCTAAATTAGCCTTTAAAAGGCCTAAATTAGCCTTTGACAAGCATAAACTAGTCTTTGACAAGCCTCAATTAATTTTTAACAGGCCTAATTTAGGTTTTGACAGGCCTAAATTAGCCTTTGACAGGCCTAAATATGCCTTTGACAACCCTAAATGAGCTTTTGACAAGCCTAAAAAGGGGTTTGGCAAGCCTAAATTAGCCTTTGACAATCCTAAATTAGTCTTTGACAAGCCTCAATTACCTTTTGACAAACCTAAATTAGCCTTTAAAAGGCCTAAATTAGCCTTTGACAAGCATAAACTAGTCTTTGACAAGCCTCAATTAATTTTTAACAGGCCTAATTTAGGTTTTGACAGGCCTAAATTAGCCTTTGACAGGCCTAAATATGCCTTTGACAACCCTAAATGAGCTTTTGACAAGCCTAAAAAGGGGTTTGGCAAGCCTAAATTAGCCTTTGACAATCCTAAATTAGCCTTTGACAATCCTAAATTAGTCTTTGACAAGCCTCAATTACCTTTTGACAAACCTAAATTAGCCTTTGAAAGGCCTAAATTAGCCTTTGACAAGCCTAAATAAATTTTTGACAAACCTAAATTAGTCTTTGACAAGCCTCAATTAGTCTTTGACAAGCCTCAATTAATTTTTGACAGGCCTGATTTAGGCTTTGACAGGCCTAAATTAGCCTTTGACAGGCCTAAATATGCCTTTGACAACCCTAAATGAGCTTTTGACAAGCCTAAAAAGGGGTTTGGCAAGCCTAAATTAGCCTTTGACAATCCTAAATTAGCCTTTGACAATCCTAAATTAGCCTTTGACAATCCTAAATTAGTCTTTGACAAGCCTCAATTAATTTTTGACAAACCTAAATTAGCCTTTAAAAGGCCTAAATTAGCCTTTGACAAGCCTAAATGAGCCTTTGACAAGCCTAAATAAATTTTTGACAAATCTAATTTAGCCTTTGACAAGCATAAACTAGTCTTTGACAAGCCTCAATTAATTTTTAACAGGCCTAATTTAGGCTTTGACAGGCCTAAATTAGCCTTTGACAGGCCTAAATATGCCTTTGACAACCCTAAATGAGCTTTTGACAAGCCTAAAAAGGGGTTTGGCAAGCCTAAATTAGCCTTTGACAATCCTAAATTAGCCTTTGACAATCCTAAATTAGTCTTTGACAAGCCTCAATTACCTTTTGACAAACCTAAACTAGCCTTTAAAAGGCCTAAATTAGCCTTTGACAAGCCTAAATAAATTTTTGACAAGCCTAAATTAGTCTTTGACAAGCCTCAATTAGTCTTTGACAAGCCTCAATTAATTTTTGACAGGCCTAATTTAGGCTTTGACAGGCCTAACTTAGCCTTTGGCAGGCCTAAATATGCCTTTGACAACCCTAAATGAGCCTTTGACAAGCCTAAAAAGGGGTTTGGCAAGCCTAAATTAGCCTTTGACAATCCTAAATTAGTCTTTGGCAGGCCTAAATTAGCCTTTGACAAGCCTAAATGATCTTTGGACAAGCCTAAAGTAGCCTTTGACAAGCCTTAATGAGCGTTTGAGAATCCTAAGTTAGCCTTTGACAGGCCTAAATAACCCTTTGACAAGCCTAAATTAGCCCTCAAACACTACGTTGAGCTCGTTTAAAAAATTGTGATGACTCTGACTCTCCAAAAAATATCATGAAGATCAGCCAATTTTTCCGATAGGTAGTATATTTGAATGTGTTCCCATAACTATCTATCTGTCCCCCTGTACTCACCTGTAACACGATGCTTGTTTCTCTTCATAGGTTTTGATAGCTTCTGCAGCACGTCTGAAATAAAAAAAAATGAATTTTTTCATTTGCACACTTCTTGAAACTTCACTAACAATTCAGAGTTAGGTAGTGTGACTTCTTTCAATAACTGATTTTGTGTACGAGTCTGTTCAAGCTCCCTTTGGAAATAGATTTTACTCGAGTTATGTTTATTCCTTTTAGCCTGGACTTCATACAACACTCCTCGGCGTCTGAAAATTTCTAGATTTGTCCTCCCCCGCTCCCTTTAAAACATGTTTTTACCTTTTCATCGAAGCTCGGAGAATGGCAAACTCCAAATCTTGGAAATTTGCTGTCTCATAATTGCCCAATGGCGTGGCTGACTCATTTTGGAATGATTCAAAAGTGCCATCCCTCAAGTCATTTTGCAAGATACGAATATTGTTTTCTAGAACATTTTCATCGATTTCATGGGTTCTGAAATACACATTAGAGTAAGTAAATTGTGCTCAACTGGGAGGGAAACTCACGGTCTAGGCAATGTGTCGAGATATTGAATGTAGCGTTGTTTTCGAACAGTTCCGGGTTGAAGCGTGTTGATTTTTCTGCAATGTTTGATTTTGTTTTGAAATTAGGTACTAAAGGGGTTGCCCAGGTTCACTATGAGTTTTCCCCAAAACTGTGCAAAATTTCCCACTGGACGCAAAAAAGAAAAATTGTGAATTGAGTCGATTCTCCTGAATCGAACTGAATTCAATTTTATGGGGTCAAAAATTTAAACAAAAAATTCCTAGGACATTTTATGTGAGCTTGAGACCGATTTCTGGACCCAGTCAGGAACTATCTTTTTGGACCTAACAAAAATCAGGTCCAATCCTATTCAGGGACCACCGGAGTATGTAATTCGATAGACCTTTAAACGCTGATCAACATCCCGTATTCATTTTCAGCCAAATTCAATTTTCAGTGCGTGGTTTTCAGCTTCAAAGTTTTCAGCAATATTGAGGACTAGGGCCTAACTATAGGGTAATAAAAACAACATTAGAACTTTAATTTGGAAATTAAAATATTTTTGATCTACTCGTTCTCTCTGTCTCCTTTTAATCCACACTATTTCTTTAAAAAAAAAAACAAGAAAAAGAAAAACTAACGTAACATTTTATTATTATTATTTATTAATCACGTGAGTTTTTCCTTTTTTTGCTTTATAATAAATTTATGAATATAACTGTAATGGTGCAACCAAACGTCAAAAGATTTTAAGAAATGTCAGAAAAATTATGTCCAAATCGCTTCATAAAACTACCATTTGGATTAAAGGAACATACTGATTTTCATTGAGAAAAATTTGCCGACATGTTGAAGTAATCCGTTTCGCACTTCATAAAAATTGAAAAATTAAAAAAAAAATTGTTGGTCCGCTCGGGGAAAAATCGGCAAACTTGCGACATTCGGCTGTCGCAAGGCATGCGGTGTTCTTGCGCCAATAGTCGCAAGCTTGCGACATCTAGCAGCAAAACTACTGCACGGCTTGCGACACCCTTGCGCCAGAAAAAATGTGTCGCAAGCTTGCGACAAGGGAAAAGCCTTGCGACACGCTTGCCGTTTTTTCCCCGAGCGCTTCGAAATGAGCATACGTGTCAGTCTAAATATTTTTTGTTGTTTTTCAGAAAAAGTAAAAAATCTATCATATTTTATTAAATTCAGAACGTGACATTGGAACAGACCAGCAAAATTTTTCGACAAAGTCATTATGTCCCTTTAAATCGAATGGTAGTTTTTTGAAATGATTTGGACAGGATTTTTCGGACATTTCTTAAAATTTGTTGACGTTTGGACGCCACATAATTCTTCATATTCATATTAAACAAAATTCAATCTGTAACACGCGCTCTATTGCTAATGTCATATTATCACGATCAGAATGGGATTTTTGGCTGATTTTGATATCAGAATCGAATTCTACGGCTCGAATAACCCCATAAATCATTTTCTTCAAAGTCTAAAGCTCACCTTTGAACGACATTGATCATTGTCTCATGATTTCCATAACCAAGCGATTCGTGATAATTTCTCTTCATCTTCATGTATTCACACTTCATATCAAGTTTGTCAGCTTGCCCAAAACAGAACTCCAAAAGCCGTTTAGTTCGTTTATTCAACGAGCCTTGTAACTTTTCTCTCAATTCGTTCCTGTCCCTGTTAAACGCCCCTTCAAAGTGTTGGTCCTCTAGCAGCCTTCTCATCTTATTCTTGTAATATTCCGATGCTCTCCATTTCATGATTTGATAAATCCAGTAATGCAAACGCTTCTGATTCCACGCTCCATAACCAACAATATTCATCAGGTCGATCTCTTTCAATTGTGGAAAAAGTTTGGAGAACTCGAAGTGAAGTGAATCCTCCAGAAGTGGTGAACGTTTTTTCAAGAGCAATTCTTCGAGTTCTTCGGAAATCCGAAATGATGTATGAAAATAGGCCTTATTGTCGAAATCAGGGAACCAAAGATCTTTGTTTATTGGCAATATATGGAGAATCTCTCTGAAAAGTAGTTTATCGTTGAGTTTTGAAAAAAATTAACATAATTTAAGAGAAAACTCACGGAACTTTCACACGTAATTTTCCGAAATTGGTCATGAGCTGATCTTCATCGTAATGATTGACAGACTTGATAGTGACTGGTGGGTTGATAGATGGGGAGACCTGCAGTAAACTATGTTCTTGATTAAAGGGGAGTGACACCAACAATGAAGTTGTTTTCATGTGAAAAAGCGTATTCGATTTAGTAGATATGAATTTACGCGAGAAAAAACTCAATTTTTATCGATTTTTTCACTAATTTTCCATTCGGGAACATGATTTTTCACCTCTGAACATAGTAATTGAACTTCAGGAAGCACTAAAGTTCAAAATATTACCCTCGACATGTTAGTAAACAGAAAAATAAAAACTTTTGAGAAAGTTCCACCACCCGGGATCGAACCCTCGACTAACCGGCCTCGACGTTGCTTACACTGCCAGATCGGACACGATCGCCGCTCACACACATTAAATGCTATGAAGCGCGGGTCGCGAGTTCGACTCCTCATGGGGGCGATAAATTTTTTCTTTTCTTCTGTTTTTTATCGCATAAATTCATATCTGCTAAATCGAATACGCTCTTTCACATGAAAGCTTTATTTTTGCTGTCACTCCCCCTTTAATATAAGAAAGTGGTCTATTTTTGTTTCTTTTTTAACCCGGTAAAACTAACAGTAAATCCGGACAACTTCTTTAATGCCAAACTAAAATTTTTCTGATCTTTCATTCCGATTTCGGATGATTTCGATGGAGCAGACATTTTGATGAGCGATTGATTTTCTGAAAAAAAAATACCCGGTCATAAATTGAACATCAATGTGAAAATCGAAGGTATAGTTTTTAATATGATACACATTTTGTAAAGTACGCACGTTCTCAGAAAAATATAGTTTTTCTTCGTGGGTGGTCCTTTGTCCCTATTTCAAGGTGGATAATGAATTGATAACAACACATTTTCCCACAAAAAACGAACATGCAAATTAAAAAAAAGAAGCGCGAACGAACAATTTGATAATACATACATACATATATTATAAGAAAAGCGAGCAGAAAAATACTATCTGCATTTTTCTCTCCGTCTCTTCTATGCCAAAAAACATCGGTGGTTCAAAAAAAAAAGAAAAGTGCAATGTTTTATGAGGAGAAGTAGAATATTGTAAATTATCGAAAATATAATAAAATAAACAAAAGAAAAGTTGTTGAATATGTCTAATTGGATATAGATAGCATAATTAACGTGGGAAAAGTTAGGGAGAACATGGTTAATTTGAATTAGATATGTAAAAATAAATGAAAAATTCAAGATATTGATTTTTAAGCGGCTCGCTGAGCAGGGTGAACAGCTCAAGACGAGCTGGCTCTAAGTCATCTTATACAGTTTTTCATGCTGATCAATATCCCGTATCTAACTTTTGCTGAACTCCGCGCGGAGAAGTAGGAAAATGTGATTTTTAGTTTTGACCAAAATTATAATGATGAAGTTTAGTCAAATTTTATCGGATCTGGTGTGATTTTTCGAAGAGATATTTCAACTTTTCTGAGCAAACTTTGAGCTCAATTTTGAGGGTTTCTGTGCGGAGATCAGCAAAACTTAGATACAGAATGTTGATGTGACCTCATCAAGTTCCCAGCTCAGAAATTATATATATATATCTTCAAAAGTTAACTTTTAAAAAAACATCTAACAAATTTTCCAGCGATAAGATCATGAGCTGCTCAAAAGTGAGCAACTGATCTTTTTTCTGAAAAAAAAACACAAAAGTCACTAAATTTTAGGACAAAAAATCATCCCCTTCCGAAAATATATCCAAAAACAAGGAAAGCTGAAATGTATGTACTGGTGACATGATTTTCTTATCCAGTTTTTTTGCTATAAAAATTTATAAGATAATAAGAAAATCTCCTAACTTTTTTCATCGAAAATCGGCAAAATAATTTATCTTCTTTCTTGGGAGGTCATATTTAGACGGGAATTCTCATCATACATATATTATTTGGGTGACTTGAAAACGTATGAGAAACAACACGTTAACCAACGAGTTGAGGAATGAATAGAGCGGGGCCAATACTGTTTTCTTTTTCTTTTCCCTCTCTTCTATTTAGCGATGAAAAAGTTTGGAGAACCAATGATTTAGTGGGCGCCAATATGTGAGAAATGGAAACAACATAACATATTGCGCGTGAGATTTTTGAAACACAGAATTGTTTTGTTGAAAAATAGATTATTGTGCTCACAATGGATATGCAAGAGGTATTGATTCTTAATATTCAATGGAAACTGGTTGAAATATCAAATCGACCTTCCTGATCGCTTCTCAAATAGCTTATTTTTATAATATTTATTGAATCGTGTTAGAAGTGTGATTTTGTAAAGTTGATTAGTTTTCAAAGAAATGTGTGTCTTTTAAGATGAAAGATCTTTTTTTCGATTTTTCATTGATTTTCCATTCTGGAACATGATTTTTCACCTCTAAACATCAGTATTAAACTTTAAGAAACACTAAGCTCAAAATGTTGCTCCCAACATGTTAATAAACAGAAAAAGAAAAAATTTTGAGAAAGTTCCACCACCCGGGATCGAACCTTCGACTAACGGGGCTCGACGTTGCTTCATCTGCCAGATCGGATGCGACCGCTGCTTACACACATTCAATACTATGAAGCGCACCGAAAATTGGCTGGTCGCGAGTTCGACTCCTGATGGGGGCGAAGCCGCTATTTTTTTTTTTGCTTCTCCGTTTTTCCTCACTACCAAATCGAATACGCTCTTTCACATGAAAGCTAACTCAATTTTGGTTTTAAAAAAAACATCAACGTGTTTGCAATAGAGCACACTTACTTCACTATGTCACTCTGTACTTCCAAAAATTTTCATTAAAATAATAAAAATCAAACATTATAAATATAGTTTTTTGACGAGTAAACATTGGGTGGATAATTTTTGCATTAAATAACAATATTAAAAAAAACAAAAAAAAAAAAAATATTGCCAACCAAAAACGTATATCTAAAGCTGCTCCTCCTCTATCTTCACAACTCCACATTTCATTTTCCACTCTCTGAGTTCATTCTCTTTTCTTTCAATTCTCTCCTTCTTAATTCGATTCCTCTCCTCCAATTTCCTAAAAAAAAAACTTGAATTCAAAAAACCTCTCGGGGAAAAATCGGCAAGCTCGCGACAGTTTGTCGCAAACTTGCGACATTCGGCTATCGCAAGGCTTGCGGTGTTCTTGCGCCAATAGTCGCAAGCTTTGCGACATCAAGCAGCAAAACTACTGCACGGCTTGCGACACCCTTGCGCCAGAAAAAATGTGCCGCAAGTTTGCGACAAACTGCCGCAAGCTTGCGACAAGGAAAAAGCCTTGCGACACGCTTGCCGTTTTTTCCCCGAGCTTATCAATAAAGCTCTAGTTTCCTACCGTTCATATTCTTTTTCCGAAAGTTCAGCGAGTTGCGCATATTTCTGAGCAATTCTGTAATAAAAAATAAGATTGAAAAATCGTAAAAAAATCCTAGCAACTTACAAATCGTATTTTTTAATATCACTTTCCAATTGAGTACCGATTTCTTGTTCATTTAGGAGTTCTCTAAATGTTCTCGCCTTTTCCAGATCAATATTTGAGATATATTCGTAAGTCGAATTGATATTATTACCAAGTCTACAAAAAAATATTATTTAAGTTGACAAATGCACTCTACCTGTTGCGTATATCTCGAAGGTGATTCATTTCGGCGTTCTGGTTTCTGCTCACTGGATGATTGTTAATCCAATTGAGGGTTTCATTTTCTAATTGCTTCATCAACTCATTGATTCTCTCTCGCTGTTGCATAAATATGACCAAGCGGCTGAAAAAATGGAATTATGATTATTTATTGGAGAAGAATGAGATAAGATCTTACGTTTTATCCTCGTCAAGAATAATGTATATTAGTTTGTCGAGGTATGTATTACGGAATTTGAGTTGTTTCAATTCTCTGGAATTATGTTTCAGTTTTGGCAGGGTATGGAAGAAATGGTTGCTTTCATGTGAAAGAGCGTATTCGATTTAGTAGATATGAAAAAAACGAAGCGCTGATTCGCCCCCATGAGGAGTCGAACTCGCGACCCGCGCTTTATAGCACTGAATGTGTGTAAGCGGCGGTCACGTCCGATCTGGCAGTTGAAGCAACGCCGAGGCCGGTTAGTCGTGGGTTCGATCCCGGGTGATGAACATTCTCAAAAGTTTTTGTTTTTCTGTTTATTGACATGTCATGGGTGACATTTTGAACTTTATTTTTGCCTGAAGTTTAATACGGATGTTCGGAGTTAGAAAATCAGGTTGAAAAATCAGGGTTCTACTAAATCGGATACGCTCTTTCACAAGAAAACAACCTCATTTTTGTTGTTACCTCATTTGATCCGTATTTTTTAAAAACCCTTCTCCCAAAAACTCACTCCAATTTTGCAATGAGTTCCGGTTTCAGCGCATCTTTCTCCGCTTTCTCCAATTCGCTTTTTAACCCATCAAGAACCGCACAATTGAAAAATTGAAGCTCCACTGGAAAATCTCTCAATTCCAACTTTGATTTGAACTCTTCATATTCGATTTTATCTTTATTTTTCATCCGTTTCAAGAGTTCATCATTTTCCTGTGGCTCTGTTTGTTGAAACCTCCGAATTCCGTATTTTCTCTTTTCCACCCAGTTTATAAGAAGCATGCACCATTCAACAGAGGATTGGTTCTTGTCCAATAGTTGTGCTGGTTGGTATGGAGAAACAACTTCCTGCAAGAAATATGTGCGCAAAAAACCTACAGTAAGCTTGTTGTTCGCTTCGAAATATTTCTGGAAAACGTTGTGCGCCTTTAACTTTTATGTTATTTGTTTCAAGGAGCAACCATTTTTTGAATAATATTCCGATTTAACATAATATATGTGAAACATTTTCTATGGAACTCACATTTGCAGTGAATTCGAACTTGAAATTCCAGTTTAACATTTGTCGTCGTCTGAGTGGTTGTCTCTGGAAACGGTTTGAATAAATTAAACTTTTTGAATCTAGCCAAAATTGAACTCACATTATTGGGAACGCGATTGTTCGAACTTGGAACGCCTCGGTTAGTTGGGATCGATGACATAATCGGCTGCGAATGTTGCTGAAACTGAGAAAAAACTAATTTGTGAAAAATGTTTTTTGAAAATTAGAAAAACAGAGAGACAGAGAGACAGAGAGACAGAGAGACAGAGAGACAGAGAGACAGAGAGACAGAGAGACAGAGAGACAGAGAGACAGAGAGACAGAGAGACAGAGAGACAGAGAGGCAGAGAGACAGAGAGACAGAGAGACAGAGAGACAGAGAGACAGAGAGACAGAGAGACAGAGAGACAGAGAGACAGAGAGACAGAGAGACAGAGAGACGCAGAGAGACAGAGACATTTTTCTTCGTGGGTGGTCCTATTTTTCAACTCCTTATTTTCCAATTCATCCTAAAAAATCAATAGAACAGTTTTTCGTCGTGGGTGGTCTTTTTCTCTCCACATGTGAAATGTATTGAAACACAAGGAGCTCTAATTTTTAACAAAAATGTTCAAAATAAAAACGAAGGTGGCAAAAAGTTGACGATGAATACTGGAGGAAAAGAAAATGAGAAGCCAAAACAGTTTCTTTTTCTCTGCGCTCTCTTCTAGCGTCCCTGCCAGGGAAAAATCAGTGATTGATACGAAACAAGAAAGAGAAGGCGCGCAAAATTTGAAAGGAATGGGTGCCCCAAAAAATCGATTGGGAGCCGATCATAAAACAGTTCTATGTTTTGTTTATATTAAAAGGGCATCATTAGCATAACTGACATCGTTTTTTATACGTTCAAAAATCAATAAAACAATTTTTCATCGTGGGTGGTCCTTTTTTTACACGATTGGGGGGCACAACCTGTCAAAAGGTAAATGAGTGAGAGGGAAGACGTGATATGGAGACGCAGACATGTTCATTAGAGCGAGAATACACATGTTCATTTCCACTTTTTGTTGCAAAAAATTTGGAAATTTCACTAGTCGGTTCACGTTTTTATTTTGATCGAACAAAAAAAGTCAATTTCTTCAGCTTTTTTTTTTGAAAATTCACAGAAAAGGTGCCTTTTTTTGGAAATGAAATGTCCAACATCAAAAACGTGAGAATAAATTTGCAAAATATCTGTTCTTTTTGAGACAAGGTAAATTTAAATGCGAAAGAGCGTGTTTGCTTCAATAGTACAGTCTGCGCCTCCACTCACGTCCTCCCTCTCACCTATTTC
>LR548596.1:0-138727 GCA_900536415.3 Caenorhabditis sp. 38 MB-2015 | reverse complement strand
AAGGTTCTAGATCACCATAGGCTTAAATAGGCAAGCCTGAAATGGGCCTGAACCTTGATTGAAAGTTACCAGACCGGCCTGAAAAAGGTTTAGATCATCTTCGATTTATCTAGACAAGCCTGAAACAGACCTGAAACATGTTGTAAAGTGACAAGCCCTAGTCATGCCTGACACAGGTCCAGATAATTTCAGGCTTATCTATACAGGCCTGAAACGAGCCTAAGCCATTTGCAAAGATAATTAGATAGCCCTGAAATGGATCTAGATCACTATAGGCATATCTAGACGAGCCTAAAATGAGCCTGAACTTTAATTGAAAGTAACCATATAGACCTGAACCAAGTCCAGATCATCTTCGGTTTATTCGAATAGGCCTGAAACTGGTCTAGATCTGTCCAGGCTTATCAAGACAGGCCTAGAACGGGCCTCAACATGTTGAAAGATGACTAGACGATTTTGAGACTTTTCTGATTTACTTCAAGATCAGCTAGACAGACCTGATTTTTTTAAATTTTAGGTTTTTAAAATTTCCTGAATGTAAAAATTGAAATTTTCAGAAAAAATTTGAATTAACTAGAAAAACTTTGATTATTTGTGAACAAATCTTGATCATAAGTTCGGTTTTCTAGGCCACGTAGGCCCAGGCTCTTTTCCTAATCACCCCACAAATATATTTTTTGTGCCTTTCAAAATTCTTTTCGTGCCTTCGAGCAATCAATCATTTTTTGGTGTTATCACAAAAAATTTTTGTGCTCAAAAAATTTGGCTCCGCCCATTTTTGACGAAAACGCTTATTATCTATTCGCCCGTCAAGTTTTAATCTCTCCCCAGCATTTTTTATTCATCATTTTTTGGTTTCAAAATTTAATTCAAAATTCAACTTTTTTTTTTGATAAATTTTGATTTTTTTTTTTACTTTTTTTGTTGGCTGACTTCACAAGCCAAAAAATGACCATCATCATGACAAAAAAATCGTTATCTTTTGTTGTTTTATCGAAAAAAAATGAATAAATTCTCAGAAAATGTGCAATCACCTTCGAAAACCCAAAAGAGACCCATGCTCGGCGGCGAATAATACGGAGGTGAGCAAAAATTGATTTTTGGGTGGGATTATTTTTGGAAAAAGTTAGAAAATATTTTAAAGGACACGTATTTTTTTATTTTAAAGGGACATGTAGTTTTTAGTTTTCAAAGGGACACGTAGTTTTCCATTTTTAAAAGGGACACGTAGTTTTTAATTTTTAAAGGGACACGTAGTTTTTAATTTTTAAAGGGACACGTAGTTTTTAATTTTTAAAGGGAAACGTAGTTTTCCATTTTTAAAGGGACACGTAATTTTTGATTTTTAAAGGGACACAACATTATCAAATTTTAAAGGGACACGTAGTTTTTTATTTTTAAAGGGTCACGTAGTTTTCCATTTTTTAAGGGACACATAGTTTTTCGTTTTTAAAGGGACACGTAGTTTTTTATTTCAAAAATTCCAAAAAAAAAAAATGGAAAAATCAACGTGTCCCTTAGAACCCTCGCGGTAGTTATTGTAATTGAAAAATTCCAAAATTTTTTGATTCTGAAAAATTGTGGCCCGATCTTACACTTGACTATAGGACAGGCCTAATAGACCAAAAATCAGCCCTGATAGGCCTAAAATCGAGAAAAATCAATTTTCAACAGGCCTAAATACTTTAACTATCATCTAGACAAGCCTAAAATAGACCTCAACTACCTTAGGAAAGTTCATGATGACCTGAAATAGGCCTGAATGTCTAGATAGTTCCAAAACGGGCCTTCTTCTGAATCCCTTTGTTAAGCCTAAAACAAGCCTGACTAATTCTGATGGCTCATCCGTTACTTAACAAGTCTAAAATGATCCCAAAAAAACCTTGAAAGTATCTAGACAGACCTAAAACGATCCTGATAGTGTGGACTTACAGGCCTAAAGACGGGCCTGAAAATGCCTGATGGTCCATCCATTACTTTAAAAAAGCATAAAATCAGCCTAATTCATCCTCAATGATGCCTGAACAGGCCTGAAACAGGCCTATATCATCCACAGATCCTAGATGACCTTGAAAATGCAAAAAAAAAACCATAGTTAATGTGGGCTTACAGGCCTAAAGACGGGCCTGACCTAGCCTGATGATTCATTTGTTACTAAACAAGCCTAAACAAGTTCAAACTATACAGCGAGGTATCCAAATAGGCCTAAAACGGGTCCTCACGTGATATAGACAAGCCTGAATGAGACCTAGCCTAAATTAGAGGTAATGTGAGATCACTAGTCTAAAACCAGGCCTGAAAAATCGTAAGTTACACTTTTTCATTTGGGACTGCTTAGCTCTAAGCAGGCACAAAAAAGGCCACGCTCACTTTTGGGACTGCTTAGCGCTAAGCAGACACAAACCTTGGCTTCTCTGCGTCTCTTCATTTGGGACTGCTTAGCTCTAAGCAGACACAAAAGAGGCCACGCTCACTTTTGGGACTGCTTAGCTCTAAGCAGACACAAAAGAGGCCACGCTCACTTTTGGGACTGCTTAGCGCTAAGCAGACACAAACCTTGGCTTCTCTGCGTCTCTTCATTTGGGACTGCTTAGCTCTAAGCAGACACAAACCTTGGCTTCTCTGTGTCTCTTCATTTGGGACTGCTTAGCTCTAAGCAGACACAAACCTTGGCTTCTCTGTGTCTCTTCATTTGGGACTGCTTAGCTCTAAGCAGACACAAACCTTGGCTTCTCTGCGTCTCTTCATTTGGGACTGCTTAGCTCTAAGCAGACACAAACCTTGGCTTCTCTGCGTCTCTTCATTTGGGACTGCTTAGCTCTAAGCAGGCACAAAAAAGGCCACGCTCACTTTTGGGACTGCTTAGCGCTAAGCAGACACAAACCTTGGCTTCTCTGCGTCTCTTCATTTGGGACTGCTTAGCTCTAAGCAGACACAAAAGAGGCCACGCTCACTTTTGGGACTGCTTAGCTCTAAGCAGACACAAAAGAGGCCACGCTCACTTTTGGGACTGCTTAGCGCTAAGCAGACACAAACCTTGGCTTCTCTGCGTCTCTTCATTTGGGACTGCTTAGCTCTAAGCAGACACAAAATAAGCCACGCCCATTTTTGGGTCTGCTTAGCTCTAAGCAGACCCAAACCTTGGCTTCTCTGCGTCTCTTCATTTGGGACTGCTTAGCTCTAAGCAGACACAAACCTTGGCTTCTCTGTGTCTCTTCATTTGGGACTGCTTAGCTCTAAGCAGACACAAAAAAGGCCACGCTCACTTTTGGGACTGCTTAGCGCTAAGCAGACACAAACCTTGGCTTCTCTGCGTCTCTTCATTAGGGGTTCATTTTGAAATTCGATGAAGATGTGCATCATTGTATACGGTTTTTTGAATCGTTCATAATTCGAGAGAACTTCAAATTCAGGATTTATAAAGAGGTGTTTGAGATAAGCCACAACAACATCATTACCAAATTTAGGTGCTTTGAAATTGTGTTTGGAGATCTTGGAGAACATCTGAAAGGAAAATTTATGGATATTTTGATCAATATTGAAAAAATTATGATGTTTTTTTTCTGAGTTTTTGAGTTCTGAACTTTCTGATCTCAGAATCCTACAATCTCAAAAAAACTCACATCCTTATCAAGAATCCTCTTCAAACAAGCCATCAATTTTTCTTTCGTCCAAACTGTTTTGTCCTTCTCAACCACTTCCGCCCATAATTTCTCATCAAAAATCAAATAACTGATTGTGAGTTTCATAATAAATTTAGGCCAAAATAAAATTGCTTAAAATAAAACTCGGAAAAAAAAACAGATGTTGGTAGAGAACATTT
Organism: Caenorhabditis sp. 38 MB-2015; assembly: GCA_900536415.3. Lineage (NCBI taxonomy): Eukaryota > Metazoa > Nematoda > Chromadorea > Rhabditida > Rhabditidae > Caenorhabditis > Caenorhabditis quiockensis. Next base: position 134,904 of record LR548596.1, on the reverse strand, counting down.
GTGACATGAATAGAATCTTTGTGTGTCTGCGCTCTGTCAACTTTTTGCGCCACGATATTTTTTTTGGAATTGAATAAAAAGAAAAAAGAGAGAGAGACAAAAGGCTCGTTAATTACCAGATTTCCATAGAAAATTATATATTTTTTTAAAATATTAACTGGTAATAATAAGGATATTACTAGTAAGTGGAATATACGTACATAATGAGGATTTCCAAATTGTGGATTTTCAGACAAGCCTCCAGTGAATTCTCAAGGTAAATCAGGTAACACTATTTATGAAACACCCTGTAAATCGGATTAAATAAGCCTGAATCAGGTCCAGATAATTTCAGGCTTATCTAGACAGGCTTGAAACAAGCCTGAACCATGTTCAAAGATGATAAAATAGGCCCGAAACGGATTTAGATCAATCCAAGCTTATCTAGACAGGCCTAAAAGTGGCCTGAACCTTGATTGAAAGTGATCAGACAAACCTAAATAGGGTTCAGATCATTTTAGGCTTATTTAGACAGACCTTAAATAGATCTAAATCAATTCAGGCTTATCTAAACAGGCCTGAAACAAGCTAAGTCATGTACAAAGATGATCAGATAGGCCTGAGAAGGTTCTAGATCACCATAGGCTTAAATAGGCAAGCCTGAAATGGGCCTGAACCTTGATTGAAAGTTACCAGACCGGCCTGAAAAAGGTTTAGATCATCTTCGATTTATCTAGACAAGCCTGAAACAGACCTGAAACATGTTGTAAAGTGACAAGCCCTAGTCATGCCTGACACAGGTCCAGATAATTTCAGGCTTATCTATACAGGCCTGAAACGAGCCTAAGCCATTTGCAAAGATAATTAGATAGCCCTGAAATGGATCTAGATCACTATAGGCATATCTAGACGAGCCTAAAATGAGCCTGAACTTTAATTGAAAGTAACCATATAGACCTGAACCAAGTCCAGATCATCTTCGGTTTATTCGAATAGGCCTGAAACTGGTCTAGATCTGTCCAGGCTTATCAAGACAGGCCTAGAACGGGCCTCAACATGTTGAAAGATGACTAGACGATTTTGAGACTTTTCTGATTTACTTCAAGATCAGCTAGACAGACCTGATTTTTTTAAATTTTAGGTTTTTAAAATTTCCTGAATGTAAAAATTGAAATTTTCAGAAAAAATTTGAATTAACTAGAAAAACTTTGATTATTTGTGAACAAATCTTGATCATAAGTTCGGTTTTCTAGGCCACGTAGGCCCAGGCTCTTTTCCTAATCACCCCACAAATATATTTTTTGTGCCTTTCAAAATTCTTTTCGTGCCTTCGAGCAATCAATCATTTTTTGGTGTTATCACAAAAAATTTTTGTGCTCAAAAAATTTGGCTCCGCCCATTTTTGACGAAAACGCTTATTATCTATTCGCCCGTCAAGTTTTAATCTCTCCCCAGCATTTTTTATTCATCATTTTTTGGTTTCAAAATTTAATTCAAAATTCAACTTTTTTTTTTGATAAATTTTGATTTTTTTTTTTACTTTTTTTGTTGGCTGACTTCACAAGCCAAAAAATGACCATCATCATGACAAAAAAATCGTTATCTTTTGTTGTTTTATCGAAAAAAAATGAATAAATTCTCAGAAAATGTGCAATCACCTTCGAAAACCCAAAAGAGACCCATGCTCGGCGGCGAATAATACGGAGGTGAGCAAAAATTGATTTTTGGGTGGGATTATTTTTGGAAAAAGTTAGAAAATATTTTAAAGGACACGTATTTTTTTATTTTAAAGGGACATGTAGTTTTTAGTTTTCAAAGGGACACGTAGTTTTCCATTTTTAAAAGGGACACGTAGTTTTTAATTTTTAAAGGGACACGTAGTTTTTAATTTTTAAAGGGACACGTAGTTTTTAATTTTTAAAGGGAAACGTAGTTTTCCATTTTTAAAGGGACACGTAATTTTTGATTTTTAAAGGGACACAACATTATCAAATTTTAAAGGGACACGTAGTTTTTTATTTTTAAAGGGTCACGTAGTTTTCCATTTTTTAAGGGACACATAGTTTTTCGTTTTTAAAGGGACACGTAGTTTTTTATTTCAAAAATTCCAAAAAAAAAAAATGGAAAAATCAACGTGTCCCTTAGAACCCTCGCGGTAGTTATTGTAATTGAAAAATTCCAAAATTTTTTGATTCTGAAAAATTGTGGCCCGATCTTACACTTGACTATAGGACAGGCCTAATAGACCAAAAATCAGCCCTGATAGGCCTAAAATCGAGAAAAATCAATTTTCAACAGGCCTAAATACTTTAACTATCATCTAGACAAGCCTAAAATAGACCTCAACTACCTTAGGAAAGTTCATGATGACCTGAAATAGGCCTGAATGTCTAGATAGTTCCAAAACGGGCCTTCTTCTGAATCCCTTTGTTAAGCCTAAAACAAGCCTGACTAATTCTGATGGCTCATCCGTTACTTAACAAGTCTAAAATGATCCCAAAAAAACCTTGAAAGTATCTAGACAGACCTAAAACGATCCTGATAGTGTGGACTTACAGGCCTAAAGACGGGCCTGAAAATGCCTGATGGTCCATCCATTACTTTAAAAAAGCATAAAATCAGCCTAATTCATCCTCAATGATGCCTGAACAGGCCTGAAACAGGCCTATATCATCCACAGATCCTAGATGACCTTGAAAATGCAAAAAAAAAACCATAGTTAATGTGGGCTTACAGGCCTAAAGACGGGCCTGACCTAGCCTGATGATTCATTTGTTACTAAACAAGCCTAAACAAGTTCAAACTATACAGCGAGGTATCCAAATAGGCCTAAAACGGGTCCNTATTTAGACAGACCTTAAATAGATCTAAATCAATTCAGGCTTATCTAAACAGGCCTGAAACAAGCTAAGTCATGTACAAAGATGATCAGATAGGCCTGAGAAGGTTCTAGATCACCATAGGCTTAAATAGGCAAGCCTGAAATGGGCCTGAACCTTGATTGAAAGTTACCAGACCGGCCTGAAAAAGGTTTAGATCATCTTCGATTTATCTAGACAAGCCTGAAACAGACCTGAAACATGTTGTAAAGTGACAAGCCCTAGTCATGCCTGACACAGGTCCAGATAATTTCAGGCTTATCTATACAGGCCTGAAACGAGCCTAAGCCATTTGCAAAGATAATTAGATAGCCCTGAAATGGATCTAGATCACTATAGGCATATCTAGACGAGCCTAAAATGAGCCTGAACTTTAATTGAAAGTAACCATATAGACCTGAACCAAGTCCAGATCATCTTCGGTTTATTCGAATAGGCCTGAAACTGGTCTAGATCTGTCCAGGCTTATCAAGACAGGCCTAGAACGGGCCTCAACATGTTGAAAGATGACTAGACGATTTTGAGACTTTTCTGATTTACTTCAAGATCAGCTAGACAGACCTGATTTTTTTAAATTTTAGGTTTTTAAAATTTCCTGAATGTAAAAATTGAAATTTTCAGAAAAAATTTGAATTAACTAGAAAAACTTTGATTATTTGTGAACAAATCTTGATCATAAGTTCGGTTTTCTAGGCCACGTAGGCCCAGGCTCTTTTCCTAATCACCCCACAAATATATTTTTTGTGCCTTTCAAAATTCTTTTCGTGCCTTCGAGCAATCAATCATTTTTTGGTGTTATCACAAAAAATTTTTGTGCTCAAAAAATTTGGCTCCGCCCATTTTTGACGAAAACGCTTATTATCTATTCGCCCGTCAAGTTTTAATCTCTCCCCAGCATTTTTTATTCATCATTTTTTGGTTTCAAAATTTAATTCAAAATTCAACTTTTTTTTTTGATAAATTTTGATTTTTTTTTTTACTTTTTTTGTTGGCTGACTTCACAAGCCAAAAAATGACCATCATCATGACAAAAAAATCGTTATCTTTTGTTGTTTTATCGAAAAAAAATGAATAAATTCTCAGAAAATGTGCAATCACCTTCGAAAACCCAAAAGAGACCCATGCTCGGCGGCGAATAATACGGAGGTGAGCAAAAATTGATTTTTGGGTGGGATTATTTTTGGAAAAAGTTAGAAAATATTTTAAAGGACACGTATTTTTTTATTTTAAAGGGACATGTAGTTTTTAGTTTTCAAAGGGACACGTAGTTTTCCATTTTTAAAAGGGACACGTAGTTTTTAATTTTTAAAGGGACACGTAGTTTTTAATTTTTAAAGGGACACGTAGTTTTTAATTTTTAAAGGGAAACGTAGTTTTCCATTTTTAAAGGGACACGTAATTTTTGATTTTTAAAGGGACACAACATTATCAAATTTTAAAGGGACACGTAGTTTTTTATTTTTAAAGGGTCACGTAGTTTTCCATTTTTTAAGGGACACATAGTTTTTCGTTTTTAAAGGGACACGTAGTTTTTTATTTCAAAAATTCCAAAAAAAAAAAATGGAAAAATCAACGTGTCCCTTAGAACCCTCGCGGTAGTTATTGTAATTGAAAAATTCCAAAATTTTTTGATTCTGAAAAATTGTGGCCCGATCTTACACTTGACTATAGGACAGGCCTAATAGACCAAAAATCAGCCCTGATAGGCCTAAAATCGAGAAAAATCAATTTTCAACAGGCCTAAATACTTTAACTATCATCTAGACAAGCCTAAAATAGACCTCAACTACCTTAGGAAAGTTCATGATGACCTGAAATAGGCCTGAATGTCTAGATAGTTCCAAAACGGGCCTTCTTCTGAATCCCTTTGTTAAGCCTAAAACAAGCCTGACTAATTCTGATGGCTCATCCGTTACTTAACAAGTCTAAAATGATCCCAAAAAAACCTTGAAAGTATCTAGACAGACCTAAAACGATCCTGATAGTGTGGACTTACAGGCCTAAAGACGGGCCTGAAAATGCCTGATGGTCCATCCATTACTTTAAAAAAGCATAAAATCAGCCTAATTCATCCTCAATGATGCCTGAACAGGCCTGAAACAGGCCTATATCATCCACAGATCCTAGATGACCTTGAAAATGCAAAAAAAAAACCATAGTTAATGTGGGCTTACAGGCCTAAAGACGGGCCTGACCTAGCCTGATGATTCATTTGTTACTAAACAAGCCTAAACAAGTTCAAACTATACAGCGAGGTATCCAAATAGGCCTAAAACGGGTCCGATATAGACAAGCCTGAATGAGACCTAGCCTAAATTAGAGGTAATGTGAGCTCACTAGTCTAAAACCAGGCCTGAAAAATCGTAAGTTACACTTTTTTACTGAAAAGGCCTAAAATGAGCCTAAATCCTATGTGAGTGGTCTTTTAGTGCTCCTAAAACGGCTCAAATCTCATACTTGACTATCCATAATGGCTTGAATCTCTTGAAAGAAGCCTAAATGATGTTCAAAGATGTCTATATAGGGCTTGAAACGGACCTCAGAAGTCTAAAAAAAGCCCGTGATAACCTCTACTTTTCCAGATCACCGTTGAACACACCGCTATCAAATGGACCGTCTCATTTCAACTCAAAATGATTATCGGCCAGGCCACGTTGACTTGCAGATGTTTGACAAAAACCGATAAATTGGTAAGGTTCCAAAAAAAAATCATTTTTTTTATATATTGATAAAAGGTGTCAGGTGGGCGCCTTGGAGACAATGCGAATTATTGAGATAAGAATGGGGCAAAAAAGTACTATTCCATGTGATAACAAAATTTTTCTTGGTTCTCCGGTTTGCTTGAGATCAAAAAGTTAAACTAGGTGTTACAAAGGGGTACTGTAGTTTGTAGCAAATATTGATCTACCTAAAACTTTGTACTTTTAAGTCGTCTTATCAACGAAAGAAAATTTTGCAGACTTTGGACGTTCGCGACCTATCAATCAGGTCTGTCTCGATAAATGGAAGAGATTGTGACTTTCGAATTGCTCCAAATGTCTACACATTCTTCGGCTCCAAAATGACCGTATACCTTCCACCAGACCTGCAAAAAGAGGGAACTTTACTGTGAGTACTGTACTTGGGATTACTGTAGATATCACTTTTTGATTTTAGAACCGTTGTGGTTCAATATGGCACATCACCCGATGCCACAGCCCTTCAATGGATGAAAAAAGAGCAGACCGCTGATAAAAAGGTTTGACTTTGACACTTGACTTTGTCCGAATACTTGTTTTGTTGTCTTATCAGAGAGACCATGTGTTTCTGGAATTTTTATCTCAGGCAGAGGTCAAATGTTCAAAAATAGTTTTTTCGATGAAATATGGGATTAATTTTTTTTTTTGTAGGCACCATATTTGTTTTCGCAATGCCAGGCGATTCATGCGAGATCAATTGTGCCATGTATGGATACGCCGTCGGTGAAATCGACGTATGAAGCGGAGGTAGGTATCGATTTTTTGAGAGAACCTATGACATTTATAGGTTTTTAAGCGCTAAGCAATATCCAGTAACCAACTTTCAGCCCTTTTCAGTCAAAAACTTACAAATATCATGTAGTTAGCTTAACAAAGAATGGTTTCAGGAAAATGTGGGGTTTTTCAAAGAGATATACATCATTTTGTAGATCTTGACATGCTGAAAACGAATCTCTTATCAACTTTTGCTAAACGCAATCCTCAACATGCTATTTTCAGCCTTGAAATTTGCACTGAAAATACAAAAAATTCTCGAAAAATCATCAAAAACTAACAAAAATTGGATGGTATATACTATACTATAGGGTTACTTTTTGTCCTGAATATATTCCAACACTTTGTTCTCCATAAAAATGAAAAATTACAGCATTTTCAGCAAATTTGCATTTTTCTTCTACGACAAAAAAAATGAAATTTGACAGACAAAAATAATAATAAAACACGTGAAAATATTACGTTTTTTTTGCAAATGATTTCCATGTACTGGAATTTTCAGCCTAATTGAGATTTTTAAAGACAATAAATATTCCAGTGTTCTTTTTCATACTTGATTACCCTATAGTTAGGCCCAGGTTTTCTCACTTTCTAGCTGAAAATTCTGGACCTGAAATTCGCGCATCGAGAATTGCATTTTTGAAAATTGAATACGGGATATTGATAAGCGTTAAAAAATCTATCGTATGACATATTTCTTATCGAAAATATGTAAATTTTAAAGAAAAAACAGTCACTTTTTTCAACTTGATTTTCATTTTCAAATATTTTTCGCTCGAAATTGACATTTTCAGAGACTTATTTTTAAACTTTTTTCTGAAACTGATCATCGGACATTTCTTTAAAATTATAAACAATATTTTTTCCTTTTCCAGGTCACTGTCCCAGCCGGCATGACTTGCCTAATGTCAGCTATTGGTCAAGGTTCTAAAGGTGACGACGAGTCGACCACATTCTTCTACAAACAACCCGTCGCCATTCCCTCCTACCTTATCGCAATTGTCGTTGGATGTCTTGAAAAACGCGATATCTCGGATCGTTGCTCAGTTTGGGCCGAGCCATCAGTCGTTGAAAAAGCTCACTGGGAGTTTGCTGAAACTGAAGATATTCTAGCTTCCGCTGAACAAATCGCAGGGAAATACATTTGGGGACGGTATGATATGGTGTGTCTTCCACCATCCTTCCCGTTTGGTGGCATGGAAAATCCATGTTTAACTTTTTTGACACCAACTTTGATTGTGAGTTTTTATAACAAAGGAACCTGACTTTGGAAGGAGATTTATGTCATCTGATACAGTTTTTTATGCTGACCAACATCATTTATCTAATTTTTGCTGAGCTCCGCGCAGAGAGCTGAAAAATTACGATTTTCAGTTTTCACCTTTTGGGTTTTTCAGCATGAAAAAACACTGGAAATTTGAAAAAAGTGCAAAAATTCACTCTATAACTTGGATATTTCAAAACCGGATGAACTTTCACAAAAAAAGTGTTGAAATTTTGTCACCAAAGGTTTTCGGGTACGCCAAACATGGTGGTAATGTTCATTTTTCACCTAAAAAGAGCTGCACCCGAGTTTTTCCCTATTTTAGGTCCAAAATTAACTGCCCAAGATTTCGATGATGTTTTCCGACAAACGTATTCAGTTTTAGAACTAAAACAGGTACAAACTCGACTCTGCTTCGACGTTTTGCATACTTAAGTACCCTTTTTCTGAAAATTTAATCGAGATCTTGGTCAAACTCAGGTACAGCTCTTTTTTAGTAAAAAATGAACATTGCCATCATGTTCAGCGTACCCGAAAACCTTTGGCGACAAATTTTCAACACTTTTTTTAAAATTTCATCCGGTTTCATTTTTGTTATTACAATCACGATTTTCAGTTTTCCGCGCAGAGTTTAGCAAAAATTAGATACAGGATGTTGATGAGCATGAAAAACTGTACCAGATGACATATATTTCTTCTTTACCTGATTTGTTCCAGGCCGGAGATCGTAGTCTAGTCAGTGTGATTGCTCACGAAATTGCTCATTCCTGGTCAGGTAACTTGGTGACTAATTCAAGTTGGGAGCATTTTTGGCTCAATGAGGGATTCACAATGTTCATTGAACGAAAGATTTGTGGACGATTGGTCAATGAAGACTATCGACAGTTTATGGCCTTTAATGGATGGACAAATTCACTGATGCCAGCTGTTTATGAGCAATTTACACCAACTCATCAATTCACAAAACTCATTCAAGATCACACAAATGTCGATCCGGATGTTGCATTTTCATGTGTTCCTTATGAAAAGGGATCCGCGTTGCTCTTTTATTTGGAGCAAAAATTGGGAGGAGCTGAGATTTTCGAAGAATATCTTCGCGATTATTTGAAAACCTTCGCACATCAGGCAATCGATAGTTATCAGTGGAAAGAGCATTTGTACAAGTATTTTGGGGCGAAGAGGGATATTTTGGATACGGTGAACTTTGATGCGTGGTTCTATGGAGTGGGTATGCCACCAGTCACACCAAAGTGAGTTTTTTATCCTGAATCGGACCGGGTTCCATTTTTATCCGATCCGAAATGATAGTAAACGATTTGAACCCATTCATGTCCGGTCTAGAATAATAGTACCTGAACCAGACCAGGTCTAATCCGTACCCAGTCCGAATAGATAGTTCTTGAATCGGACCGGGTTCCATTTTTATCAGTTCCGAAATGATAGTAAACGATTTGAACCCATTCATGTCCGGTCTAGAATAATAGTACCTGAACCAGACCAGGTCCAATCCGTACCCAGTCCGAATAGATAGTTCTTGAATCGGACCGGGTCTCATTTTTATCCGATCCGAAATGGTATTGAAAGATTGGGACCAGACCCGATAAGTTTCCGGGCCGCTATGACCAACCAATGACCGACCAGGTCCTATTCATACCCGGTCTAAAATAATAGTACCTGAACTAGACCGACCCAGATTTTTATCAGGTCCGAAATTAAAGTTAACAAGTCGGACCAAGGCTGATAGACATCCAGTCCAGTATCATTGTTACTAAGAAGGACAGGTCCTGATTTCAGGCCCGGTGTGAAAGTACCGGATTCGTCCCAGGCCCGATTCATGCCCAGTTCGAAATAATCATTCCTAACAAGGGAAGGTCGCCAACTCAGTGTTTGAACTTTTGCTCAAATTTTGTCAGTCGATAGATACAGGCAAGAAAAGTATACTCCAAAAATTTTAGGTCCCACAACTGGCTAGGAAAAAAGTTACAGCTCCGTAAACTTGTTTTTCAACACAAAAATGCTTGTATTTCTTCCTTTCCTCTCACGTTTATTTTACGAAATAAAATATTCCTCCTTTGTATGTGTTTTTTTTGTCATTGTAATGCACAGTAAATGAAATTCGGGGAGCTGTAACTTTTTTCCTAGCCAGTTGTGGGACCTAGAATTTTTGGAGTATACTTTTCTTGCCTGTATATATCGACTGACAAAATTTGAGCACTGAGTTGGCGACCTTCCCTTGTAAATAGGACTGGCCTAAAATGCATGTTCGGTCCAATTAGATAGATCCCGAATCGGACCATGCCCAATTTTTATCAGGTCCGAGATAATATTTAATTAATCGGACCGGACTGATACATTTGGACCGATTCAGGGAATTTTAGAAAAAAAATCTTTAGGCTAGAAAAAATTAGTCATTCATCAAACCAGGCCTTATGAGCTCAATAGGAAGAGCCCATCTCCGGATTGAGTCAGCCAATCTCCTATTTTGCAGCTATGGCCGCGCAATGGCTGAAGCGTGCGAAGGAGTTCTTCAAAAATGGCTCGACGCCGATCAAACAACAATTCCCAATATTACTGTGGATGACTTCTCAACAATGCAACCTTTGCAACAAATCGAGTTGCTCTCCCAATTATGGCAACATGACCCTCCATTGGAGCACTATAAGCTAGAAGCTCTGAATAATCTTTACAAGTTGAATGAATCTCAGAATAGTGAGCTTCTTTTGAAGTGAGTTTTGGTCTAGGAGCATTGTTTTTGAGCTCAAGAAACAAACTGAATTTTAGCTGGCTCCGCCTTTGCATCAAAGCCAAATGGGAGCCATGTATCCCGAAAGCCCTGGAATTCGTCAGTTCGCAAGGCCGACTCAAATTCTGTCGCCCAATCTATCGGGACCTGGCTGCTTGGCCTCTTGCCAATAAAAAGGCCCGAGAAGTCTACTTAAGGGGAAGGGGTCAAATGCACCCAATCACTGCTGAAATGATCGCTAAGGAACTTCATATGCGACATTCTACACATACCGTTTGCTTCTAGTTATTTGACTTTTTGTAGTGATTTTTTAAAAATTTCAAATTCTGTAATTATTGCATATGTTCATTTTGTTAAAAATTGTTTTAATGAATTTTTATTTGGGATTCAATTCAAACATCTTTTGACATATTTAGGCCTGTTTCAGGTTTATCTAGTCACTTCTTGATATGGTTTAGGCCCGTTTTAAGCCTTTGTAGATATATCTATAATGAGTTCCTTTTTTTCTATAAAATTTTCAAAGCCATGAAAATAGGAGGCCTGAAATCTAGGCTTTGAAATCTGGAACCTTGTCAAAAACCAGATATTCTTGCAACCAACACTGTGTGATATCATTGAACAAAAAAAACTTCGTATACGGATTGGTAATCACAAAACTTTAATGAAAAGAATGAGCAAAACTTGTAGTGATAACGCAGTCGCCCTTAAAAAAAAATATTTTTCATAAAAAGTATACGGTATGCAATTTGTGCATTTGTGCGTCGTAGTGTCACACGAAGAAATGACGTGTCGATTTTTTTCCTTTCTGTTTTTTTTTTTTTGAAAAACACGTGTTGGCTTGAAAATTCATAGTTTTCAGTGTAAAAGTTCCGTAGAACAATTAAAATTGAATTGTAGTTCAATGCAAATACCATTTTACATCGATTTATCCAGCAAAAAATGTGAAAATTGAAATTTCGCTCGAAACTTTTCGAAAAATCCAAATTTTTACTTGTTTTTAACCTACCCGATAGTTTTGTTAGTTTGTACTTTGCATTTCTTTTTATTCTGTCATTTTTCCTGAAATTAAAAGAAGCTATGTTGGTTTTTCACTTTTTCAATAGAGTTTCAGTATATTTTTGTTTTGTATCTTCCGCAAGAGGATTTTTTAACTTTCTTCAAGTTCTCTGATTGTTTAAACCAAAAACCTACAATTTTTGCCCGAGAAAAAATCTCCTCTAAGCTAGAAAATATATTTTTTCTTTCGCGTGTATTTTTTTCAACGTGACACGTATTTCATTTGCTCTAATTAGTGTTTTTATGATTTTTCAGTTTATTTCTGATTTTTTCTGATTTCGAATAAAAGCTATACGAAAAGAGTGATAAATAGGTATGTCATTCCAGGATAGAACAACCAGACATCTGGAAAATTTCTAAAATTTTGAATTCTAAAATTAATTTTCACTTCTATAGATTTAAAAATTATTGGGTTTTCCTTTTTCGATTGTTTTCACATTATTGAGCTCGAAATAAGCTGAACCTTTAAATAACTCTGTGCTCTTTATCAGAAACTCCGTTTTTTATCACAATTTTTCTTATTTGTCTGATTGTTCTTCCAAATTCAGCTTGTTACTCGTTTTTTTCTCCTTATTTCTCAATGTTCTTATGCTCGTTTTTTGCAGGATTCGTCTCAAACTGCTCGACAAATGGGTGAAATGCTGCCGGATTGACAAATCAACGAAAAGATGAGGATAAGCCCGGGTTTTTGGGGTCCTTTTCCCCCCTAGCCATCTGGACCGGTTCAGTAGATATGTGCGTCTCGCATCCTGAGAAGTACCGTCTGCCATGGGTTGAGTCCGACCCCATTCAGTCAAGCTTGGCTGCGTGTGAGACTTGTCTCTTTGGTATACAGACCAGAAACGTGGACGGAAGCGAGATAGCTCGGATTTGTGCATTTTCTACACATTGAATTGGAAAAGTGGCTGGGAACTGGGTTGAAAATGGGAGAAAAGTGAGGTTCTACCTGATCAACTTGATGAATGTCCACTCTTTGGTCAGCGGGTCAGCCTTGAGTTCTTCAGCTTTGAAAAAAAGCATTTCACTGAAATATACCACCATTGCCCTGAAACTTCGGCATTGACAGGAATTTATTCTTGTTATCGCTCGCGCGACTGGTGTTTTGGAGAGTGAGGAAGAGGTTGGACCGGAGTTCTCGCATTAAATGACTGATAATGTTGGGACGGAAGTTGGGTTTGGGATGGTTGACCGAGCTTTTATATTTTGGACACCTTTGGGGGACCCACCACAAGGGAATTGTTGATATTCTCATTATTATAACTATTTGTATTGCAGAAAATCAGATTTTTTGTCATCTACAACAACAACAATGGCAGCTAACCAAGGAAGATTTACAAAATTTGAAGCGTAAATTTTAAAAATCCCAGACTTTTAAAAACTTTAATTTTTCAGTGCGAAACTTCTCAAACTACTCAATAACGACTTCATATGGTCAAGCAGAAGTGTAACCCCCCAACATCTTTAAAAAATACTTAGTCACGAATTTCAGCTCACCAACCGCAACGCCAACTCCCAAATTCTTCTCGTCATGCTCAATTTCACAAAATTCAATGGTATAATAGTAGTGTAACTATAAAAACCCTTCAATTCTAAATTTATACTCTTGATTTTCAGCTAGCAAATTGCCACAATTTCGACACGTCACCCTATGCACACTCATGCTCAAAACCAGCTCAAGCTCTACTCCCATTCGACGCCATGCTCAACTTCATCGAATCCAACTGGCATAATAGTAGTGTAACTAAACAAACTATTAAATTCTAACATTATGCTATTGATTTCCAGCTAGCAAATGGTCACAATTTCGGCACGCCACTCCATGTCATCAACGAAAAGACGACTAGGCTCAAAATCAAATCAAAAATGACATTCTCCTTTCAATGTGCGCCAATCTGTCACGGTGACAGTATCACCCAACCACTTTGCCAATTGATTAATCATGGGTGAGATTTTGAAATACCATTATCTAAAGAGAGAGATACAGTTTCTCTTCTGACAAAAATTGTTTTCAATAGAGAAATTTACTCATTTCTCTACAAAATCTTTTCGAAATTGATGTGAAAATTCGTGTGTTTTCATGAGAAAAATTTAAATTCAGCAAGTTTTTCCTAGAGTTAGCTGGCAAATGACTTCAGAAATGTTATATTTCGATCCAAGTATTCAAAATTTATAAGATTTATTCTGAAATCTTGAGGAAATTTGATTTTTTGCCAATAATAAACCGACCGTGGCCGAGCATTCACAGGATGTGTACTACTCTCGGACAATATACGGAGGAAAAGTTTTTCCAATTTAGAATTGGGAAAAACAATTTAGCAAGGTGGTATAAATAATACTAATTAATTGAAATGATTTTTAACTCTAATTTGACCTTATTTGCATAAAAATTTAACAATTTTGATTTACAGGTCTTCGCTACATCTCAAAAGGACGATGTTCTTCGAATCAAACCGACGATGTTCTTCGAATCAAAATGATTTGACTAAATCGTTTATAGGTATGGTTTTTCTTATGAATATCATCTCCAAACACAAAAATACTCGCCAAAGAAAGAAAATATTGTTTTCTCCATCTTCTGAATATTCTGCGATAACTGAATCTGAAAAAACTTGCAAAAAATCACAAAGCTGATTAAAATTATTGCCAATTAATCTTTGTTTCACACAATATTCATTATTTTTCTAGATTTCCATAAAAAAGCAAACTGGAGTTCAAATTTTTTCGAATAATAAGATCAAGACTTCATTTTTCAAAGCCAAACGTTTGATTTTCAAAGTTTTATGAATGAATTTTGCTCGACTGGCTTTCGAAATTTCAGTTTGAACTTTAAGAACAACACATTTAAAAATTCGACCTTAAATTGCTATAAAATCTGGAAAATATACTTGGTGTTCATCCCAAAGCTCAAATCAGTATTAATTTTAATTTTTTCAATATTATATTGATTCAATTTTTTCAGATCGTGTTTCTTTACGGCGTCAAATGGTGTTTTTATCAAGAATGATGAGAATCTTTGAGCATCGGCAGATCAAATGATGAATTGAAAGGTAAATTTTTGTTTATGAAAGTAAAACCCAGAGTTAGATGTTTTTGACAAAAGTTGAATGATAACTAATAATTTTGACGTAAATTCCGGCGATGCTGAAAAATAAAAAGCCGCAAAATTTTAATTATTTAATTTCAAAACAGAATTTTTCAAGTTTTTTGTTACTTTATTAAAATTTCGAATGAATTTTCAAAAACCCAACCACAATTTTTGAACAAGAACGAGAAAACATTAATTTTTAGGGGAATTTGTTTTTTAAAATGGATCTGTCTCGAATGAATATTTTCGAATCTGACTCAATTTTTCTAGAACTCGTGACTTTTCAACAAAAAAATTAGTGAAATTTTGTCTGTTTCGATGTTATTTTATTTTCAAAATCATATCTGAATCTCACCATTAATCAAATTATTATCATTTCAGCTTCAGTTCAATTGGATCGTAAGTGAAAGTTCTGGCGAAAAATGTCGAACCTTGGAATTTTCACGAAACTGAGATGAAAACGATGAGAAACTCGTAAAATGGACAAATTACCGAATCGGATAGAATGTAAGTTAACACTTCTAAATGTGATTATCTTCTCTGTCTGAAGTTCCCAGCTTGGCTCCGGAGGTTTTCTGAAATTCCTGGATCTTTTTCGTAAATCTTGAATTATTTCGAGATTTTTGGATAGTTCTGGGAGCCTGCGGAAGCTATGCCCAAATTTTGCTGGAAATTTCAGATTATCTGTTTCTCTGATCATCTCTTTCTCTATCACTCTTCTGAAATTTTTAGTAACGTTTCACGTGCTTTCTGAAATTCCTGAATCTTTTTCGTAAATCTTGAATTATTTCGAGATTTTTGGATAGTTCTGGGAGCCTGCGGAAGCTATGCCCAAATTTTGCTGAAAATTTCAGATTATCTGTTTCTCTGATCATCTCTTTCTCTATCACTCTTCTGAAATTTTTAGTAACGTTTCACGTGCTTTCTGAAATTCCTGAATCTTTTTCGTAAATCTTGAATTATTTCGAGATTTTTGGATAGTTCTGGGAGCCTGCGGAAGCTATGCCCAAATTTTGCTGGAAATTTCAGATTATCTGTTTCTCTGATCATCTCTTTCTCTATCACTCTTCTGAAATTTTTAGTAACGCTTCACGTGCTTTCTGAAATTCCTAGATCTTTTTCGTAAATCTTGAATTATTTCGAGATTTTTGGATAGTTCTGGGAGCCTGCGGAAGCTATGCCCAAATTTTGCTGGAAATTTCAGATTATCTGTTTCTCTGATCATCTCTTTCTCTATCACTCTTCTGAAATTTTTAGTAACGCTTCACGTGCTTTCTGAAATTCCTAGATCTTTTTCGTAAATCTTGAATTATTTCGAGATTTTTGGATAGTTCTGGGAGCCTGCGGAAGCTATGCCCAAATTTTGCTGGAAATTTCAGATTTTCTCTGGTACTCTTTCTGAAAATGTCAACATTGCATCATTTTTTAAAATGAAATCTCGATTATTTAATTTTCTATTCCAGGCGGAATTCAATTCGATCGGCCGAAAAGTTTTGAGTAATTTTGAATTCCGACGAAAATGAGAAGAAACTCGGACGGTGGACGAATTGTCAAACCGGATAGAATGTAAGTTATTTTTTGTCTAAAATTTTCAGCATGGCTCCAAAAGGTTTTCTAAAATTCCTGGACCTTTTCCATAAATCTTGAATTATTTCTAGATTTTTGGATAGTTCTGGGAGCCTGCGGAAGCTATGCCCAAATTTTGCTGGAAATTTTAGAATTTGTCTGCGTCTAATTTCAAATTTCATGTTATTTCTATGATTTTCAGATTCGGACTTCCACTCTCAACGTCTTCACAATTGCCAATTTCAACAGTTATTGATTTTGTTACTTTTTTGTGTTTGCCCGACAGTTCTTTCGCAGAGAAGCCGAAAGATCTGTCAAACTTGTTGGTTTCTGACTTTTTTTTAGTACTAGACGGCTGAGAAAGTTGGGAGTACTGTAGGAGAAGGTTTCGTTCCTTTACAGTAGTCCTTCAGTTGTTGTACAGTACCCTGTTTGTATTTTCAGCGATCTAGAAAGGTCATGCCGACCGGTTTTTTTCACGTAGCGCGTTTCGGTCCGTTGGCGAACTTTTGTAGCTGCTTGGGCCTACTTGAGTCCTGAAAAAAAGGTTCAGACGGCCGCGATTTGGAGTCATTCTGTGACCTAATTTGTGTGTCTAGAATGTCGTAATTTGTTGTTAATTCTGAAAATGGTCTCACTGCAAGCTAGTGTTTTCCTAGCTGTAATTTTCCCCGCCGTGTAGATTTCACGACGAATGTATTGAAAATTCGCACCGTCGTGACCCAGTTTTAAAACTCCTCATTTCTTGGATTTTATGCAAGAAGCAAGGAAAAAATATAACCATGAAAATTTCGAGCATGTCAGTATGAAAATATCACAATTTGTATTTCTGTAATTTTTAAAGCAACTCTTTTCACTCCTTTTTGCTCGCCAGAGCGCATTTTACTCCTTAATATACATGCTTTTCATTTTGGTCTGTTCCTTCTCGTTTTACCTCACCTTGCCTTCTCCGTCCTTTTAACCAAATTTCTGTTTTACAGGCATCCAATACTCACATATTAACAATGCCGATTCTCGAAGCCAAACTCGCTAATGCTGGACTTCTCAAGAAGATTGTTGAATCAATCAAAGATTTGGTCACCGATGCGCCTTTCGATTGTTCTGAAACGGGCATGAGCCTACAGGCTATGGATTCTTCCCACGTCGCGGTTGTATCGTTGAAATTGAAGGTTTGTTGCCAATATTTTTCGAATTAGAAGCAAACCAAATCTTTTCCAGGTCGGATTTTTCGATAAGTATAAGTGTGATGGGACTATCAACTTGGGAATCTCACTCTCCAACATGTCGAAGGCTCTCAAATGTGCGAATAATCACGATACATGTACTCTCAAAGTAAGAAAAAAATATCGACTTCTCATTAAAAACGATCAGTTTTTCAGTACCAATCCGATGACATAATTGATATAAAATTCAAAGACACCGAACTCGACAAAACTCATCAAGTAACTTTGAAAATGATGAATATCGATAGCGAGAAATTAGGAATTCCTGAGCAAAAATATGATGTTGTTTGTGAGATGCCAGCCAAAGAATTTGAACGAATCTGCAAAGACATGGTTATGTTTTCGGATTCTCTAAATATTACAGCTGAAAAGGTGAGTATTCTTGAGATGTATTTGGATGAATAAGTGATCTCGGTAAATCACAATCATAATCAGAAAAAGGAAACTGTTTCGAAAAGGCTCAACTTGGATTTTTATAACCAAAAACAGTATTTTTCCTACAAAATGATTTTTAAAAAATCAACATCCCGCTTTCAACTTTTGCTTTACTCAAAAACTAAAATTTCAAGTTTCATTAAAATTCCAATGTTTTCACAGAAATTTTGAGTGAATTTCATGATTTTTTTAAAAACCTTTTTGTTGTCATCTTTTATTGAAAATTTATTCAAACTTCTCGGGGAAAAAATAGCAGGTCTCCTACAATTTTTAGCAGGTCTGCGCTTTTTGATGTCGCAGCAGCTGCGACATGCCTGCGCCAAAATGTAGCAGGCTTGCGTCAATCCTGCGACAAAATGAGAAGTGGCTGCTACATGCCTGCGTCTAAAAAAATATTTTGAAATTTGTAGCAGGCCTGCGCCAAGAGTAAAAAATGCCGCGGCCGCTGCGACATCTATGCTGATTTTCCTCCGAGTTATTTCTCGAGCGTCTCAGTCCACTTTTTGAAATAAATTAATGTTTTCAGCGTTCTTTTCATGTTGAAGAACCCTTTAGTACACTCATTCTACTGAAAATATATACATTCCGAGAGATATTTCAAGATTTCAGAGCAAACGTTGAGCTCAATTTTCAGCTCTCCGAGCGGAGCTCAGCAAACGTTAAATAGGTTGATCAGCATGAAATAATTGGTATAGGTTTCCTTTCAAAGTCCGTTAACGACCTCATAAGGTTCTCTTTTGTGAGAAAATTTTGTTATTTTTCAGTCAGAAATCACATTCACTGGAAATGGAGATATTGGAACATCAGTTGTCACCTATTCACCATCCATCAACACCAATGACGCAATTTCGCTTGAAATCAACGAATCGGTCAATGAGAACTTCTCCCTTAAATATATTAATCACTTCACAAAAGCGACGCCTCTCTCAGATCGTGTCCGTATTTCGATATGCAAAGATGCTCTTGTTGTCGAGTATTGGATTCAAGAGAGTGGGTATTTGAAGTTCTATTTGGCGCCAAGAATTGATGAAGACGAGGAAATGGACTGATAACATTCCACTCACAAATTAATGAATTCCCAATTGTTCAAAGTTTTTTTTCCCCTCAAATTATTATTTATCCTGCTTGTATTCACTCTTTATAATATTGAAAATGTTCTAAATAAATTATTTCTAATAAAAATTTTTTTTTTTATTTTCAAGAGTCAGCTGAAATCTCTAAATAATTTTCTGATTGTCTTATTTTCTTCTAACTTGTCAAAATTTTCAGCTTCTTATTGTGGTAGTGTTTTTCTTCTTTTCAGTTAAATTGATAGTATATTGTCAATTCGAGTTTTTTTGATTGTTGAAAACGTGGCCGAGGTTTTTTGAAATTGTTTTCCCAAGATCAAAAAAATTTGGAGGTCTGAAAAAATAAATTTCACAACTATTGTTAAAAATTGAACATCAATTAAAAAAAAAAATAAGAAAATGTTCAAGCATATTTTTAAACTTCCACGAATTTTTTGAGCATTTTTAACCTAAACTGAAGGTAGTTATGAAGTTAGATTTTTTCAGACCTCCAAATTTTTTTTTTGAACTACTGAAGTTTTCTTCTTCAATTTCTATACGGTAGCAAAACCTCGGCCATATAATTCTCTTCCAATGGTCACAAAAAATCGAATCAACTTTTTTTCTTTTGATAAATTATGTTTGAACTAATACGAAATTGTTTCCGGTTGCGTCCAAGAAAAGTTAAATTTTAAAATTCTTGGAAAATAACCAAACTGTGAACATCAATGATTCAGAGTATACAAAATCAAAAAACTTTCCATAGTACCATTTTAATGGGATTTTCAAACTCACATCAAAAAACGTATCGTTTTTTTCTTGTTGAATATCTTGTAATATCAAAAATAATTGATGCATATCTTTTTTTATGTGATAAACTCCATATTCGTTTCAGTCAGGCATCGTATTCACCGCAAAGGGTAAAAATGGATCATCGGTTGTCACCTATCCACCATATCACAATAGCAATGATGAGAGCAAGACGGTTTTCCTCGACGTCAACGAACCAATCAACGTTAACTTCTCTCTCTCAAATTATTGAATCAATTCACCAAAGCGACAAGCCTCGCCGATCGTGTCCGCCTCTCATTGTCCGACGATATTCCAATTGTTGTCCAGTATAGAATGCTCAGCGGTGATTTGAAATTCTACTTGGCGCCAAAGGGTGAATACTTTAGTAAGTAAGTATCTCATATTTCAAAATTACCTTCCAATTTTATCCTTTAACAATTCTCTGTATCTTTTGCACGTTTACATAATTTAATAAATGATCTCTTGTAAAAAAAAATGAAGAAAACAGGAAATCAATTCTGCACAGATAGTTGGATGATTTTTTTAAAAATAACTTTGAAATAAAAATTTCGTGTAGTGTAATACTACTACGTGTTGTGTAATACTATTAGAAGCAAAAACAGTGACTTTTGGGTCGTTCTTAGCTATGCTTACTTTGACCATAAAATCAATAAAACTTCTAAATCATAGCATTTCAAATTTGCACGATTTTCTATTATAGAAATATTCCAATTTTTCTCCAAAAAAGAGAAATATCCTTTGAATTTTCATGGTTATTGGAATTCCTTACAGCTTTTTCCAGATTAAAAAGTCATATTTGTAATGAATATTTCACTTTCTTACCACATCCAAATTTAACACTTCCAACAAGTTCGAAACTTCGTTGAAGTCGACAAAATATTTCTTGAAAAATCGATGCTTCCAATTCCATCAATTTGAAGCACTGCAGATTTTTCAGAATTCCTTGTTTTTTTTCATTACAAAAAGCAACACTGATTGTTTTTCTAAATTCCGACTTAGCTACAAAGGCTTCCAGCTCGAATCAATCCTAGTGAAATGATCCAACAATTTAAATTTCAGCATGAAACCGATATACGAGAACTCTGAAAACAAAAAAAAATTAAAATCCTATTGATGGAGTTTGATAAACTCACTATAAAAGATAAAAATTCAGCAAATTTCCACTCCAAAATTCCTTGATTCGAAAGATAAAAAAGAAAAATTCTGATTTTTTTTTTGAAAATGAAAATTGATACACACCAAAAAATACACCAAAAACAATGCATTTTTTTTGACGTGACTTGGTTTTAAAATACATTTCTAAAAATCGGTTAAAAATTTTGAAAAAAAGGTATTAAAAAAAATATTTGTGTATATTTTGACAAATTTAGATGCTTTAAATTCAAATTAAATTATAGATTTCCTTTTTGAAATCGAAAAAATGAAGAATAATGACAAAAAAATTGCAGATTTTCGAGCATTTTTAGATAAATCAAACTGTTTGCTCCAAAAAAAAATGCTCATATGAGAAATATTGAGAGTTTGATTTTCATAAATGTAATATGTGGTTTTGATTTCAGAAAAAAAAAATGAAAAGATTGCTTTTTCGGAAAAGCCTCCATGAAGTTCTCCTAGCTCCAAATTCTTTGAAATTGAGCCGCAACCAAGTGCTTGAAGCTCCAAAAATCCTCAATTTTCAAAAATTTTAGAATCCAATTCACTTCGATGAGAAGCCCTTTTTCGATTTATAGTGGTCCATCGAACATTTGAGAAAAAGTGCTCCGAGCCTCAAAAAATCCTAGTATTGTGCTCCAGAATCGTATCCAAGCAGATTTCTCCAGAAGTTAGTGGCCGTGAGAATCTGAAAATAAAGCCTTTGTTACAAGCACTATCTCCAGGAGCTGTTAGACTTACTACAGTACCCCCGGGTACACTATTTTCCATTCCCCTCACCTATTATTGGTCCGAATTCATCCAACTCGCAATCCATTATGTTAGATTTTAATTTTAAAAAAAATGTAAATGAGCCCGATCTCAAGCCAACTAAAAATCCGGCTCTCGGGCTCAAATCATTCCGCCAAACAAGAAATTTCAATGCAAACTACTGAAAATAGGCCCGGCCCATTTGAAAGCGAGCTTATCCAAAAAAAAGAGCTCGAGTCGGGCCAAAAAGCTTTTCATCATCGCTGCGATCGAAAAGTGAGAAAATGTGCATTTCAGAAGTTTTACAGAATCTGAATTCATCATTAAAAAGCGCGCGAGCTCTGGATTGACTCCAAAAAGGAACCAGGTTCCAAATCGAAAATTTTCGGTCAGGAAGGTGAGAAGTGGGAGGGTCTAAAAGGGACCTATACTTCGTGAGGAACTAGGTTCCAGGTTCCAAATCAGGAACTTCCGGTAAGAAAAGAAAGAAGGGGCCTATACATGAATGTAACTACTAAGGGAGGTAAAAGTTACAAAAAATTCAAAAAGGTTCCAAAAATCTGGGTAAATGGATACTCTAAAGAAGGTTCAACTGAATCACAAGAAAATTAACAACAAAAAAAAAAAGTTATATCAGATTCTGGGTATATAGGATTGAAATACGAACAAAAAATCAATAAAATGAGATTCTAACGTAGAAGAATGTGAAAGAATGATTTGCTACTAAAATCAAAGGTTGTAAAAAATCGATAGGGGGTTC
The DNA here is from genome assembly GCA_900536415.3 of Caenorhabditis sp. 38 MB-2015. Taxonomy (NCBI): domain Eukaryota; kingdom Metazoa; phylum Nematoda; class Chromadorea; order Rhabditida; family Rhabditidae; genus Caenorhabditis; species Caenorhabditis quiockensis. Next base: position 112,638 of record LR548596.1, on the reverse strand, counting down.
TGGATTTGGGAAGATGGTTACATGAAAACGCTACAAACATACCCTTTTTTCTCCTCTCTGTCCAAATCTTCTTCTTCTTCTTCGACAAAAAAATACACAAAAAACTAACATGTGGACTAAGGAAAAAATATAAACACAAAAAAAAAAATTCCCTAAATTCCTCATTTTCGTCCTCATGTCTGAAACTATTTTGGGGTTTAACAGAAAAAATGGAATTAACAAGAAAATCAGGGGGTTCTAAAAAAAGTGTATGTGAACTTTGAAAAACAATTTCAATCGAAAAAAAGTCTGAGATTTTGTTCACATATCAATTGGGGACATTTGGTCCTCTTGAATTATATTTCTGAGACTTTGTTTGCCTCTCATACCAGAATCTTTCGAAAAATCGAGAAGTAATCTGAAATTCTGGGATTTATTCACAAAATTCAGAAGGATTCTAAAATACCTTTCGAGATTCTGACGATGACCAAGAGAAGAGGTCATGCCAGTTGAGAGCAGCCCTCCAGAATTCTCTGCAGATATCCGTGGAGTCATATATTACTCCATTTCCAGAATCCACTGAAAAAAATGAAAATGTGCTCTATGGAGAAGATTTTGTGTATTTCTTTTGGACAACTATGGATATTGAAAACGTGTCCTTATTTATCAATTTCATTTTCAAATTTTAGAAAAAATCTACATTTTAAGGGACCCATGGGGTTTAGTTTGATCCCAGATCAAAAATGTGATCAAAATGAGCCATGATTCTGCTTGGACTTGAGCCCTAGAACTTGGAGCCAGAATTTTTTGTACTTAAAAAATGAGAATTTTAATACCCTATTTACGTGACCTTATTTACCAATTTCATTTTTAATTAGAAAATATTATTTTCTAAATTTTTAAATTTCATCTGGTTCAATGAGAGTTCTATCAGATTAGGGTTCAAAATTCAACTCACGAAAATGACCCCAAAAAATCCCGAAAATCGTACCTTATTCTCTGACATAGGCACATTTTGTCGATATTTATTAGCCCCAGATAACATGTCCGAATTTGTGCGAAAATTGCTCTTCTTGCTCACATCCGGCTCCAAAAACGTGTCCAAATCCAAAATTACATCATAATAATTTGAATTATCCTTTTCGAATATTCCCAGTTTTCAAAGCAACAAATATTCATCTTATTTTTCGACCAAATCCGAGTCCAAATTCGAATCCTTGTCAAAATCCATCGAAATTTTCATCGAAAATTGCAAATCGTTCGACGTGACCTCAGAACCTCTCCAGGACGAAATGAACCCTGAAAATTGGGAACTTATTCACAAAATTCTGAAGAATTCTGAAATACCTCTCGAGATCCTGAAGTCGATCAAGAGAAGAGATCTGCACAATTGAAATGCAGATCTCCAGAATTCTCCTATGATTCAACGAATTGTTGAGTTGAGAATCCAATCAGGAATCCACAGTTCTCTGAAAATGAAAAATGTGCTCCATGGAGAATATTTTGTATATTTTTTTTTCGGATTTTGGAGTTCATATGGGGATTTTACAGGATTTTCGTACTATCCCAATCAAAAATGAGCCATGAGGCATGAAAATTTTCGAAATGTTTCCATTTGAGCTGATTTTTCAACAAAAATTTTCTCCGAGCTCGCTTTTCTCCTATTTTGAACAATAAGCTTCCCAAAATCTTACCAAATTCACTGCCATAGTCACAACACGTCCAATTTCAAAATTCGGGTCCAAATTTGAACCGAGGCCAAAATCGGTAATCGATATTGACCATCCGGCTTCGCATAAATGGAACCATCCAAATTTTGAGTTTTTCGCTTAGACTCCAGAATCTCTCCAGGATAAGAGCCTGAAAATTAAAAAAAAATGATTTAAAAAATTCTGAAGTTTTCTAAAATACCTTTCACGATTCCGAAGTCGATCAAGAAGAGAGTTTTGCACAGTTTAAATGCAAAGCTCCACAATCCTCCTATGATAACAATGCATCGATGAATTGAGAATCCAATTCACTACTCACTGAAAATAAAAAAAATGTGCTCCATGTAGAATATTTGGTGTATTTTTCATACAACTTGTATCAAAAATGTGCCATAATGTATGAAAAATCTCGAAAAATTCTAGTTTCAACAGATTTTTCAATAAAAATTTCTATGAGCTCATTTTGCTCCAATTCTCCCCAAAAATTTACCATATCCATTGCCATAGACACAACGCGTCCAAATCCAAATTTCAAGTTCAAATCAAGTTCAAACATATTAACCCATCAAAATTTGGAATCTTTCGCTTCGACCTCAGAATCTCTCCAGGATAAGCGCCTGAAAATTGAGAAATTATTGGCATAATTCTGAATTATCTCAAATACCTTTCACGATTCCAAAGTCGATCAAGAAGAGAGGCCTGTACAGTTTAAATTCAGATCTCCAGAATCCTCCTATGGTACCAACGAATTGTTGAATTGAGAATCCAATCCGGAATCCACAATTCACTGAAAACATAAAATTTGCTCTATGTTGAGCAGTATTTTGCAAGATTTTCAAGCTATTTCAATAAAAAATTAACCATGAAATATTTAAACTCTTAAAATGTTCCCATTCGGGCTGTTTTTTTTTCTACTATTTTGAACAATAAGCTCCCCAAAATCTTACCAAATTCACTGCCATAGTCACAACGCGTCAAAATCCGAAAATCGGGTCCAAATCGAATCATTGCCAAAATCACAAATGGATATCGACAACCATTCGGCTTCTCATAATGGGCCCATCGAAATTTCGAATCTTTCGCTTCGACCTCAGAATCTCTCCAGGATAAGCGCCTGAAAATTGAGAACTTATTGGCATAATTCTGAATTTTCTTGAAATACCTTTCACGATTCCGAAGTCGATCAAGAGGAGAGTTTTGCACAGTTGAAATGCAAAGCTCCACAATCCTCCTATGATAACAATGCATCGATGAATTGAGAATCCAATTCACTACTCACTGAAAATTTAAAAAAAAGTGCTCCATGTAGAATATTTGGTGTATTTTTCATACAATTCATATCAAAAATGAGCCATAAGGTATAAAAATTCTCGAAATGTTTCCATTTTTGGTTGAATTTTTAACAAAAAATGTCTCTGAGTTCATTTTGTTCCAATTCTCCCCACAATCTTACCATATCCATTGCCATAGACATGACGCGTCCAAATCCGAAATTCGGGTTCAAATTGAATCTTTCCATATTGACCCATCAAAACTCGGAATTTTTTGCTCAGACCTCAGAATCTCTCCAGGATAAGCGCCTGAAAATTGAGAAATAACTGGCATAATTCTGAATTATCTAAAATACCTTTCACGATTCTGAAGTCGATCAAGAGGAGAGGCCTGCACAATTGAAATGCAGATCTCCAGAATCCTCCTATGGTACCAACGAATTGTTGAATTGAGAATCCAATCCGGAATCCACAATTCACTGAAAACATAAAATTTGCTCTATGTTGAGCAGTATTTTGCAAGATTTTCAAGCTATTTCAATAAAAAATTAACCATGAAATATTTAAACTCTTAAAATGTTCCCATTCGGGCTGTTTTTTTTTCTACTATTTTGAACAATAAGCTCCCCAAAATCTTACCAAATTCACTGCCATAGTCACAACGCGTCAAAATCCGAAAATCGGGTCCAAATCGAATCATTGCCAAAATCACAAATGGATATCGACAACCATTCGGCTTCTCATAATGGGCCCATCGAAATTTCGAATCTTTCGCTTCGACCTCAGAATCTCTCCAGGATAAGCGCCTGAAAATTGGGAAATTATTCACATAATATTGAATTTTCTTGAAATACCTTTCACGATTCCGAAGTCGATCAAGAGGAGAGTTTTGCACAGTTGAAATGCAAAGCTCCACAATCCTCCTATGATTCAATGAATTGAAGAGTTGTGAATCCATTCGAGAATCCACAAATCTCTGAAAAAGACAAAAATTGAACTCGAATATTTGGCATCAGAAATTTTTCTCCAAAATTTGTTTCCAAAGTTTTGACCTTCAGATCCCCCAAAATCTTACCAAATTCATTGCCATAGACAAAATGGGTCCGATGTCGAAATACAACCGAACCACTGAATTTCAAAATTAACACGAAATCCATTCAATACATCAAAACCTCTCAAGAATGTAGAAATAATCCTGAAAATTGGGAAATGATTTAAAAAAATTCAGGATTTTTCTAAAATACCTTTCGAGGTTCCGACATCAACCAAGAAAAGTGACCAATTGATGCTCCAATATAACCTGAAAAGAAAAATGTGCTCTTTTTGTGTATTTCTCTCGGACAATAAATTTATACGTGGTCTTATTTAGTTTCCAAATTTTGAGAAAATTCAAAACGAAAAAATTGTGCTTTGTAAAATGAATTGTCTGAGATTTGAGCTCAAAAATCTGGGCTCGAAATTTTGGTGCTAGCAAAATGGGATTTTTAGTACCCCAAAGAATTTCGGGACCATTTTTCAGGTATATTGTCAGTCAAAAAAGGTCTTCAGAAAGTCCCAAAATCTTACCATGTTCCAAAATAAAAGTCCAAGACAATTTTGATTCATTTTCTTGTCTTGAATTCAGAACCCTCGCTTGTTTGTAGAGACATGAAATTTGAATCCATGGCTCCAAATATGAATCCTGGCCAGAATCCCTAATCGATCGATACTGATTTGATTGAATAAATCCATTCAAGATTGTCAGCACAAAAATTTCAAAATAAATCCTGATTTCCTGAAAAATAATTGATCCATTTTTGACATTTCAATAAATTTTTTGAATTTTTCATGAAACCCTGTCCAAAAGTAAAGAAAATCTATCAAATGCGCTCTATCGCAATCAGCCTTTTTGAAAAATTTCTAATTATTTCCAGCTTTTCTCACCTCCAAAATGTATTAAAAAAGCTTGAATAGTATCCAGATCCAGAAAATAGTCCAAATCGATATCCAGAATTGTGATAAAATTGATTTCGACCTCATTTGTATATTGATTTATGGATTTGATGTGTTTTTTGATATCAAATTTGTCCAGTTTCGAGCATAATGGTGGCATTTGAATCCATGAAAGTTTCCCACCGGATTCCAAATTCGAATCCTAGTCAGAATCTCTAAACGATCGATATCAAATCGAAGAATCCAGAAAAAATTTCGAAACACAAACTTCAAATTGATATAAATTTGACATAGAGAATCAGATATTCTGGAAAAAATTGTTCCATTTTTGAATTTCTCATGAAATCCTGCCTAAAGGTAAAGAAAATCTATCAAATCACTCAAACGCGCTCTATCGAAATCAGTCTGTGTACTTCTTTTGGACAAGAAATATATTATTTAATTTTCTGACAAAACTAAATTTTCCTACCAAAAAAGCAAATTCGCTCTATTGTAAACAGTCAATCTGTGTATTTCTCTCGAAATTTTCTAAATTTTCAGATTTCTCACCTTAATTTCCAACATTTGAGCCCAAAAATCAATAAAAATAGGTAAATATTTTGAATCTTGAATATCTTTTGTATAATAATGATAATAATATTGTAAATATCTTGGATAGTCCTTGTCAAAAGGGTCCAAAAATGACCTTTATAGTTCTAATAAGTGATGCATATTCCTATTGATTTATTGATTTTGTGTGCTCATTTTCTCATTTGATACTAAATTTGGCACAATAAGAAACCATGATTGGTGCCATTTTTATGAAATCCTTGTCAAAAGTTGATAAAATACTTGAAAAACCAGGCTAAATCCGAAAAAGGTCCAATATGAGGACCTCTAGAATTCCAAAATGATGTTCCGGAACCTTGTTAAATGTCAAATTATCGATTCAATGAGCCCAGTTGCACATTTAACTTCAAATTTATCCAGTCTTTGACCATATTGATGAGATTTATCCTTGTTGGTTATTGATTTTGGGTGCTCATTTTCATATTTCATACCAAATTTGACCACAAAAAATCTCGGATTGGTGCAATTTTTGGTTAGATCCGTATCAAAAGTTGATAAAAGACTCGAAAAACCAGGCAAAATAGTCTAAAAACGACCGAAAATTCCAATATAATATTCCGGTTCCTTGTTGAATGTCAAATTATCGATTTTTTGTGCTCAGTTTCCCATTTGATACCGATTTTGACCATATTTGACTCGTTTCAACCACAAAAAAAACTCGGATTGGTGCCATTTTTGGTGATATCCTTGTCAAACGTTGATAAAATACTTGAAAAACCCCGGCTAGATCCGAAAAAAGGTCCAATTTATCGATTTTTTGAGCCCAGTTGCACATTTAACCTCAAATTTGTCCAGTTTCGACCATATTGATAGCATTTTCGATGATTTGAGTTGAATTTACAACAAAAAAAACGCTTGTGTACATTGAAAAATTTACCTAGACAAAAAACCTCTTAAAATTCTGAAATTTCGTACACAAGCCAGGGATTTTTTCACCCTTTTTCTCTTTTTTTTTCTTTTTTTTTTTTTCTCTTTTTTTTCTTTTTTTTCTCTTTTTTTTCTTTTTTTTCTGTGACTTTGTTTGCCACTTCTATCTAGAATCTTTCGAAAGACCAAGAAATATCTGAAAATTGGAAATTATTCACAAAATTCGGGTGGATTCTAAAATACCTTTCGAGATTCTGACGATGACCAAGAGAAGAGGTCATGCCAGTTGGAAGCAGCCCTCCAGAATTCTCGTAGATACCAGTGGAGTCATATATTGCTCCATTTCCAGAATCCACTGAAAAAAAGAAAATATGCTCCATGGAGAAAGATTTTGTGTAATTCTATCGGACAATATTATTACACGTGGCCTTATTTATCAAATTCATTTCTAAATTCAAAAAAAAAAAATATTTCTCGAATTTTAAGAGCTCAAATTGATTCTGATGTTCAAAACGAGCCATGAAAGGTGATTTATCTGAAATTTGTGCTCAATGAGCTTAAGATATCTGACCTGTACTATGTAAAAAAAGGAAAATTCAAACACGTACTTTGGAAATCTCATTTTAAATGTAAAAAATTTGCAAGATTGAATTCGGATTTAAAACTCAGAAAAAGCACAAAAATGAGCCATGAACTTTATTTTTAGGTATTTGAGCTCGAAATTGTGTTTTTTGTTAGAGAATTTTTTAAAAATGAGCCAATTTCTTGCATTTTGCTCTGTTTCGTCTGAAAATTTTCACTTCTGGGGCTCAAAATGATCCCCAATTAGACCCAAAAATTCACAAAATCTTACCATATCCTCTGACATAGGCGCCTTTAATCCAATCTACATTCGCTCCAGAGAATATACATCATATAGTTATTGATTTTATTCGTCCAAATTTCGAAATCCACAATTTTTGACCAAGAATCATCTCTCGTGAAATCCAGATCCAATCATAACTAAAAACTCCAATATAGATTCGAATTGTATCCTGACACTTGACAACAGAATAATAATCAATCGATAAATCTGAAATTACTCTTCTTATTTTTTTGGGATTTAAAAGTGAAATTGAGGATAATTTAAATAACGGAGGAGCAAAAAAATTACACACTCTCACAATTTCGGTGTGTGCAGATTCAAAAAAAAGTTTATAACGCAAATTCGCAGACCATATTTTTTGATTATTTTGCAGTTCACCTTTAACATCCCAATTAGAATCTTAAAATTTGAGAGTTCAACTTTATTGTGTATTTGAAAAAAAAATATTGGAGACATTCTCAAATTAGTTTTTATTCAAATTTTTCAATGAGATTACATTAGGAAACATTGCAGGTGAAAAAAAGGAGAAGTTTTAAAAATTTAGAGTTCTAAGGAATCAAGAAAACTGGGTTTCAATAATGTTGTATCTGAAATAATGTTGCTTCTGTTGCTTCAAAGTTTGTCCCAAAAATTGAATTACAGAAAAGTTTTATGTTTGATGCGGCAAATCAAAACTTCAAAATTCAATATAAATTTTCAAAATCTGTCGAAGTCTTCGCTAAAAATTAGACGTTTTACTCTAAAAAATCAGAAGTTTCACTCTAAGAAATCAAAATCAAATTTTGAAGTTGAAAAAATTATACGAAATTCAGGTAATTTTCGATTCTTGAGTTTACACTTTAAATGTTTCATTAAATTCGTTTTCAAAGTTCATTTTTTCAAAATGAAATGAGCAAAAAAAAAAACGTGGAAAATATCATTGAGCGTGACCTAAAAAATGATTAAAATTCCTCCGTTAGATAAAATAATGTGTGAAATTGTAAGTTTTTCATTCAAATAAAGGTGGAATTGTGCACTTCTCTTGGAAAACTGGCTTAATTTTGCTCAAAACATCTTTTTTTTTGCTTGAAAAATATAATATTTGAGAGAAATAAGCATTCACGCTCTATCGTAAATTATCTGTGTACTTCTCTCGAACAAATTTCAATTTTCATTTTTTTAATTTGTAAAATGTACCTGTTTTTCATTTGAAAGCCATGATTTTTGTCAAATTCATTTTTGAAAAATTAGATAATGCATCAAAACAGGCATTCGTGCTCTATGGCCCACTATTGTGTATTTCTCTCGAACAATAATATTCTTTTCTTTTTTGCGATTTTTCAGGAGAATTTGAGAATTTTGATGATTTCTATACACTCACCTCACTTTACAATGTTATAATACATTTCACACTTATAAATCCATAAAAAATCGATAAAAACCAAGGAAAATAACCAATTCCAATGTAGAAGCTCCGATTATTGTTGTGAATTCGAAGTATTGATTGATTCGAATTCGAAGGCTTATAGAACTCGTAAAAATCGATAATTATCTCATATTCCAAGATAGAAACTCCGTTGTTAAGGGTTCAAAATATTGATTGATTCATCGCAAAATCTCAAAATAAAAAAATCCTCTCCAGCAGGTTCTAATCGATAACTTTGATTTAAAATCGCCAAAAACACCCAATTATGATAAATTCCGTGAAAATTCATACAAATACTCAAAAATCAGCTTTTAATCCTCGGTTTTCTCGGTTCAAGTCCGACATGCATGAGAACAAGATAAAAAAATGACGAGACAACTTGAAAACATCCCAAATCCGTAAGCATAATCGAGTCAAATCCAGAATTTCACAAATTTTCCGCTCCAAAAACCGATGAATTAAGTAACATATCTGAAAAAAAACCAGATTTTTGAGGGTAAATTCTAAAATAAAATTTCAAACTCACCAAATAAAAAATGAGAAGCAAAAATGGCAAAATTAATGATGCCAAATAATGAAGATAATATAATATAAGCATGTAATGATGATATACTTGATATTTTTCATTTTTTTGGAATTATAAAAATATTTTGATATTTTTTTGTGATTTTGCAAGATTTTTCGATTTTTTTGGATTTTTGTTGATAACGGCAAACATAGGAATGATGATTAATAAATATAATAATAATATATGTGATTTTTTTGTTGGTTTTGCAAGATATTTCGATTTTTTTGGATTTTTGTTGATTTTTTCGCTATTTTTTTGGATTTTAGTTGATAATGGCAAATATATTATAAATAACGATAAATAATTATAAAAATAAATGGAATAAGCATGTTTTTATAAAAATAATAATTGATATTTTTTGTTGATTTTTTGGAGTTTTATAGTTTTTTTTTGTGATTTTGTTGATTTTTTCGATATTTTTTTGGATTGTAGTTGATATTTTTGTTGATAATGGCAAACATAATAAAAATGGCGATAAATAATAATGATAATAAATGGAATAAGCATGTTTTGATAATAAAAATTATAATATATTTTTTGATTTTTGGAGTTTTATAGATTTTTTTGTGTTTTTGTTGATTTTTTCGCTATTTTTTTGGGTTTTTTGTTGATATAATGATAATTGATATATTTCCAATAAATAATAATAATAATATAATACTCCACCTCTATTTTTGGCCCAATTTGGAGATGGCCATTTTGATTTGCTGGTCGAGCCACATCAAATAATTATCCGTGGTTCCATCCTTCATGTGTCGTCGCAATGTTGTCCGGGCTCGTTTGAGGGCTTTGGTGACTACGAGCCCATTTTCCACTCCAGGATTCTTGATGATTTTGGCGAATGTGTCATCAATCTTTTCATGGAGCTGCTTCATAAATACCATCTGATCGTCCTCCTCTGGCTCCTCCTCCTCTTGTTCCTCTTCAACTTCTTCTGGCTCGGGCTCCGCTCTGCTCGTCTCCATCGAAACCTCCGTCACCGCCGCGAGTCTTGCCGCTCTCCCCATTCGAACCTTGAAGCTCCATCTTCTCACGACGAATTGATAGAGTCGGTTGACCTGCTTCGTTCGGCGTTGTGGAACGGCGAATTCCGACAACGCCCGAGGTGCCACTGAAGCAGGGCCTTCTTCCTCTTCTGGGGCCACTCCACGCTTGGCCGCTGGTGCCTCCGATAAATCGTCGACAGCCTTTCGACGAGCTAGCAAGCGGGAGCTTCGCGGTGCTCTCTCCTCGATCTCCACAACCTTCTTCACCAAGTACTCCATAACCTCCTGCTCGGGCTCAAAAAAATATTGATTATTTTCACAGTTTTTAAGTGATTTTTATGGTTAGGGGGGAGGGGGGCAAAATTGATCGAATTATCACTAAAAAAAACCCAAATTTTGATAATTCAGACTAAAATCAGGTTCATTTCCTGGTTTTTGGTGTCAAAAATAACAATTTTTGGTTTTCTTGTGATATTCACGGTTAAGAGCTCTGTGTTTCTACTGGTTTTGGCACCAAAAGTGATAAATTTCGGACTTTTTATTGAAATTTTCAATATTTCGGTCAAAAAAACCACCAAATTTCGATAATTCATGATAAAATTAGGTTCATTTTCAGATTTTTGGTGTCAAAAATGAGAAATTTTGGTTTTTTTGTGATATTTATGGCTAAGAGCTCTGTTTTTCTACTTGTAATACCGTTCAACCTCGTTTTGGCACCAAAAGTGATAAATTTCGGGCTTTTTCGTGAAATTTTCAATATTTCGGTCGTAAAAAACCCCCCAAATTTCAATAATTCAGGCTGAATTCAGGTTCATTTTCAGATTTTTGTTGTGAAAAATAAAATTTTGGTGACATTTTTTATCGATCAGGGGTTTCTATGTCAAAACTAGGTTCCATTTTTTCACCTAGGAAGTTACTCTAGTTTTTTTAAAATTTGCTATTGGACTTCTTTTGAAATCTGGAAATGGGAACTAAAAAAAACCGAAATTTTCTGATTGTCGCTCTGAAACAACGCCTTTATCATCATTTTAGCTCCCAAAAATAGCATTTTCGAAAAAATTCTAGCCGCGGACGAGGTTTTTAAGTTTCTAGGCCACATTTTCGGGATTTTTTCAAAGCAAAAAATAGGTGTGTTTTCTCTTTTTAGGATCCCAAAAGTCACCAAATTGCCCAAAAAATTTTTTTTATAAAAGTTGTCGAAAAGTAAACTTCTGGAATCAAAATTTCCCACATTTGAGAAAAAACCTTAAAAAACTCCAAATTTTGTACCCAAAAGTCGAGAATTTCTAGTTTTTTTTCAACAAAAATTTAACTACAGTACTTCCTATAAATCGTCCCACTGGATTACTGTACCATCCCATGAAACTAACCGTCTTCTTCTTTAAAGCGACCTCGTCTGATGTGTCTTCAGACGACGGTCGCTTTTTGCCAATCCCCTCCATCTTGGCCTCTTTCGCCTCCGGCTCCTCTCTTCTTCTACTTTCTTCATCATCCCCACTCAAACTTCTTTTGGCTCCCCGCGCATCTTCTTTTTGCATCTGAAAAAAACGATTTCTGATCTCATGATTTTCTAAAAAATCTTAAACTTACAGCAATTTGCTGATTGTTAGCTGACATAGTTGTCTGATATCTACAAAAATCATGATACATCGGGTTACTGTAGGTAGTCCCTTTTAGGTATCGGGTTGAAAAATGTTTCACTTCCCGTACATTAATGTTTAAAAACCTCTTGTTTCTTTCTTAGTACTGAGTAGAGTACTTCTTTTTAAGATTTTTAACATTCTGCAGTACTATTATCAATTCAAACATTTCCTAGACTACTGTAGATATATCAGGGTACTGTAGGTTATATAAAAGTACCGTAGTTCTGTGAATTCCCTCATTCACTCACCTCTGTATATTACAGTAATGACCGAAAACTTGTCCGGAAAACTTGTATTGATTTAATCAATTTGAATGTCACGTCAAAATTATTCAAAAAAATCCTATTATATAATTCACCCATTTTGAATTTTTTTCCATTGATTTTAAAGTACTTTCAGGCCAGAAATCAAAAAAAATAAATAAATAAACCAAAAAAAGAACACACAATTCCTGAAGAGACGCAGACAAGTGTGAATACACCGCAACGCACAACTGCAGATTTTGTGTACCGTACACTGCCAAAATTGCTCATATTTATTATTCACGGCACCCTAGTTTTTAATTTTTAAATTCACTAATTTTTCACACTTTCAAGAAATAATTTGTGGCATTTTCATTTAGAATAGACTTTAAAATGATAAATAGTATCATTGTTCAATGAGAAAGAAAATAATTCTGAAACAGGTCATCGGAAAAGATTTTTATATTCTTCTATTCTACGAGAAAGTTAAAAAACTCGTTTTAAAAATGTTGTTCTACTTTTGAAAAAAAAAAGGTTACTTTATTTGAAAGCTTTTTTTAAAAATTACTCTTGTTTCCATAATGAAACATAAGAAACATGGTTTTCTAGAGATTAAAACTTTAGAAATTTTGCAAAAGGAGAGAAAAAAGACAGAAAAACGATCTTTGAAGAACTGAAAATACGAATCAGAGATCGAAAATTAGAATTATGTTTGAATTTCGTCAGTTTCTAAAACTGCAAAAAAATTTTCTCACATTTTCTCTTCGATGATTGAAGCCAGTTTGCATTTATTCATGAAGTTCTTCAAAAATAAATGATGATTGAATGTTCCTTTATCTTTTCTAAAAACCAGATTTTTGAAAATTGACCTTACAAAAACGTGAATTTGAGAAACATATAAAAAACCAAAACTTTGCGCTTTTCTCGTGCTAATTTTTGAGGGTGCCGTGCTTATTGTTCACTAACAAAAATGTAAAAATGGATTTGATTGACTTGTTTTTTGCTGATGAGAGAAAACCACAATGGAGCACAGAAATGTTCGAAAAACTTGTAAGACAATATGTGCCGGAAAGTGTTAGTTTTAAAAATAAGCTTAATTTCTGACTGAAATTGAGAATTTTTCAGAAAATGACAGATTTCTACAAAGCGACCATGTCGAATTGGGCGGCGAATCGAATTTTCGACAGTGGCGTCGGCTCGGATATTCTTGTTGACTTGTTTCAAATATTTAACGCGATGGAAGCGATTTACAACTCCTCCGGAAATCTCATGTTCGATCTCGAAGTTCTCCAAAATTTCCCGAATAATTCCAAATTTCTGGGTCTTGACACAGGCAGTTGCGAACCGGTCGGAAACCGATGAGAAACCGGTCGGTTTTTGTTTTGCTTGACCGATCGGTTAAGTACAGGAATTAGAAGAGAAACCGGCAGGAAACCGACCGGTTTTTTTTGTTCGGTAACCGACGGGTTTTTTTTAAAACATTTTTCAAACCAATTTTGCTGCTCACATAAGCTGTTTTACCTCTCAATTAGCATTCAAAATCTCATAGAGTACAAGGCTTTTTAGTATTTCATTACTACATATCAATATTTGACATAGAACACGCTACAAAACATGTAAAACGACAAAAAAGTCTGCAAAAAAAAAAGAAAATAAAAATATTTATGGACGAAAAAACCAAAAAAAAAACCTAGTCCGCCAAGCATTGGATACCCGTCGGTTTTTCATTTGTTTCTTCTCTTCGGAAACCGATCGGTTTTTTTATTTTTACGAAAACCAGAGGGAAACCAGTACCAAACCTGTCGGTTTTCCCGTTTTCTCTGGTTTCCGACCGGTTAGCAACTGCCTGTGGAGAATTCGATGAATTATCTTGCTGTTCCAAAGCGCATGGAATCTGGCCCGAATTCTTCTGATGGATCTCTTTGTTTCCTGACAAGATGTGATGCTTATATTTGGCTTGTTCAGAATTATTTCACAAGAATGGACAAATTCTCCGAATTGATGGCGAAATCGGTCGGAAATCGATTGAGACGACAAATCGGCTGGTGGGACTATGCTTACTTACAATCCGACCTCATTCTTTATCGCTTCGAAGAGCAATTCCGAAAATTTCTCAAATTAAACGAAGATGCATGCGAAAGTACCGGATTCAGAGTATAAATTTGTCTACTCTTCATGATAATTTTGTTATATTTTCAGCTTCCAGAAGCTGAATTTGCTCCTAACATAGATACGAAATCAATCAAAAAAATTTTCACTGAAATTTCACAATTCTACGACGCAGAGTATGACGGAGACTTGTTGATCGAACTGATTGAAGAACTGGAACGAAAAAATAAGGTTTTTTCGAATGTTTTCTTAAGCAAAATTCGGAGATTTCTATAATTAAAAATAGAAAAACGAAAAAAAAACCAATGAATTTCAGTATTTTTTTTGAAAATGAGTATATTAGGGACTAAAAGTTAAATGTTTGGAGCTTAATCAATATCTGAAACATTCAAAAAATTTCCTGATTCTCCAAAAAAAATATCATAGTAGGAAACCTCTATTTCCAGACCCATCCAATCGCTCAAAAATGTCATCTATATGAATATCTTCACAAAACAATACACTTTGAAATATCTTATTGAACATTTCTTCGGAATAACTGAAATTCGAGCCGACCTGCATTCCGGTGATTATTCTCCTTCAAACAATATTTGGCAAAAAATTATTTTCAGTTTCTTATGCGACGCCCATTGCCAGTTATTCGTGTATTCACTGATAAGAATGATAAATTTATCATTAAAGACGAAATGAGAATGGCTTTGGAGTTGATAAAACTTCGAATAAGTTCGGAAACCGCGCAAAATGGTATACAATTATCAAACGTCGCAGAGACGTAATTTTGGACCAAACTTAGGTGAAAATTCAGATGCAGCTGTTTTGATGCAAAATGAACAAAACCGTGATTTTCACCATACCCAGCATAAAATTTCCAACATTTTTCTTTTGAAGCTCCCCGAAACCGAGCGTCTTTCATAGAATATACACAACATGAGATCTGGAGCGTCGCCTTTTTTTTTTTGCAAAAAACTTAAATTCCAGATATCGCGAAGATTCGAGAATCGAACGAGAGAATTTGTATGCTGATGTACGAAAGAATTCGAGAATGTAAGAATAAGTCTATATTTCCTTCCAAAAATGTCAGAAAAATGAAGATTGAATTGGAAAATGCGAAATTTCATGAGAAAGCTAAGGATAGAAAGATTGATGAATTGACAGCTGAAAATAGCCAATTGAAAACATCACTGGAAATTGCTGAAGAGAATCTGGGAGTGTATAAAAAAGAGAGCGAAGAAGCTGAAAATCGATTGAAATTTCTAGAAAAACAGAATCAAGAGTTGGTTTTATTACATAATTTCTAAAAATTCCCAATTTTTTTCAGAATGGCTTTTTGTTTTGAAGATGCGAATTGTGAAGCAGATCTTTATATGAATTCTGACAGAGGAGATTCTGCAATTCGATGTGCATGGAATTCTGAAAAAGATCGACCAAACTTCTGAAAACTATGGAATATCAAATTCAGAAATTATTAGATTCCAAAGAAGATATGATATGTACATGAGAATTGTGGAAAATGAGCTTTGTTGGGAGACGGCTGAAATTCCAGATTTTCCAATTCCATTTTCAGCGGATTTCATGCAAGAATATGAAAGATGCTTAAAGGAGAATGTCATGTATAATTTCGGAGAAACCGCATGGTCAAATTATGATCCTTCAGACGGTAACTTTATTGATCCGCCATATTTCATGTGAATAGTATATGTATGTCTCACCAATTTGTTAGTCTATATTGCACTTTTTGTTATGCACTAATACATTTTGTTTGATTTTAAACATTTTCTCCATTATTTTTTTCACAGGGAAAAGCCATTCATTAATATAGAAAAAAAGAACTACTGAAGAAGAGAGAGAGAAGAAACCCGATACGAGTATAGAAAAATAAGATACGCAGGACAATTATTGTGATTTTTGGGCGGCTTCCAAAGTGGTACGGAATTGCATGATACCTTTGGTTTTGTGCACCAAATAGTCCAATTTGATGTTGTACCACAAGAATCGAACGAAAAAGTCATAGTTGATTTGATATTTGTAGCCATACTGACCGCCGGCGTATGGTTCGAGCACTTTTTTGACACCGTCAGTGGCTTCGATCAGATGGTAGTGAGGGATTCGGGTGAAGAGATGGTGAGCGACGTGGCCTGAAGGATTTTTTAAAATGAGTTTTATCTATTTTTTTTTTTTTGAGGTTTTCAGTGTGTCCTAGAAATATTGGATTTTCTAGGCCAGCCTATGACTCTGCATGAGTTCATCAAGATCCTCTAAAATCCAAATATGAATTAGGTTAATTCAGAAGGCTAGAGGTAGTCTGATAAGAAAAAAAATCAATATCTGAAAATTCTGAAATTTTATTAAGGCGGCATAGAAACCCAAAATAAATACTCCGGTAGTCCACATATCCATATTTAGGCCCAAAATCTTAAAAAAAAATAAAATGAAGCCTAATGATCGAAAACTAAAATTAAGAGGTTTAGAAACCAAAAATACATGATATGGTGTCTAAAATACTGAAACTCTGTCCTGTAACCCCTATTAAAAGTGATAAGAAACCCAAAATTACCTAAAATAGTCTAAATCTAGCCCAAAAATCCTTTAAATAACCCGGAAATCCAAAAAAATAAGTCCAAAAGCCATCAGATCAGCTAAAAACTACTTTCCTTTAGTTCAATTTCATTTTTTTTTTTTAATTTTTGAGTTCCAATTTCATTTTTGACCTAGAAGCCGACAGCATAAGTTTCACTGAATATCGAAAACGAAAAATTGGAGAGAAAAGGGGATTCTTAGTTATTTCAAAAGATTTAAAGGAACATACCATCAGTAATATGATGCATAGTTGAATCCAAACCAAATCCATAATACCGATCGATAGTCTGAGTTTGTCCTCGAACAAAACTCCACTCATCCGCCTCGTAAACCTCGGCCACATCATCAGTATGTTGCAAATAGGTGACAATAACCAACATCAATCCAAAGAACGACAATGGTACCCAATAATACCAGAACCAGTTGGAATATGAGCCAGCAATGAGAAGAGCAACATAGGCACAGGATAGACAACTCACACCGCTGACAACACATTGGATACGTTCGGAATCGTGTTTGAAGAGACTTGAGTATGGCCAGAAGTGGGAACCGTCACAATATCCGAAAACTGTGTAAACTGGGAACCATTTGAGCCATCCGGAGAATGGGATTGGATTGAACATTTTCTTCCACAGTGGCCATTTTTCGTAATCCTTGTCTTGAACCCAAACATGTCCGTGATCCTTGTCGATGTGATTGGTGAACTGGAACAAAATAATAAAATTATGACTTTGATTGTTTAGATAGGGTTTCTAGATCACGCGATATATATACATTTTTTTTTTTTTTCAAATATTTCCATTGAAAATGGGTGGTTGAGGAATTTAATTTTATTGTTAGGCCAGGAAATTCGAACGTGAAAATTCGAACAAATCTCAAAAAAAAAAACCCTTTTCAGGTTTGTACACCATTTTTTTCTACTGTAATATGAAAAAGTGCAGTTTGGGGAAGAAATTTCGGTGCTCTTATAAACTAAAATATCACGGAATTCAGATTCTGGGTCATTATTTCCAGGTCATAGCAAATAAAGCAAAAACTAATGGCCTAGAAGTGTCACAGGCCGAATTTCAGGCCATCACAGCTTCCTGACGACCTAAAAAAGCAAGACACTTTTTGAAACAAAATTTGTAAATGACATATTTTAGGTCTCTGACGACGGCCTAGAAAAGTCACTAGCTGGAAATTGTGAATCAAATTGTGTTAGTAGTCCTAAATTTCATATTTGAAGCTAAAAAATTCAGAAGATGAGCTCAAGAATCTGACGTTAGAGCTCAGAACCTTCAGGATCCGTGGGAATGAGCTCCAGAGTATATAGTTTCAGCTTCAGAATCTCTGGAATTCTGAAAAAAAAACTTTGAACGTTGAAATTTAGGAATTTTAGCTCGGAAGCTGTAATTTTGAAAATTTCAAAAAATTTCAAAATACGAAGCATGAGCTCCAGAAATTAATTGAATGATTCAGAAATGCAGTTTCAATCTTCGAATATTAAAAATTTGTAGCTTAGGCTCTAAAAATTATAATTTGAGCTATAAAATTTTTCAACTTCCAAAATCTTAAAAATCTCAAAATTTCACAAAATGATCTTCTGAATCAGTGTTTTGTGATTCAGAAGTTGAGTTTTCAGTATCGAAATTCGTGGTTTCAGATCTAAAAATTACATTTCAAGTTATAGAACTTCAATTTACAGTTTCCAGAAGTTTAAAAACTGACAAAATGATCTCAGGAATCATTTTTTATGCTTCAGAAGTTCAATTTTCAGCTTCCAAAATCTCAGAAATTGACAAAATGATCTCCAGGATCCGTTTTTTATGATCCATAAAATCAAATTTCAGCTTCAAAAGCGTATTTTGAGTCACAGGCTAAAAAGACAACAACTTCTTTTTCAAACAAGTTTTGTGAAATGAAATTTTAGGCCTCTGACGGCCTAGAAAAGTCACGAGCTAAAATTTTTGAACCATTTTCAACATAAATTTTAAAAACTCACGGCATGATGCAATTTGTGTGATTTTTGCCATGGGAAATATGGTGAAAAGATCGGGGAGAATGCAATATGTCCAATAATATCATTAATCACTTGATTATCCGAATACGATCCATGCAAACAATCATGTCCAACAACAAACAACGCAAAACCGAACACGCCCATCAAACAATTCCACACAAAATATCCGAAAACGCCTCCAAAATGCTCGAAATGTGGCAATAGATAGTAGAGAACTGCGAGAGCGGCGAAATCTTGGATAAGGTATCGGGTCGAGGTGACAAGACTACGTTCGAAGCAATGAGCAGGAATTGCTCGGCGGAAATCATCGACGGATGGAAGGTGGGGAATGTTCTTGTTGGAGGTGATGTTGTTGGTGGCAGCCGAGTCACCATTGGCGTTGGCTTTGGTGTTGTTGAGAGTTGTTGTAGCTCCGCCGTTGACTGGCGCAGTCGTGGCGGTTAACCCATCAGAGGAATGCGCAACCATACCTACAAAAAAAAAACAAGATAATCAGGGGGATATTTGAAAAAAAATGAGAACAACTAAATAGAAGAGAAAAAATGAAGAAGTTATTAGAAATTTTTGAAAAAATTAGCAATCCGGGGTGTTCTGAAACTCGATATTCGCAAGATTTTGAATTTTAAATGTCAAATCAAAGATTTTTCAGCTAAGAAAAAATTAATCAGATTCTGAACTTCAAATTTCCCGAATTTTGGTTCATTTTTAGCAATTTTGAAGTTTTGGGCACTTTTTTTCGCTCTAGCTTGTGTTTTTCACAGAAAATTTCAGATAAAAAACTCGAAGAAAAATAAATCCGAATATTTTGTGCTATTTCAGAGGGAACATTGAGTTTTTTAAACTCAGATTTCAAAATATCAACTTCAGATTCTCAATTTTAGAGGTTTCATGTCATTTTCGAACTTTTGAAACTGAAAATCAGGTTTTAGGACAAATTTCAAACCTTTTCAAAATCCGGAGTGTTCTGAAACTCGGATTTCATAAAAATTTTGTGTTAAATTATCAAATTTGAAACTGAGAGGTTCCAAATTACAGATTTTTACGGGAAAACATTGAATTTGATTCTGAAAATCAAATTTTTAGAATTTTGGTTAATTTTTCAACTTTCGATTGAGCAAATTCAGGTTATTTGGCAATTTTTGGAGTTTTTCACGAAAAATTGTTCTTTTTCTGATAATAAATTTCGATTTTTTTTGTGTTTAGCTTCATGATTTTGACCCCGGAATCGAAAATTCTGAATTTTAAGAAGCCTAACTTCTGAATTCCAAATCTTCGATTTATGACATCGGTTTTCAACTTGTAAACTTCTGAAATTCTGAATTTTCAGGGTGATTTTAGAAAGCTTACAAATTCTTGCCGGTAATCCTTTAATTTTCAATTCTGGAAGCCAAATTTCAAAATTTGGAAATGTTTTGAGCCGATTTTCTGGGACCAAAACAAGACCTTCCAAGCAAAAATGGAGAAATACCTGAATTCAGACTGGCCGATTTGCAAAACCAAAATATAGAAAAAATCGAAGAAATGGAGCTCATAAATATATTTTTAGCTCGAAAAAGGAAGCCTAAAAAACTAAAAAACAAGAAAAATATTTTTCTGAAAAATAATCATGGCTTATTTTTTTTTTTTTTTGCTTTGATTACGACATATTCTTTGGGGTTCTGTAGTTGATGATGAGATTATTGAGGCTGCGATTCTGAATTTCAGAATATTGACTACAGATTGGAGAAAGTACTGAAATTTCAAGTGTCCAGTTTCATATTTTTCAGAATTTTTATGGCTAAAATTTAGATTTAAAATTTTTGAACAGAATAAATGTCACTTTCAGGTTTTTTATCATAAATTTTAAAATTATGTCAAGTTTTGAAAAAATCACCTTGAACTTTCTCCAGATTTTGAGTTCTACGAGCAAAAATTTTGAAATCCAGAATAAAAAATTGCGGAAATTTCCAATTTAACACGGAAAAAATCACTTCTCCCAATCGAATATTTAAATTCCAAAAAATGCAAACAAATTATAATATTCAAAAAAGCGTGAGAACTCTGCCCATGGTACAGTACCCTAGGAGTTCAAAACTACTGTAGACCTCTCAAGGTACTGATAACACCAATGGGACTGGAAAAAGAAGAAAAGAAAATTATCAATCTGGAAAATTATTATTATTATTATTATCAATAAACGCTTCTTCTTTTTTTCTCCGACTACAATGTACCCCCTTTTTTTGGGAGTACTGTATCCAAACTACAAAGAACCGAATAAATAACAAGAATCAAAATATGGAAAATGCGTGATTTTGGCCAACTTTTAAAACTAACTGGTTGGTATGAATGAATGATGATAAGATGTTTTGACCAGGAAAAATATGATATATCGGCAGGTTTTGAACTGATAACACATACAAAAAATGGGTATACTTTGGAATCGAAGGAATTTTCTTGATTTTTGGGGATTCTGAAGGTTTCAGAAACAAAAAAAAATAAGGGTTTGCGGACATAGCCGAGAATCTCGGTTTTAGCTCTAAAGCTTCAAAAATTTTCAAATAAGAGGCCAAAATTTGTGATTTGACCACAGGAATTTGTATTTTGAGCTCAAAACTTCAGAAAATGAGCTCGAGGAGCTGAATTTTCTGCTTGAAATCTTCAAAAATTAGCTCCAGAATGTGTATTTGAATCGGTAGGAGTTGTTTTCCCATTTTTATCACGAATTCGTGGTTTGTGCTCCAAAAATTGTATTAGTAGCTCTAAATTTCATATTTGAAGCTCAAAAATTCCTGAAGATGAGCTCCAGAATTCATAGCTTCAGCTCCAGAATCGAAATAATTCAGTCCAGAACTCAGAACGTGAGCTCCAGAATCAGTTTTTATGATCCAAAAATTAAGTTTTCATATTTGAATATACAAATTCACGAAATTCTTCAGTTGTGTTCCAAAATTTGTAGCTTAGGGTCTAAAAATTATATTTTGAGCTACACAATTTTTATTTTCAGCTTCTGAATCTCAGAAATTCACAAAAAGACGTCCAGAATCAGTATTTCATAATGCAGAAGTTCAATTTTCAGCTTCAAAATTCATATTTTGAGATTCAGGAGACAAAGTTTGTACTTTTAGATTCAAAAAATATTTTTTCCGCTCTATTTTCAGCTTCTAAATATGAGAAATTCACGAAATGACGTCAAGAATCAGTATTTCATAATGCAGAAGTTCAATTTTCAGCTTCAAAATTCATATTTTGAGATTCAGGAGACAAAGTTTGTACTTTTAGATTCAAAAAATATTTTTTCCGCTCTATTTTCAGCTTCTAAATATGAGAAATTCACGAAATGACGTCAAGAATCAGTATTTCATGATTCAGAAGTTTAATTTTCAGCTTCAAAATTCGTGGTTTCAGATTCACAAATCATGTTTTCAGCTTCCAGAATCTCAAAAATGCACAAAATGACGTCTAGAATCAGTATTTCATGATCCAGAAGCTTAATTTTCAGCTCCAAAATTCGTGGTTTCAGATCCAAAAGTTATAATTTGAGCCATCGAACTTCAATTTTCAGCCTAAATAATCGTATTTCAAACTTCAGGTGATGAAAAATTGTGTTAGATTCGAAACTACAGCTTCTAGAATCTCCAAACTTTCCGAATTTCTTAAAAATGATCTCCAGAGTCAGTGTTTCTTGCTTCAGAAGTTCAGAGATTCAGGTGACAAAATTTGTAGTTCCAGCGTCAGAATCACACAAACCTATACTTCAAGTGCAATTCTTCAAAAAAAAAAATTCGCCCAAAAATTTATAAAGTTCTTTCTCACTTATCAATAATGACCCCGAGAGAAAACTTTGATAATTCTCCGTGCTAAAAAAATCGTCTTTTTTCGGAGAACCGCAAAATTTGCACTGATAAGGCGAGAAAAAACATTTTCAATGATATGTGACGCAAACGAATACAGTTCATATTGAGGTCAAAGTAACCAAGTATTATGGAGTGAAGGGGGACATTTGAGGGGTGGGGATTGTGACACTTCTGAAGGCTTCTTTTTATACATAGGTTCTAGATTATGTAGAAGTCGACTTCGGAGCAGATGAATTTAGTTTTTGCGCAGAATTCTTCAAACATCACGTCCAAAACTGTTTGGAGAATCAGAAACAGGTGAAACTTTCGATTTTGTTTATGTTATGATTATCAATAAAATGATGTAAACAAAAAGTGGAGCTGAAAGTGAATTCTGGAGCAACTATCAAGGCTCAAACCACAGTTTGTTTGTGCTCAGAACACAATTAGGGGTCGATTTTGACATATTATGGAGTTCTTGTTAAGAAAAATCCTGAAGTTTTGAGCTCAAATTTGCAATTTTCAAGCTTTAAAAATCAAGAATCTATGCTAAAAATACAAAATTTCTAGTGAAAAATACAATTGGAGCTAATTGTATAAATTTTGGAGCAATTTCCGGCTCAAATCACGAAGTTCTGTGCTCAAAAACCAACCGGAGCTCGAAAATGACATTTTTATGCTCAGAGATTCTGGAGAGCGTCCGGTCTTGGAGAACTTATTTGGAAGCATTTGGAGCACAATTTTGACAGTTTGTGGAGCTCCAAACTAAGATTATCGATTCCAAATTTCAGCTTCCGGAGTTCTTTTTTTTTGATTCTGAAGTTTCGACTTCTTTGAGCTAAAATTTGCAATTTTCAAGCTCCAAAATCAAAAATATCTGCTGAAAATACAAATTGTTTTGTAAAAAACAGAAATAGAGCTAATTGTATGAATTTTGGAGAAATTTCCGGCTCAAACCACGGAATTTTGTGCTCAAAACACAACCGGGGCTCGCTTATGAAGTTTTTATGCTCGAAAATAGAACTTTGGAGCAAATTTTTAGGATTTTATTGAAAAAAAAAAATTTAGAGAAATTCTGAAGTTCCCATTTTCTGGAGCTCAAGTTTGCAGTTTTAGAACCTAACATTGAAAATTTAGAGCTCAAGGTGCAAATTTTCGTTTTCAAAGTTCACATTCTGAAACTCTTCTACAGAATTCCCGAAGTTATCAAAATGTGAATCTGAAATTTGATTTCCTGATTCCGAAGATCAAAATCTACATTTTTTTTGGCCTAAAAAACGACTTCTCAAATGACTGAACTACAGTACTCTTCAATACTGTGTTGAAAAAAACTTTTAAAAAATCCTTTTTTTTTAAACCGAAATTTCATATTGTTTTTGGTTTTAAAAAATGAGTTTCTTATTGTTAGCCATTTTGGCGCCAAGATTCAAAAGAAATCAAACTACAGTAATCTTTTTTGCAGCCGGAGTTCAATCTTTCGGGTTACTGTAATACTGATTAGAAATTTCAGTTGATATTTGGGGAGATTGGACCCGTAGAATTCGATTCTAATATCAAAATCTGGCGAAATTCGAAATAGTTGGATATTCTCAATAGAGCGCATATCACCAATTTAATTTTGGCTTATATTACATAAGTACTGTATACCTCTACAGTACCCAGGTCACCTACAGTACCCATTTGCACCGAAGTAGTCTAGCTATCAGAACAAGGAAAAAGAAGAAAAAAAAATGGCAAATGGCAAAGTACGAAGACATATATCAGACCATCTTTTGTTATCTTCTCATTTTTTTGTCTTCTTCTTTTTTTTGCTAAACTACTATACATCAATCAGGCAACAAAAGTGCAACAGAGAACACTGAACACATGTGAAAAACACACAAATCGAAAAAAAAAAAAGAAAAAAAAACAACTGAAAATTTTGGAATTTGGAGTATGAATAAGGAAGAGAGGTTTTGACTGTAAAAATATGGTTTTAAAAATTGGCCGAAATTTTAAATCAAATTTTCAGGTGCAAATTTTCAAAAATAAATTTCGGAGCCTAGGATTTGATACTAGAACCATGGAACCTGATCAGTAAGGATTGATAATATGATTTCAGAGTTTTTGACTTTTCGAAACGCTTCTGGAAATGCGGTTTTGAGTATTTCAAAAGATACTTCATACTTCTGGAAGGATTCTGAATCTGACTTCAGAATTTAGACTTTCTACAATTCGAAACAGAAAAACTTCAGGTTTTCAGAATCTATCTTGAATCTGGAATTTTCGGAGTAGGATTCTGAATGTGAATTTCAGGATATTTAGAGCTCTAGCATCTCTAGATTTCTAAAATAGAGATTCAGAATCCAAATTCTAGTAATGAAGGATAAGATTTCATTGAATTTTCGAAGCTTCTAGATCAGGATTCTTAAAAAATGCTCCAAAATTTAAAATTCTAGAAATGTAAGAAGCTATATTTGGACCCAGAATCCTTCTGGCTTCAAATCTTGAATTTTTCGAAAATTTCCGTCGAAATTTGCCATATTTCTTATTCAAAACTTCACAAAAAATCCGTCTTTTTTTCAAAAGATGCTTCGAGATTCAGAATCTCAGATGTTCAGAAGCCGGACGGTCATTTTTGGATACAGGACCCAGTAAAATTCGAAAAATTCTGGCCTAAAATCTCAAAAAATTTCTCACTTTTAGTCAAAATTTTTCCATTTTCCTATAAAAAACTTCAAAAACTCCGCAATTTTCTCAAAACTTTACAAAAAAATAGGAAATTCTGCCAAAACCAGCTTTTTTTCGAAAAGAAAACCAAAAAAAAAATTGTTCAATCACAAAGACACACAAAAAAAGACTCAAAGAAGAAGAATGTGAATTTCAGAATATTTGAAGCTCCAGTATCTTAAGACTTCAAAAATCTAGATTCAGAATCCCAATGCTAGTAATGAAAGATAAGTATTCATTGAATCTTTGAGGCTTCTAGATCATGATCCTTCAAAAATGCTCCAAAATTTAAAATTTTAGAAAGTCCGAAGCAATATTAGCAAATTCTGTCTTCAAATCTTGAATTTTTCGAAAATTACAGTCAAAATTTCCCATTTTTCTATCTAAAACTTCACAAAAATTCCGCTATTTTTCAAAAGAAGCTTCGAGATTCAGAATTTCTGAAGCCAGTAAAATCGAAAAATTCTGGCCTAAAATCTCAAATAATTCCTCACTTTTAGTCAAAATTTCCCCATTTTCCAATCCAAAACTTCAAAAACTTCACAATTTCCCCAAAACTTTACAAAAAAGTAGCAAATTCTGCCAAAAACTGCTCTTTTTCAAAAGAAAACCAAAAAAAAAATGTTCAAACAAAGCCACACAAAAAAAGACTCAAAGAAGAGATGAAAAATGGACGGCCGTCCATTCTTTTTATGTCTGCGTCTCTTTTGCTAAATCGGGTCAAAAAGTTTGTGTTGGTTGGGCGGGCAAAAAAGAAATGAGCGATGCGAGTTGAGATTTCCTAAATAGATTTATTATAAGGAAATTAGAAAAATAGAGTGGAATATTTGCTTGAATTTTAGAATAACTGAAATCAGGATCTGGAACTATGTATCCAAGACTCCTTATTCTGAAAATATTCAAGATTTTAGCTGAAAATTGATAATATAAAGCTCGAATTATAGATTCTACATCTTAAAATTCAACTTTTGGAGCTTGACAGATATTTTTCAGATTTCCAGACATTATTGAAATTCTGAAAATAAAGATTCTGACTGTGGTCGTCTATGAACCTTGAAATTTTGATTCTGGAGCTTTCATTTCAGATTCTGAAGCTCGAAATTGAGCTTCGGAGCTTAAAATTTTCATTTACAGGGTATGTTGTATTTTTAAAATACAGATTCTTATATTATTATGAGTTCAAAATATCCAGAATTTTCTTTTTTAGATCTTCTGGGTCTGAAATTCTTAATTTAGGCATTCTGAAAAACAATTCCACAACTTCAAATAAAAATTTTGAATATAATTTTCTGAATTCTTTATCTAAAAAAAATCTGGAGAAGTTATAGATCTAGAAGCATTCAAATTATGAAGCTTAAATGATATTTCTTCAGAATTCCTGACTTTTATTCTGAAAATGAAAATTCCAACCATGTTTATAGTATCTGAAAATCAAAACAATTTTGATTCTGGAGCTTTGGCTTCAGATTCTGAAGCCCAAGATTGAATTTTCGAATTTTAAAAATTTATTTTTTAAATTCTGATTACTTTTTGGGTTTACAATATTCAAAAATTGATTTTTTAAGATCTGAAATTCTTAATTTAGGGGTTCTGAAAAAATTTTTACGAGACATTTTTGAAATTCTGAAAATAAAGATAAAGATTCCAGTCGTCTATGATTCCAGTCGTCTATAATAAAGATTCCAGTCGTCTATGAAACCTGAAATTTTGATTCTGAAGCTCAAAATTCAGTTTTCGACCCTAAAAAGTTCATTTTCAGGATTCGTGATATTTTTAAAATACAGATTCTTATATTATTATTATGAGTTCAAAACATCGAGAATTTTGTTTTTTAGATCTTGTGGGTTCTAATTTAGGGATTCTGAACGATAATTATTTATCTTGTGAAGAATTTCGAGAATCTTCAAAAGATCAAATTTTGAAAAATAGATTTATGGATTCATAATCTTTGAAAATACCAAAATTCTGGATTCTGGTTTTCAACTCATGAAAGCTGAAACTTGATTCTGAAAGAATCCAACCTTCTGGAGCTCAGAAACAAGTACTATATAAATTCTGAATTCAAATTCTAAAAAAATAACGAAAAAAATAAAATAAATCAATGCTTGAAACTTCAACACATTTCAAAAACACAAATTCAAAAATAAAATAAGAATTTCGAAGTTTTTATAACAAAACAAATAAAACAATTAATTATATCTTTTGGAAGACTAGAACAAATCTACAGGTTTTAAAAACAATAAAAGAATTCTAAAAAAAAAGAACTACACAGTAATCGCATCAAGATTAGATAAATGTTTGCATTCTTTGGCCAAGGCGGATGTTAAATCAGAAGAACTCGGTCGGAATCCAAGAATCTTTTCGAGAAGAACTGAAGGATGATGGCCACCACCATGTGATTGGACCTAGAAATAGAAAAAAGTCGGGTTTTGGAACGAACTAGTGTTCAAATATGTAGTATTTGTCAGAATTTCCAATTTTAAACTTTACAGAATTCGAATTTTGGCCTGCGATGAGAACCTCGATTTGTTGTTTTGAGTTTTTGAAGTTCTGAGTGGAGTTACAAAAAAAGAGTATTCGGAATTTCCAGACTATCGTTGAAAAACTTTCAGATTTTCAGTTTTTGTCATGTTTCAGTGGAAAATTATTGATTTTTGTTGTAACCCGTACATGATATAATTCAAAAATGATTTTTAGTAGAGCTCGAAAAGTAAATGTAAAGGCACATATAGTCTGCTATGAACTTAGTTTTTGAGTAAACTGGGATTGAAAATTTGAAAAATCAAGTATTTAATTATTTCCAGATTGAAATTTTGTGGAGTTTTATATTTCTTGTTAGAAAAATTGAAGTTCTGAATCATTTTTTATAATAATTAACATGGAATATGTTTGAATGGCATAAGTTTTAGTAAAATTTGGTTTTGGCCGTAAAATTTCAAAAAATTTGGAATTTGAAGTCTGAATTACAGCACATAAATTTCAAAATTCGGCTTTGATATTGCTTATCCGGGGAGGTCAGTCAACGGAAAAAACTTTATGTAGTTTGAACCGACGAAATAGCAGGTCAAAATGAGAGATTTTGAAACTTTTCAAAATTTGATCTACTTTTCGTTAGCTGACCTCCACGGATAAGCAATACATGAATACCTCAATTTTCAAGAACAATATTTCTAAAATTCAAGTTTTTATTACGTTATAGCATCAAGTTTTTAGTTTTCTGGTACAAAACGACTAGTTTTTGACCTTTTTTGAATTTTAACATTCAAAATGTTAAATTTTTTATTTGAAATTCTTGTTTTTCAGATCGAAAAGTAGCTAAACTTGAACTTTTTGGTACCAAAACATTTTAAAAATCAATTTAATGCGAAGGTTTAGCACCATGCTCACAAATTCCGGTTTTCTGGTTTAAAACTATCCGTGTTAACAGATTTTTTTTTTTTAATTTTAGTGTTAAGAATATTGATTTTTCTTAAAAACCCGCTCACCTCCGCCCAACATTCTCCCCATTCTCGACTAAACGGTTCCGTCTGAAATCGTTGCTGCCAAATGAGTGACGCCGACGCTCTTGCCACCAAGTACGAATAGTATTTAGCACCATATTGAACGGTATGATGGAATCTAGAAAATTTACAAGAATGTACTGTAGATCGTAGGTTACTGTACCTATGTTGAAATGCATTATCAGGAGATCTATCAATATGCGGCATTGCTTTGTTCATTATATTGAAGAAGAGTTCAGTGGTGGTAAGAGATCCAGAAGCGATTTGGGGGCCAGCGATGGGTCCTGTAAGAAAAACGGTTGGTTGTAGATTCAAAATTTGTCCTAATTCACCTCGAAAACCATTTTAGAAGTATGTTTAGTTGAAAATGCTCAATCCAAGTCACGTTTTCTAAGAAAAAGTACACGCAAAAAATATTAGGTTGGAAACAAATTAATTTCCTTTTTTTGATGGTCTGGAACTTCGATTATTTTCTCAATGATAGGATTGTTTTTTAAATTCCATTTTTTGCTGTTGGAGGCAGTAACTGCCTGGCACCAGTGTGATGTTTTCATTTTATTGTGAGCCCCCTCTCTTCGCAAGAATGCCGCAAGTATCGAAACCAAAGCGAATGCACATTTACAGTGTGACTCTCTTTTTATTTTTTTTTCTAACTCTCACGTTAACGGGATCAACAAGAAATCCACAACAGTATATCAACGGAAGACTCCTACGCCCTGTACTGTAAGAGTTTGGTCTAAAATGATTCACGCTGGCGAGTCCAAATTGGACGATGGACACGGTCCAGGACAACTAATAGAGATGTATTCGAATACACTGCGTAGCAGAGTTGGGCGGAAGTCATTTTTTGAAAAGTCGGAAGTCGGAATTAAAATTTGTTTTCCGGAAGTCGGAATTAGGATTTCCATTCGCGGAAGTCGGAATTCGGAAGTCGGAATCAAGTTTTTCACTTCCGGAAGTCGGAAGTCGGAAGTCGGTAGTGCTTTTGGTGTTTATTTTTCCGTCCGAAACACATTTTTGTTTGTAAAAATTAGATAAACTGAACAAAAATTGAGAAAAAAATACGGAAAACTGATTTTGCGATGGAAAAATAGTGTTTTTTTACTATTAGATGAGCCGACATCCGATCATTGGACTGAACATAAANTAGATAAACTGAACAAAAATTGAGAAAAAAATACGGAAAACTGATTTTGCGATGGAAAAATAGTGTTTTTTTACTATTAGATGAGCCGACATCCGATCATTGGACTGAACATAAAAAGTTCCAACCTAATAGCAAAATAAATTCTTTCTTCTACTCGAAATAATTTCAGCTAGTTAAATAGAAGGATGTAATATCCGACTTTCTGACTGATTTTTTGTTGAGAATTAGGATTTTTTACCGAATCTGGACTTCAGAATGAAAAAAAACTAGAAACTTAATTTTTTTGAATTTATCAGTTGAAAAAGAAGATAGTCCAGAATAATATCCTTTTTATAACTTTTCAGTTTAAAAACTGCGTTTTTCCATCGCAAGGCTAATTTTTACAATTTTTAAAGCGATTAGAAACTAGAAAAAGGATATTCTAGGATACTTTTTTAAAATATTTATTTTTTCAGACTAGTTAGTTGACAATTCTTACCATGAACTTCTAAATCATATAACCCATAAGCGGCTTGTTGAACCGTCTCAATTGCCGTAAACGAATGCCTCGACGCCAAAACCGTCGCAGCCGCATCAATCGACAATTGTTGCTCGGGCTCTACAGGATTCCGTATAATATCTCTCATCACATTTAAATCATTGAAAAAGTATTCCATAAGATTCGAAGGGATTTCTGAGAAGTCTTGTGGGCA
This sequence comes from Caenorhabditis sp. 38 MB-2015, assembly GCA_900536415.3. Lineage (NCBI taxonomy): Eukaryota > Metazoa > Nematoda > Chromadorea > Rhabditida > Rhabditidae > Caenorhabditis > Caenorhabditis quiockensis. Next base: position 82,014 of record LR548596.1, on the reverse strand, counting down.
TCGGGTTCCAGCCACATGTTGATATCTGGTTCTTCCCAAAATACTATGCATAGCATGTCCAAGTTCATGGAATATTGTTTCAGCGGAATGTGGTCGAACATGTACATTTTGCCATTTCTTCTGATATTCATCCTGAAGTCCAAGTGATAATACAAGAATCGGATATTGCCATCGTCCATTTTCGAGCAATTTCGAGCATCTCACAGTGTAATGACAATCTCCAACAGCTTTTTCGGGTCGAATCGAAGTATCCACATAAATTGTGCCCAGCTCATTATTCTGCTCATCAACCGCAGCCAATTTGAACACCGAATTCGCATTCCAAATCTCACCACTTCTTATCGATTTTTCCACCAATTTAACACCATATAATCTCTCAGTAAGTGTAGAAAATCCGGCAAAAATCGATGAAATTGTGAAAAATGGAGCAGATTCGCGAGTTCGTCGAGCAATGTCAAAGGCGCGTTCCTAAAAGAAGGTTGTGGGTTACTTTAGGGATACTGTAGCTAATTACTCGATACAAATGCATCAAAAATGATAGATCATGTTCAGCGACGATTGAAGTTTGAGTTTGAGTGTCAGAATGGCTATGACATTGTGCACCAACATCCACCAAAACTGCCAATTCTCGCTCATATGGTTCTCGACAATTCTAGAAAAACAGTTATATTAGTTTTTTTTAATGCGATGTGCAAAGTAGAACAAATTACAAAAAAAATACAAAAAATAACGTGCAAAGTGACAATATTTTTTGTAAGAAATTTGCCAATTTTCCATTGTGTTTAATTTTTTTTGCACGTTTTTTGTAAATTTTTTGTAATTTTTTTGTAAAAACAATGGAAATTTCTTACAAAAAATATTGTCACTTTGCACGTTAATTTTTGTATTTTTTTTGTAATTTGTTNAGAAATTTGCCAATTTTCCATTGTGTTTAATTTTTTTTGCACGTTTTTTGTAAATTTTTTGTAATTTTTTTGTAAAAACAATGGAAATTTCTTACAAAAAATATTGTCACTTTGCACGTTAATTTTTGTATTTTTTTTGTAATTTGTTGTACTTTGCACATCGCATAAAGCATTTTTGCTCAATAATAGGAGGAATTTTGTGTAATTTCTTCACTATTTCTCCCAAAAGTCATCGGATATTTTGAATTCGGGGAAATAATTTGAAAAATATTAACTTTTTTAGAAATTTAGAAAAATTGAAATATTTTCGACAGTTCTGAAAACATCAATTGAATAATCTGGTAAAGCTCCGAATTTCAGAAAACCTGAAATTTAGACAGAATTTTGTATCATTTTTAGATTTGAGAAAGATAATTGTTTAGAAACGTCGAAAAATGAAACAGCCTTGCAAAAAATCGTCGAGAATCCTTGTTTGTTCTATATTTTTAGTAATTTATACGCATTTCTTGTCATTTTTCCTTTTTTCTGCAAAATTGATCTAATTTTCTTGATTTTTCAACACCTTTTCTGAAAACTATCAGTTAAAAAAGTTGAGTGATTATGATATTTCTCAAAATTTATCGTCAAATTTCAATACTCTTGGAATTGTTTGGTAATTTTCAACAACTTTTTGACATTTTTTTTTTGAAAATTCCTAGGGAATTTAAACATTCGTATATTTTTCTAACTTCTGATAAATATGCAATTTGTTAAATTTGTTCGATGTTTCATTTTCCCTTGGTTCTTTTTCTCAATTTCTAGACATTTTTAAACTTTTCTCGGAATTTTTTTTACATTCTTCTACAAATTTTGACTTTTTTTATTAACTTCTATCATTTTTGGTATTACATTGTGAGAAATTTCACATTTTCTGTCAATTTCTAGATTTTTTCCGACATTCCTCAACAATTTCAGCCTCCTTTACCTCCACAACTCCCCACAAAAAATCTCTCGCCGATTCGTACGTCTCCAAAAGAGAATTCCGTTGCGCTCGATGCGCAAACGATTCAAACCCAGTCAATCTAGCCAGTTGATGTCGCGACGAGACCAAATTCCGCAGATTTGTCTCCTAAAACCTCTACAGTTGGAGGTTAAAGTTTAAAGGTACATGGGATTTACCTGCTCATTATCATGCTTATAAAATGTGTCATACACAATTTTCCTTTTTGTTCGGTCTAAAGAATTCGACACTGGAGTGTAGATCTGAGACGGTAATCCGTATTTAGCCTGGTCTGGTCTAAAATGCAAATCTTTTGTGGAGCCATAAGCTGAGCAACTCACTTCTTAACATGAACAATTCTATCACAATTTGCTTGAAATCTTGCTCCGGCGTCAAAAATGCTCGCTGACAGCTCGACAAACTCCTGCCGTTGCTCTTTCTCCAAATGCACTCCACTTTGCTCAAAATCATCCAAAAGGAGCCCAAGAGTTCGACGATCCACATCATCTAACCGATCCTTTTCCAGGGTTTCAGAATTTTTGAGTTTTTGATAGAGTTCAGTGTTGGTGTTGAGATTTTCGACAATTTCGCAAAAGTTGCGCGACGCGTCTTCGGCTGCTTCTCGATATGTTGGCTCATTGTGCAATTGTCGAACACATTCTGCCTGGAAAAATGAGAATTATTCTGGGAGTTTTTTCTTTTTTTTCTTTTTTTTTTTTCCGAGTTTCGGTGGAATCACTGAGTCCATAAATATCCGCCCTACTAAGCATCTGAATTTAATATAATATATATAATCTAGGGTTTCTTTTCGTATCAAAGAACCCTTTAGTGCCTTCTTTCTGATGTAAACTTGTAATTTGAAGAAGAAAATGGAGATTTTCAGTTCAAACTTTGGAATTGTGTTTTTTTTTTTTTGAAAATGTTTAATTTCTTCAGAATTCTTCTGCCTATAAGAAGTATTTTTTTTTCAAAGTTCACGGTAATCATTCGAAAACTGGGACTACTCAAAAAATAAAGACAACTTCCAAGAAGAAATATATTAATTGATAGGTTTTTGGACGCTGATCAATATCCCGTATTTCATATGTACAAAAATTTTAAGATTTCTAGGTTGAATTCAATATAAGATTCAGAATCCCAGTGGTTCTTGATGCTTAAAATTCTATAATTTAGCTCTCGCAGCTGAGATTTAACAGATTCGGAAGTAATTTTCTGGATTTTTACGAAAAATTTAGGAAGTTTGTTAATATTGTTTCAACTTGAGAAAATCAAACATTCAGTATAATATTGTTTCGAAACTTTGACCTAGTTTTCAAGGTTTTTCTCTTGTTGATGAAATTTTTACAAATTTTCAGTTGACATCGAAATAGGAACATGTACGTTTCGTTAGTTCTATATAATCAGGTGTTTATCTTGTTCAATCAGTTGGCCTGCTCAATAAATGTGAAACAGTCAAGAGTAAGAGTTGAAAAACGATGAAAATCCAGTTTTTTCTCGAAAAATACAAACTAGAAACTACAAAAATTCAACCTCGACCGGAAAAATAATGTTGCTTTTTTAAAAAGATTATTATAACTACCCAACACTTTACAGAACTTGTTACAAAATTTATGTTTTATGAATTCTAAAAAATCAGTCTGCCGGAAAAAATGGTTCACAAATATTCAAAAATTAACAAGGGAGGTTCACGACCTCATGAGAATCATGCTATATCTTTTAAATCGTTTTTCATTTGAAGATTTTTTCAATATTTAACAAAAAACCAGAGAATTCATTAAATCTCTTCATCACAATGTCGAACATTCGAGTTATATTGAAGAATCAAGTATCTATTCATGAGCAAAAATAATGTTTTTTCTTTAACGTTCTGTCTGCAGAACCTGTAGCGTCTACGTTTTATAAATTATACATAGTCAGTGGCCATTTTTTTTCGATCAGTTGTCGGAATTGTTCATAATCGGAAAATTTTAGCTGAAAAACGTCCAAGAATTCAGTTTTCGTTCCGAGAAAAATCTTACAAAAACGTCAAATGACAGAAACTAGATTCTTTGGTCTGGTTTTCACATTTGTCAATCATCGCTCCACTGAATAGAATTCAATATTTTTATATCAAAAAAGAAAACTATCGAAAATACAACAAATAGCATAAAACTAAAAAACTACTTATGATTCTAATTAATGATTGGCTCAGCTTTGAAATTCTATATATTTTTAACATCAAAATGTTCGTCACCATGAGCTCTATCGACGGAGCTACGATTTTTTCTTAGTTTCGAAGCTTCACACCAAAATTTCTCGAATTTTCTCATAACTAGGAAAATGTACGTTTCATGAATTTTATATAGTCAGAAGTGATTTTTCAATCTGATGAATCGAACTTTTATACATTAAAATGTTCAACACGATGAGCTCTTAACTAATTTCGTCGATTTTTCATCGAACTTTGCAAAAATTCTTCCAAAATAAGGATTTGAATCAAGTTTGGACCCTCTGGAGCTCTAGGTATTCCAGCTCCTTACCAAATCCGCGGCTTTACACAACTCATTCGACAAATCATCAACAATCTGCAAACACGTCCTCCTACTTGACGTCCCCGGCTCCAGAAGCTCTTCAACCGGAAAATCAAAAAAAAAAACCTAGTAAATGGTATGAACTGGATTTTTTTAAATCTGGTTTTCAATTTCGTGAAATTATTCAAAATTTCACGAAAATATTCAAAATTTCACGAACTCGCATAAAATTAAGGAAACTACTTATGATTCTAAGTAATGATTCTAGCTCAGCTTTGAAATTCTATATATTTTCAACATCAAAATGTTCGTCACCATGAGCTCTATCGACGGAGCTACGATTTTTTCTTAGTTTCGAAGCTTCACACCAAAATTCCTCGATGTTTTCAGAACTAGGAAAATGTGAGTTTCATAAATTCTACATAGTCAATACTGATTTTCCAATCTGATAAATCGAACTCCTAAATTGTCAACGCGTACAAAAAAAACTGTTTTTCAGTATGATCCATAATTTGGTTCAGTCCTGAGTTTTACATGACAAAATTGAGTTCTGAACTAAATTTGTCTTCAAATTTTGAAAAAGAATCGGTCAAAAAACATTCTAAATTGGATTTTGAGCAATGTTGTTAGATTTTTGCAAAAATTCGCCCAAATTAAGGATTTGAACCAAGTCTGGAGCTCTAGGTATTCCAGCTCCTTACCAAATCCGCGGCTTTACACAACTCATTCGACAAATCATCAACAATCTGCAAACACGTCCTCCTACTTGACGTCCCCGGCTCCAGAAGCTCTTTCAACAATCTGCTCGATTCTTTATTCACACCATCCGGTAATTTTCTTAAACTCTCCGCCGTTTGCAATCCATCCTCATCGAAAAGACCCTAAATCAATAATTCAAGAACTTATTAATTGAAAAAAAATACCGTTTCCTTGATTTTTCTCGCATATTTCTCACCATTTCCGAAAAACGGCCTTCTCCGGGTTCCAATCCCAATTAGAACCCTTCTGAGCATCTGAAAAGCCTGTTTTTAAACCTGAAATTTCTAGAAGTCAATAGGTTTTTTCGGGAAGATTCAACGAATATACAGTTATTACAACAACAACAACAAAAAGATTAATTAAATAAATGATATTCATGAAAGATCAACCGGTATTTCACATATAATAGTATTTATAAAATCGAGAACTTGTCCTTTATTCAGATGGGTTCATCAAGATGTTCATCGATAGTTGAGGCGGAATCGGATGCGGATGGCATTGGTGCATCAGGTACAGAAGGTCCAGCCGGTCCGACTCGTACTTCTTCCGGTCCCCAGGCAGTTGCTTCCATTTCTTGGTCAATCATTGATTGATTGTTCGAGTTATTCGATGTTGTTGGGTTGTTACTGCTGCTCGCCAATGCTCGCGGGAATTCTGAAAAAGAGCAGTTAAAATTGTCATGAAATGTCAAAAGATGCTCATAAATGGTGAATTAAGTCAAGAAATGCCAAAAAATGACAATAAATGGGGCATATTTTAAGCTAAATTCTTTAAAAAAAACCTTGTTTTGGGATCGAAAAATGATTTTTAAATTTTTTTTTTTCACTCTCTTGAAATATTCCCCGTTTTCAACCATGTAAATAATTGTGAATTTTCGTAATTTCTCAACAATTCGACCTCCAAAGAGGGAAAACGCCGATTTCTTACGAGAAAAGTCAAAAAATTCCCAAAAAAAACTGAATTTTTTGGTCAAATTTAGCAGAAATTCGTTACCTCCTCAATTTTTTCACATTTTCGCAACATTTTTTTAAAATTTCACTCACTCTCTTGTCTTCGTCCCTTTCTCTCCTTTCTATTCTGCGTTCTAGTCGAAGGTCCCGGTCCCAACTGCGAATCCGCATTAATCTTCCGCTTCAATCCTCCGTTCTCCTGATCCTCGTCATCATCCAAAAACTCGTCTTCCTCGAAATTTCTGATTCCCGATGGGTTTCTTCTGGTCAATCCCCATCTCGGTGGAGCTGAAAAATGTGATTTTCATTTTACATTTTTTTTTGAATAGATAAAAAACACTAAATTGAATTCCGAGCTTCAGATTCTAATTTTTGAGATTCAGAATTTGAGTTTTGAGCTCTAGATAAGAGAATTATACTGTTGGCTCCGATATTGGAAAGTTACTCTCAAAATTCTGAATTTTCGAGCTTAATATTCTTGATCTTAAGCTCTGGAGATGTAGTTTTAAGCTCTAGAATTCTAAAAACCACAAAAATTCTTAAATTTAGTTCAAACTTCATCTCTGAAATTCAAAATCAGATAATCTGGAGCTTGAAAACAGTATCTGAAATTGAAATTCAGGCCTTCAGATTCAGAATTCTAAACAGATTTTGAGTTTCGAAACAACGGCATTGATCTTTTGAAAACGACCAAAAATGTCAATAAATTCATATTTCTTTCTTGAAAACCTCATTTTTGGGCCAAGCAATGTCAAGAAAGGGCTCTGAAACGTACCATGCATTCTCATATTATAAGACTCATCAGTAATCGCAGATTCATTCCGATTTCCCGATACTTTCGCCCAAACATGCGCCATATTTCCCACCAATTTGGTGATTTGCGGTAACAATTGGAACACTGCAATATTTTTCTCCTCTTTCACAAAATCATCGCCCATCTCCTCAACATATCGATCAATAGTCTTCAAGCGTTGCGCGAGCAAATTCGCCTCTTTCAAAACATCATGATCCGCCACAATTTCATCCCTTTGCACCTTTTCAAAATACGCCAAAATCAGTTCGACACGATTGGCCAACATTGCCAATGCGGCAGTTTGCGCTTTGGCATGCTTCTCATTCGCCGCACCATCAACAACACCATCTTTGGTGGACAATTTGGCGATATGGTTGACACCGATACGTTCCGATTCTTCGGATACCAGAATCCATTCAACTTGAGTAACTCGATCAGGGTCAATCATATCGATTTCATGAGCAGTTAGTGGAAGCTGAAAATTTAGACTTTGAGAAACTAGCATGTCCAGGGGTTGCTACCTCCGTCAGACCCGTACCAGGTAATTTTTTCACAGTAACTTCTGAAGTTTTCGCTTTGCTTCGGAGGAAAAAAGATAGCTTTTTCTCTATTTTTGAACGATAAACTGCGAATCTGTCTTTTTTGGTCTATAAAAGAAAAAATCAAACTCTGGAATTCTGAAATATTCGAAAGAAATCTTTAGATGTTCAGAATTCCAGAGAGTGACTCGAACAGATTTTGTGAGAAAAAAAATTTGGGTAAGATCTGGGAGAGTTATAGCTTACAAGGGAGGGTCGAGAGCTCTTACTTTCAGTTTTCTCTCAAAATTTGTACACGTATAAAGTTCGACCCCCTGATCATCATGGTATATTTTTTATCCGCCAGAAAATATTGTGAAATAGACTATTTCAGGATTTTAACAAGCTAGTGACAATTATTTCGTACTTGGTTTAGGATTTTTGTTATCATTTCAGACCTTTTTAGGTTCATGTTACATATTCAAGATCGCTTTTTGATATTTTTAATGATTTGTTCATAACTGTTTGAGGTGTATCTTCTAAATTTCAGGTTGATGAAGACTTACTTAAACTAATCTAGAAGTTTTCGAAGTTTTTCATTACTATTTCAGAAGTTTTGAGGTTTCAATGATTATTTTAAACCTTGAGATCTTCAGACATGTTTCGAGTATTTCAGAATTATTTCAAGTAGTTTAGAAATTTTTTTAAATAATTATTTGAGATCTGTTTTCAGTATTCATATGGTTTTTTTTCTGAAGCTTGTCAATTCTGTTTCAGGCTATTCTATCGTTGATTACAACTACTCATGACCTGATAAACGCTTTTTCATTATTGTATGTAAGGTTTTTTTTTTCAAATTTTTACTAGTTTACTCTGGTTTCAGTCAACTAACCGTTCTCGAATCGCCTGCCGTGGCCGCGTTCATTTTCAACAAAAGTGGCGAATCAATCTGTGTCGACTTCTCGTTGCCTCTCAATTTGAATGCCAATTTCATCAGAATTTCCTTCTCAATTCCTTGCATACCGTCCGTCTCGCCACAACAATACATTCCAATCACTTGGAGCTCTGGGAACACTTCGAGGTCTGAAAAATTGTTTTTAAATGTTTTTTTTTTCTGTTTCAGGAATTGATTTTACTGAGAGGATGCCAGAAACTGGGGCTGGAAAACGTTAAATTTGATTATTCATTTTGAAAATATTTGTAAAACCATACTGAAAAAAATCACTCAAAAATGAATTTATGCCTCAAAAGCATTGAATCGATTTTCTGTAATGATTTAAAGCTCCAATAAAGGCTAATAATTCAGCATAAAACTGGAAAACCCTAAACAAATTGAAGTTTGAAACTGAAATGATGAAAATTTACTGGTATTTGTGTAAAACATTAATTCCAGTTCGAAATCAGTTTTAAGTTTAAGGATTTAGAAAATGATGCGTATGAAATAAACACTCTAATTTCAGCTCACATTGAATTTGAGCCTGAACTTGATAAAATCGATTGTTTGAAATGATTTAAACTTCTAATTGTAGCTCAAAAATTTGCCTAGAACTTGATAAACCTAAATTTTATAAATAAAAAATGACTGGAATTTCCAGTCTGGAAATTCACATGTATTATGTCTGAAGCATGAAATATGTTAAAATTGAAGTTGAAGTGCGAAAAATATACCTTTTCGTGAAAAAATACCTTGTTCAGTATAAATTTCGAGTAATATCATGATTATATGGTTACAAATACGTATTTTTCACTAGAAAAACTTTTAAAATTCAAAATTTCACTGCCAACATGACTAATATCCTTACATTGTTCAGCTCTTTGCTCGATATGCCGTTCACAAAGCGTTTGCGCCATCACACCATTCTTATCATATTCAATTTTGACTTGAAACGAATTTATCGCCTCGACTTGTCGATTATTTTGCCGACCCAAAATTGCACCATACACCTGGAATTGTTATCGTATTCAACGTTTAATGGTTTATTTTTTTTAAGAGACATACCTCTTTCACATTTTTGCCCTGTTGCACTTTAAATCTCGAATAATGCTCCGACATTTGCATTATAACCAGGGGATGTAATTGAACTTTTTGTCCTTTTTGCGTCATTCTGAAAATTGGGGTACTGAAAATATTCTGAAAAGAGCTCGAGCATAAAAAAGTATTTTGAAATGTATATTTCAACATAATTTGTGAATAGAAATATGGAAAAAATGCAGATTTCTTCATGAAAAAAAAGAATATACAAGTAGTATACAGCGATGAATCAATCAATCAATAGAATGGCAGAGGACTCGCATGATACGCCCGTTTCCCGCACTCGAGAATGGCGTCGAAGAGTCGAAACAAGCCAGTGTCGCGCGGTCGTTCAAGACCGCGACGCATACGACGACGCATCACCGCAACCATTTCTTCGTGCGAGAGGAGACCATCCTGTGAAACATTTGTTCAATTTTTATTTCGAGCATTTTTTGGGACTATATCTCAGACGTTTCGATAATTTTTTTTCATGATTTTTTTTTGTTTTTTCGTGCCAATTTCAGAGTTTTGGGATATTTCAAGCCTAGTTTCTTAGCTTAAGAGGCTTTTGTTGAAAGTTTAAAGCTCTCAGTCAAGTCCTAAATCTCGCTTTTATAGTTCTTGGACTAGTTTTATTGATTTTGAATTTATTGAGCAATAAAAAATAGTGAACAAACATTTATAGAATTCCTGAAACGTACACGTTCCAGTTCAATTATATACCAAAAACTGATGAATCTGTGGAAAATTTTATTTAGCAATAACAATATCAGAACTTGGGAAGCTAGGTTAGTGCTTTTGAATCTAGATATTTCGGTCGGAAACCTAACTTTTTTGAGAGAAAAAAAGACATATTTTTGATGTTATTTTCATACTTTTCTGAAATATACATAACGGAATTAAACTTCGTTTTAACTAGATATATCTATAAATATCATGAAACGTACATGTTCCAAGTTTGAATTCCCCATTCCCGGCTCATTTTCATCCCCTAAAAAACCCACCAAATTATCATCAAACAAGGTGATAACAACATCCACCACATGATCACTCAACGACACGCCAGTCACTTTCAAAGCCACCCTAAATCACCAAAGATTAATCAATTTTTATTAAAAATAAAAATAAACAAACCTCTTCAATAGTTTCGCATCAATCGCCATTCCAGCCATTTTATGAAAATGTAGAGCGATATCAATATCATCGATATGATAGAGGAATGCGAAAAATGCGCGAGTTTCTTCAAATGTCACACCTTTTGCGTTGTCTCCTGCAAAAATTCTCGTTTCAGGGATTCATGAGCACTGTTTTATGATTTCTGAGCTCCATTTTATGAATTTTGAGCGTAGTTCAGGTTTATTTTTAAAAACTTTCAGTTAATGTCGAGGTTTTAGGTCATTTTTGGCATTTTCAGGCTTGCCCTCAAGTGTATTTATATGTACCTTTAAACTTCCTCTTGACCCTCTTCAACATATGCTTCTGCTTCTTATCACCAATTTGAGCATGTAAAAGGAGTAAATGTCCAAAACTGTCTTCCGTAATCAATCCATCCGTCATTTCCATCGCATCTCTCCTCTCGAACTCCATTTTCAGAATATCATGTTGTAACTTCTCTTGAAATTCAATGAACTTCTCCGACGACAATTTTCCCTTTCCATCTTTTCCGAAAAAGTACAACTCCAAGGCCGAATTGGTCTCGACACGATATGACGTATTCATCGTAGAATGATCTCGATGACGTTGTCCCACTGTAGTTTGTGACATGATAAGTTGTTGAACCTTGGTGAATTCCTCTTTGTCGAGTGCTCCATCGCCGTTGACGTCGAAGATTTTAAAAGCGAGCGCGAAATCAGCGTGAGATGCTGAAATTTCAAGAATGTTCTATGTTTCTTCTCTGAGTTTTCTTTTTTTTTAAATCAGAAACCGAATTAGAGCCTTTAGGGCACCAAATTTATCCAGGATTATACTTTTTCGAGAAAAAAAAAACGTTTTTTTGAGAGGTACTATATTTTGGTAATTATTATGGAGAGGATTTTGGCTTTTTTTAATCCCGAAGGCAATGTTATTAAGGCGAGAGAAAGGAAACGGCTCAATTTTAAAAATAATAACAAATAAATGAATTTCATGAAACGTACATGTTACACGTCAATGTAAAAACACCTGCAAAACGTTTTTGTCCAATTTTTTAGCCGAAAAGTTTGATTTTGGTTGAAAATTTTAATTTTTAAACTCAAAAAGTCAAGTTTTTTTTTTTCAACTTTTTGGTTAAATTTCTCCAACTCACTTGACAATAGTGTCATCAGGAACAAATAATCGCTAAAATTGATCAATCCATTCTCTCCCAATTTGTAGAATATACTATTTGGATCCGAGAACTTTTGCTTATTATGCTTTTCCGGTTGATAAACCTTAAAACTGTCCAATCCCCATCTTCTCGGTTGCATAACTCCAGGAGTAAAGCTCCTTAAAAAGTCTTCCGGTGTCATAAAAACCTCATGAAGTCTTCCAGATGGATCGTTTGGATCAATAATCTTAATGAAGAATTTTGAAAAGAAATGAAACTGAAAATACCTTCAAGGTTGCGAAATATCGAAAAATCTTATCTGGCGTTGAATAAAGCCTTAATCGATCTTCGTATTCTATAATTCGCCGTTCTCTAAACCCAATTTTCTTCTTTTTTGGTTTCTCTTTTTCTTCAGCAATCTAAATACCAAAATTTCATTCCTAAAGTAACCCAAACAGAAAAAATAACTAAAAATAAGTCACAAAAACACACAAGCTTCTAGCTCACTTCAACAACATCTGAACTCTCGACGATTTGTGATGCTTGAGGTCGGAAATTCGATGTAGCATCTCTCAATTGTCCGGATAACCTGCAATTTTTTTGCTTTCTGAAAATGATAAGACTACAGTGTACTTTGTACTCACCATTCATAATCACACATCAAAAATAGCATGCCAGCGATTACTATGGCATAATTCCAGTGATATAATTTTCTCAAAGGTGGCCAGATGTATGGGCGATGTTGGTAGATTGTTGAGGAGTAGTGCGAATATCCTTTTCCGCTTTCTCTGAAAATTGGATTTGGATTAAGGAGATTAAAGAGACATGAAAGTGAATTAATCCAGTATTGTGGCAATTTTTAAAACTTCTCAGCTTTGCAGAAATTTCAGAATTTATTTTCTAAAACTTTTTTCTGAATTAAAGTGCGAATTTTTGAATTGTAATCTGGGATTCAGCAAAATTTTAAGAATTCCAGCTGAATGGTCAATAAGAATAGTATATTTCATGACTCTATTTCAAGTTTTAGAAAATTGAAACATTTCAGCTTCAAAGTCAATATGACTTTCGAAAATTCAACCCAAAAAACTATTCAAAGCAGGCTTTTTCGAAATTTCAGTTACTTTTTTAAAAGTTTCATCTAGTGGATATTCATATATTTTGAAATTTTAAACAATTTTTTTTCACATCTTTTTGAAGGTACATGTAGCAGCACGTCATAATTTTGTGTACCCCTGTCTAGCCAACCCAGCATAGTTTCATTTTCCAAACTGCACGGTCAACATCAAAGAACGCTCAGTATCACAATAAAACCCGAAAGTACACCCTCCAGAAAATAGAACTTTGATCAATCGATGAGCTTCCTCGTTTCGTTTTGTTGATCTTTTAATGCAGTGTTCTCTGTGGTCACAATATTACGAAGGCTGACGACATACACACAGATACACACGAATGATAAACATCTGCTGTTGTTCACGTGAAATTATCACAGCTGTACGGGGAGAACAAGAAAAGAGGGTGGGCTTCATATTTAAACACCACTCAATGTACTCATTTGGGTGCTTTACTTGATCTTTTTATCTACCTTGCAAAATTGATTTTTTTAAAGAAAAAAACTATTCAACGTGAAAAACTTATAATTACAGGTGATTTGTTCAACTTTTCGAGTAGCTTACCTATTTGTATAATGAAAAACATCTTTCTTTGGTTCTTTTATATTTCCTAGCGCTGTATATGCTTGTCCTGGATCGACTTTAGTCAAAGAATCTGCAAGAAATAAGTTTTCTTATAAAATTTACATTTCCCTCATTATAACCCACCTTGCGATGTTTTAGTTGATAATCTACATACCCTTGAAAGTGTATTAGTCCGTCTAACCAGTAGACATTGTAACATCTCCCTCGCCGCGTCTAGTTTCAGTGGAAAACAAGAAAAACTGGAAAAAGCCCAGAGAAAAAGAAAGTAAAAAATGTGATTTTGTTAGAGCGCACTTGCTCGAATAGGCCCCTGCGTCTCCCCTTTCTCCATGATCTCTCGCAATTTTCTGCATTTTAGCGTAGGAGTGTTTGCGGGGAAACTGGTTACATTTTTTGTTTTTTGTTTACCACACTTTAGTCGACTACATCGTGTTTTTAGTGCAAATTGTTATCAGTTTTCGTTTTTTAAAGATACTAACAATATTTTTTTGCCAGATGTCGCTGATATTTGCAAGAATCATGGATCTCTTACATCAGGAAGGGCCGATACATAGAGCTGATGCAGAAGACATGTTCGATTCCGATCCAAGTGCAGATGATCTCAGCGAATTCAAGGCCTTTATTCCGAAATCCACTAGTCTATTCTGTAAGTTATTTTTGAGTTTTCAGTTTAAAAATATCCAATTTTTCAGTTCCAATGTCCCGTTCGGGACATCGTTGCTTTTGCGACGACGATTATTTCTACGTTCTCGGTGGTTTTAGCTGCAATCACGGAGGTCTGATCTTCAGAGAATTCTGGGCATTAAATCTGACCAGTTATGAATGGCGAAGATATCGAAGCAAAGGAGATTTCCCGGATAAGCTCGCTTCATTCGGTGCTGTTCAGTTTGAGCCACATTCGAAGACTATTATAGTATTTGGGGGATCTGGAACGTGTTTTGGGAATTCGTCGACGAATGAGTCGTATATTTTGCAAATCGATAATCAAAAATGTCAGATTAGTGGAAAGATTTTGGAGACAGTTGGAACGAAACCTGTGCCAAAATATGGACATGTAAGTTATACTGAAATTTTGATAAAAATCTGAAACTAATATTTTTTTAAAGGATATCACAACTCTCCAGTAGACTTCCAGAGAGAGCTTCAAAATACTGTTTTCAAATAATTCCAGAAAAATTCAGTAGTTAAAATTCGATTAAATTACAAAAAATCTCCCGAAACTCATTAGAATAATCTATAAAATACCGAAAACATTAAAATACTCTGAAAAGCTTCAGAATCTTTGTTCTTCAAGACCGAAAGAGGTTCTGAAAAGCAACTAACGTTAATAAAATTCAGATTTTCATCTAAATACTATTGATAAGCTTCAAAATACTTCTAGAATCTTCAGGCAACTCCTGAATCTTTGAAAATCTCCTAAATCTTTGAAAATCTCCTAAAATTGCTCTTTTTCAGGCTATGTGCCTTGGCGAGAAACCCAACAAATTCTACGTCGTTGGTGGAACTCAAGGAGACATCTTCGACATGAAAATCCACACACTCGAATACGAGCTCAACGAAGAAACCTCACAATACCAATGGGCATGGAAACACGTTAACTCGGATATGGTAAATTCTAATTCTCTCTTATAGAAACCCTTAAAATAACTTAAAATGTTTTCAGAAAGAACGAGTTGGAAGATATCGCATGGAGGCGACATATGACGAAAAAACGGAGACAATTTGGTTCTTTGGTGGTGGAGATGTTGAGAATGTGATCTCTTTTGATAAGATTGAAGGATTCAATGTGAAAACCAATAAAAATGAGCAAATTCAAGCACTTGGTGATAAAAAAGGAAATTATCCGGCAGCGAGAAGATGTCATTCAATGACCAGATATGGAAGAGACATAATTATTGCGGGAGGAGCTGGAGGTGAAACAAGATTGATTGTCAATGGAAGAATTCAACAAAATGTGAGCACGTTTTTTGTTTTGAAAGTTGTCATATTTCATCGTCTTGTTGAGAAGTCTTGAATTTTCATCTTATGGACGTAAAAAAGTGCTGAAATACCCCTAAATTAAATCCGAAAATCTGGTTTTTAATTTTTTTTAGATCCAAAAACCATAAAAACTTTCCAATATACATCATCTGGGTGTGAAAGTTTCAGAATGAACAGTAAAACTTGTTTTTAATTTTTACTAAAATTGATTTTACGCTCAATTTTAGTAAATAGAAGGTTGAAAACCGGGATTTTTTGAAAAATTGACTAAAAATAAGCTAACTACACCGAATTTTATCTAAAAATTCAAATGAAACTTACATTTTCATTTCGCTAGCTCAAAATACCATCAAATTTTTATCGAAATATGGCCTGAAACTCATTCCTTGTTATAAATTCTTCAAATGGTGTTAAATTTTCGAGAATATGGACTCGAAAACTGAAAATTGTGCTTTTTTTGGTTATTCTAGTCGTTTTTTTGAATATTTCAAGTATTTTGCAGTTTTTCTAGTAATTTCATATCATTTTAAGGGATTTATGTTAAAATTCAAATAAAAACTCACAAATATACCTCAATCTAGCGAATCTCGGATCTACCAATACTCTATCAATATATACTCTTCTGTAATTTCCTATTTCATTCAATTGTTCACCAATTCCTTTCTGTATCATTTCGCTGATAAACTGTTATTTTAAGCTATAAATCCAGAATCCCACCTTCTAGTCGTTTGAAAACACCAGTTTCTTTCTGATTGGCCTTGAAAAATCACTGATTCCCACATTTTCACAATCAAAAACTCAAAAAATGCACCTATTTTGCAATAGAAAAATACTAATTTTTTATTTTCTTCAGACAACAATTATGGATGACATCTGGGTGTTCAACCTCGACACCCATCGTTGGCGTAAACATCATACAACATTGGTTATACCAGTGTTCTTCCACGACGCGGATATCACCAAAGATGGACTCCTCATCATTTTCGGAGGCACAATTTCAACGAAAAGTACTCGTCGAACCAGCGCCTTCCAATATGCCTGGTTTAATACACCGTCATTGAAGAGACTTGCAGTACAAGCTGTTAGAAAGGCAGAACCGAAGGTGTGTTAAATGATTGGAATTAGTCAATAAAGTTTTTTTTTTCTAGATTTTCGAAGGATTTGATGGAGGATTTCTTGAGTACTCGAAAGATTGTCCTGAAATTTATCAGCGAATTGTTGATCCACAATATCGACAAAAAAGAATTGGTGAACAATTGAATGGTCGACAAGGTTTGCCGTTCAAAATTTCGAAAGTCGATTGTGAATTGAGTTATGATAATGGAAGGAATAAAATGACTATGATCCAACACAGTTTCACTGGAAATTATAGAAGATTACATATTGATAGAGGATTGGGAGATCCGAGAGTCGCTAGATTGAGACATATTTGTGAGTTTTGATTTGAATTTTAACAAAAATTTGCTTAAAAATGATTAGAAATCACTAGAAAAACTGCAAAATAACTGAAATATTTGAAAAAACGACCATAATAACCAAAAAGAGCACAATTTTCATTTTTCGAACCCATATTTTCAAAAAATCACACAACGTTCACACAGATTTGCGCGTCAAGTGTGATGTTTGTTGTCAGCTACAGTATTTCCATTTTTATGTTTTTTTTTTTGAAAAAAAGGAATACAACCTTTTAATTTCAAGAACACTGATTTTATGCAAGTAAGTTTTTTTGTTCTCAAGCCGATTCTGATTTTCAATAGAGCTCTGAATAATTTTAAAAAATTAACTTGCATTGGAGCGCACTCGCACATGTGGCCTAGAAATAAAACTAGGCCAGAAACGACCAGAACCAAAAAAAGCACAGTTTTCAGCTTTCGAGCTCACAATTTGAGCAGAATTCATATTTTAAAAAAACATTAGGCTATTTTCAATGCAACTAATAATTTTTGGACATAATCAGGCTTGTGAGCTCGTTTTACAACCAAACATGGTTTTTTTGCCATATTTCGATAAAAATTTGATTTAAAATTATCTTATTGGTATAGAAATGAGCTTAAAATTCAATTCTCAGATAAAATTGGATAAACTGTAATTCAGCCAAGCTTTAAATACCGATGTCATTTTTTAAGGATTTTGGATTTTAAGACTGAAGTTTGAAGAAAATATATTCGGTTCTTCAAACCGTGTTTTCAGCAAAATAAGATTTTCTAGGACAAATTTCAGGGCCAAAATAATTTTCTGATCGTTTTTAATGGTAATGGATTCAGGACTCTATTTTTTAAGTGCTTTATATTGTAACTCACCCTTGAAAAAAATATATTCTCCGAATTCTTCTGAAAATAACCAATTTTCAGTTATCGGCCGCGATCATCAACCAGAAGACGAAAATGAAGAGGATAACAGTGACAGTCCCGATGACGATTCCGGAGATGATGCCGATGAAAATCGACCCATCAATTTGAATCGCGAACAACGTCGTCGAGTTGTGATTCAACCTTTTCAAAGACAATAATTCCATTTCCCTCTTTTTTGTAGCTCTTTTGATGTATGTATTGTAGCCCTTTTGATGTATTTATTGTAGCCCTTTTGATGTATTATAATATGTATGCTCCAACCCTTTCCATCCCCCTAAATTTCACTAAAATTCATAAGATCTTGAAATTTCCCGGGTTCCTTTTCATAATTGCTAATAACTCATCTTCTTTCTTGTCTGTCCTTTCAGTTTTAATTCGAAAGAATAATTTATGACTAGAGATTCAAATAAATTATAACTGGCTATAAAACTGGGGGTGCATATAGAAGGACTTTAAGTGAAATTCACATTTTAGGTCTTGGCGGAATGATGGGACGTGGTGGCGGGGGAGGGGGTGCGCGACGTTGCGGCACAGCTGCCGGTGCTCTTGGCGGAGGTGGCGGCGCATTTTGGGTGAACGGGTTGAAGAGGCAAGTTGGTTGGGTATTGGTGGAGGCGGCTGGTGGGACCAATGGTGGCACATGTTCCCAACAATTGGTGAGTGAGGCGGACGAGGCGCGAGTCGGCATGGATGTTGACAAGATTTCGTGTTGTTGTTGGGGAAAGTTGACCATCGAAATGGCTTCGGAACGGGCAGATGGTGGGCGGGGCCTATCCAATGGTGTAGATAAGGACAAGGAACTGGATCCACCCAGTTCCTCATCGTCATCACCAGCGAATTCGAATTGAGCATGTTCAGATGAGACGAGAAGATTCTCATCAGCCACTGTGACTTCGAACGCTTCGAGATCGAAATCCGACAAATGGGGCTTTAGGGAGTAGGACCATTCGGGGCTCCTTAGGCGAACCTGAATCTTCTCACCCGGTCCAATTTGTATACCATCCATTGATAATGCGGCTAGTGCCATTTCTCCGCTATTCAGGATAATCCACAGTTCTCCATCCTCGAATTTGCTCAATTGAACCTGTGCTCCGAGCTCTTTCAGCTTCTCGTGAATTGGTTGAAATAGAGCTGGAGGGAATCTGGGTTTGCCGACGATGTTCACTATTATTGTGCCATCTGGTGGTCCCATTGATTCGACGACGTCTTCGATGAGTTCGATGCATTTTTTGCTGTCAATTTTGAAGGTGTCGAGTTGGAAGACACTTCCGACTGGTCGATGGTCGGATGTTTTTAGCTCGGAGCGATCATAGCTGAAAATTATATAGATTAGAACATTTTTATCGATTTCTGGTTAAAATATCATATTTCTCTGGTCAAAACTCACCATTTTCTCAGGAATTCGTTGATTTTTCTGTTCTCACATCAAAATTCTGGGTTTTAGGTCTCAATGGTTGATTTCAGACAAACTTTTGGAAATTTAATATCGAAAATCATTATTTTCATGATAAAATCATATCTGTCTCACGAAATTGATGGATTTAAAGTTGAAAATCATATTTTCAGCTTGAAATTCAACAGTTTTCAGTCAGAAATATTGATTTCAGGTTAAATTTATCATCTTTACGTCGAGCAGCATAATTTTTTTAGTTAATGTATTTGTTGATTTTTCTGTTCGCACACCAAAATTCTGGGTTTTTAGGTCAAATTGGTTGATTTCAGACAAACTTTTGGAAATTTAATATCAAAAATCATGATTTTCATGAAAAAATGCATGAATTTGATGATTTCTAGCACGAAATTCATAAATTTCCGGTTAAAAATTATCGATTTAGGATGAAAATTTATCGAAATTTTAGAATTTCTTAGTCAAAATCGCTACTTTAACATTAAAACTAACATTTTCAGAATTAGTCCATTTTAGATCTAAAACCATTTTTCGATGTCGAAAATTACTGTTTTTCAGTCAAAAATGATCAATTTCAGGTGAAAATTTATACGTTCTACCGATTTCAGACTAACTTTTGGCAATTTCATATCATAAATCATATATTTTTTCATGATAAAATTCATTAATTTCTTCAATTTCAGCAGAAAATTAATAGTTTTCTGTTCAAAATTCAAACATTTTGGGACAAAATAAATTTTTTCATCAAAATTAATTTATTTTGGCTCAGAAAACATATTTTTAAGGTGAAATTCGTCGATTTTAGGTGAATACGATACATTTCTTGCTAAAAAATTCAATTTTAAACCCAAAATATCATACATACCTCATCAATCTGGTCGACTTGGCCCCCCTGGCAGTCTCCTCTCTCTGATCCTTCCACAATACTCGATCAGTCCATGCCGGTGCTCGACACTTCTCGCTCGTATCATAATCATCACTGAATGTGTCATATTTATACGTTGGTGCAAAATTTAGTTCTCCTTCATTGAATCCGACAAAAGTCTGTCCTTGCGCCTTTTGTTGAGTGAGTTGATCGTGTTCGACGAGTTTGGCAAAATCGCGATTGCGAACTGCTGATTTGACTTCTTCGCCAGATAGACTTATTCTGGAATTAAAGAGGGTTTCATGAGAATAGTGGTTAATTTTCTGGGCTATTTTGGAGCCACTTTTTGCTGGAATTTCAGGATTTTTCAAACTTTCAATACCAAATTTCATGAAGTGACCCAAATTGGTTGAAAACTGGACCAAAATAAACAAAAACGCCTAGAATTAACTGAAATCAAGTAGAAAATCAGCACAAGTAATGGAGATGTTCTCAAAACAACTGAGGCTAGACTCCAAATAATGAAAATTGAGCTATAAACATCTGAAAATATACCTGTATGACTCAGAAATAGTCTAAAAATGGCTAAAAATGGCCCAAAATGACTTAAACCGAGCTGAAAATCACTTTCACTTAAGAAGTATGAAACAGGTATAACTGAGCACAGAACAACTAGAACTGACTGAAACAAGCCTGCTATACTGTTAAACTGGCTTAAAATAACAGATATTATGCTGAGCTGGGTCCAAAATCACCACAATTAGACTACAACTGATTATTTCTGACCTAGAATTTTTAAATTTTCGTAACAGTGAGAAAGAATCTAACTGATTGAAAACAATGTATAAATCATGAAACGTAAACGTTACAGGTTTAGTAGACCAGGACCATGATTTGGTTCCTGAAACGGACCAAACAACTCAAAACTTTCCCTGGAGCGGATCGGAAATGATCTTATTTTTTGAAAACTTTTTTCTCCGCTTTTTGGGTCCGATTCAGGAAAACTCAGACTAAAAACAAATCAATATGTCTGATTCACTCAGAAGCAGGCTTAAAATCGCTGATGATATACCCAAAATGACTAAAAATAGGTCCAAAATGCTAAACCTTCATTTCTTCATTCATATTCTCACAATTTCTGACCTAGAATTTCTGAATTTTCGAAGCACTGAGACGGATACCTCTAACTGATTGAAAAAAATGACTACTAACAATGTATAATTCATGAAACGTAAACATTACAGGACTTTGAAAAAAATATTTCTAATTTTCAATTTGAATTGTATGTTCGACTGTGGTATTATATAAAAATTGAGTTTTTTACCAAACGTCTGAATTTTTCGATCGAAAATCTGATTTAGGTGGATTTTTTTCTCGATTTTGAGCTCGAA
Organism: Caenorhabditis sp. 38 MB-2015; assembly: GCA_900536415.3. NCBI lineage: Eukaryota > Metazoa > Nematoda > Chromadorea > Rhabditida > Rhabditidae > Caenorhabditis > Caenorhabditis quiockensis. The sequence continues at coordinate 60,613 of LR548596.1, read as the reverse complement.
TGTTTGGAAGCAAGAGTCACTTAACCGATTACAAATATGAATGTTAACTTTATAGAATTTAGGAAACGTATAAGTTACAGGTTAGTTAACAAATTTTAGTGGAGCTCTGCTCTTTTCGGGCTCCCAACTATAGCCTTCCATTTGCTCTTTTTTGAGCCGCTCATTTTTGAGCAGATCGCCTATTGAGCTCGATGAGCTGCTAGTTTACATACACTTTTTTTCTGAATTATATTAGGAAATTTGAATTTTGAGACTGAGATAATGTATGGAGTTCCTGGGACAATATCCGAATGAGAATTTCAGCCGGTTTCGACTTAAAATCATTTTTGACCTGTTTTCAAGATATTTAACAGGCTGAAATTTTTCATGAAGTAGATAATAAAACGTTTCTAAATATAAATCTGAAAAATTCATGAGCCAAGTGTTACTCTCCACGTACCGATAATTAAAATCGCCCAACCAGAAAATAACATCATTCGATTCAATATCCCTTCCAAGTGGGAATCGAATCTTTTTCAGCGTCGTAGCAAAATCCTCATTCCGATCTTTGATCTCGTTTTGACCGGCAGCGAAATGCGAACAAATGAAGCAAATCGATGTGGAGAAAACGACGATTCTAAATGCTACTGAGCCCTGAAATCAAGTTTGATAACAATTTTAAGGAATTTCGGAGCACTAACCTTATTACCAGTGGCTCCACCCATTCCAGTCTTCACTGACGCGACCGAAAAATCCTTGATATATGGAGAAATTCGAGGGCGAGCAAAAAGGAAAAGGCAAACTCCAACGAGTTGTTCAGAGCCAATGAGCACAAATGGAGCCTTCTCAGACAGCGTTTTTCGAATACTTTCACACCAAAGACGTTGATTGGTGGTACTGTAAGTTTACTGTAGACATGCAACTATGTGGATTACTGTACCTTGCTTTGACCATATTACTGGCATTCAAATCGACAAGTTCTTCAACTCCAATGGCTACAATATCAGCGAGTTGTTCATCTTCAACAGCCACCAAATTCATCATCGAGTTTGCGAATATCCAGTGCGATAAATTGGATTCGTTGCGAAACGCGACATTGTGAATATTTTTGCCGCCGTTTACGTTCCAAGTGCCGACGAATATTTTGATGGGGTGACGTTCGGCGACTTCGGGAGCTCGTTCGACGAGTTGTGCAACAGCGTCCGCATATTCTGAAAGACGACACGGTAAAGGGTAATGGGATTCCGGATAGCTAGGCTACAAATGATAGCGGGGTTTGGGTGCAAATTCTGATTATTCCTGAATCCGACTTTGAACTCGACTCAGGATATTTTTAGAAGTCGCGGCTCGTTTCAGGAATGATTGCTCTGGACCCAATAAAGAGGCCAATTCAGAAACCACCGGTTTTGGGTTCCAAAACAATACAAACTGATAAAATCTATAATTCTTACTTCTGAATTTCAAAAATAAAAATAAAAATTCCCTTATTTTCTACTTTTCACTCATGGAAAACCAGATTTACGATCTAAAAAGTAAAATTCTGATTTTTTTGCAAACAAATTTGAATTGAAAACTGCTGTTTAAATTTACATTTTTGATGTATGACTTTAAAATAAACAAAATGAGGAAAATTATCCTAATCTGATGAATTATGACTTTAAAATACAATTTTTGGCTAAAAATTATCGATTTTATCTTAAAACTTTGAATGTTCTACTAAAATTGTGGATTTTTAACGTAAAAATCATCAAACCGATAAATGAAACAATGTAGTTTTCTAAAAAAAAATTCGAATCACAGCCTGAAAATTAAATTTTCAATTCATCAATATTGGCTTAAAATTATAATTTTCTTCTTAAAAACGTCAAATTTTTCTCTGAAATTGTGATTTAGTGCAGAAAATGAGGAATTTCTATTCGAAAACCAAAAAACTCCATGTGAATATGAAAAATTATGATTCAAACTGTATGAATTGTGACCTAAAAATGTGAATTTCAATCAGAAAATTCAATTTTTTCTTTCAAAAACATGATTTTTTGCCAAAAATACGAATTTTGACCTAAAATTGATAATTCTCTGCGCGAAAATCGGTAAATTTCCGGTTTCCTAAATTTTCAGGATCAAAGCCTGAGCTCATCTAATAGCCCAAAATGGCCTAGAAAGCATTCATTTTGGTTTTCTAGGCCGGCTGAATTAATCTAGAACACAATTTAATATTCTCTTCTTAAATTGACCCAAAAAATGGCCTAGAACTTGGATTTTTGATTCTCTAGGCCATCAAAGTTCACAATCACAACATTTCTAAAACTCACCATGATAATAGTAACCTTCTGAAAATCAAAAATTATCCTTAATTCAGATCAGAGCCCTCCTGATTATCCCCTAACTCACCCTGAATGAGTGTTGGTGGTAGCATATTACAAGCTCTGTCAAATAACCTCGGCTCATACGCGGCTCCGGTCAAAAACAGGTCGAATGACTCTTGTTTCGCCCCATCCATCAGATTATTCTGTATAGTTCTGGCCAGTGATCTCGACGCGTCCTTTAATTTGCTCTTTCCGTCCAATGCACCAGTTCCGGCGTATATTGTGCTACATTGATCGCCGTTTTTGGTCCAAAGATCTTTGAGAATCTCCTCGACACGTTGTTCGACGTTCACTTTTCCGGAATTGAGGTTGAGAAAGGCGACTTGCGATTTGGACATTTGGAGACCGATTTGGGTTTGGACAGCGTTGGTTCGATCCAGGCAATCGAGACAATTTGTTCGAATCACACCAGTTTGTCGTCTGCAAAAAAATGAAGGACTTGAAAAATTTCAAAAAATGTCGAGTTTCATGCCAAAAACTTCTAAAACTTGGCTTTTTGGTTATTTTTTTGCGACTTTTAAAGTTTTTTTTGAGCTACTTCAATACCTCGGTTATAGTTTCAGCTATATGTCGAATGTCGATATAATTTTAATTTTATCGAATTTTAAGCCCATCAAAATTTCTAGAATTCGGCATTTGGCCATTTTTTGCTACTTTTTAATACCTCGGTTATAGCTTCAGCTATAATTTTCAAAAATCTTTGAGAAATCGTGATATTTGACTTAAAATTGATAAATTTTCACGAAAAATTTTGTCATTCAACCGAAAATTTGCTTTTTAAACTAGGGCCCAGATTTTTTTTTGCTCTGAAATTCTTAATTTCCTAATTAAAATTGATAGATTTTGACAAAAAAATCTTGAGATTAGACCGGTAAATACGATTTTTGAACTAGGTCAAAGGATTTTCAGTATGAATTCAATATTTTATGGGAAATTTGGTGATTCTTGACCTGAAATTAGTCAATTTTTTACCAAAAACTACAAGAATCTGAATAAATATACATTTTTCCGTGAAATTTGTTTTCAAAACTCTCGAATTCAATATTTTGGTTGGTGAAATTTTCAATTTTCAGTTTTCAGCTGAATATTTTTTTAAAAAACCACGTTTTTTCCACGATTTCTGTCAACGAATTCGGATTTTGACTGCGTTTTAGAATTAATTTTTGGATTAGGTCTAATTTTGTCAAAAAAAAAAAAATCGCACTCACTTCAAAATCTGTTCTCCAACCGAATAAAAGAATCCATGTTTGTCCATATGCGGTGCCATTTTCTTTTTCAACACATTAATCGTCTCTTTCGATGTTTTCATTTGTGCATGATAATCGAAATCGATAAATTCGACGGAATTTTGGAAATTCGAATTTTTATGCTGTGTTTTGAACGCTTCGGTGAGCACACGTTCACCCTCTTTTCGGCCGAGCAAATTGACAATCGCAAAATCGCCATATCGATATTTGAGCTGGGAGAGATGCCTGCAAAATTTAAAGACACCTAGACAGTTGGAAATCATGTTTTTGTAATTACAACATTTTTGTTCATCTTTCCATGAGTTTTCAATGTATGAAAAACGTTTTCACAAATTTTCTGATTTACCGAGGAAAAAAAAAAATAAATTTTCATTTTTCAAAATCGCTCAGACGCCGTAAACTGTGTGCAAACACACAACTTGACGTAAATGTGCAGAAAACCGTAGTACAAACGAATTGTTTTTTATCAACGGAGCAAACAAGCTTGTTTGTTTCATTTTCAAATTTTTAGTGAAGAAAAATATTTTTCCAATTGGCCAGGTGTTTTTAAGATTTAGGGTTAAAAAAATCAAGATCCTGGATTTCAAAGCACAGAAACCCAAGTTTTCTATGACCTTTTCTTAAAATTTAACAACTGTTCATCTAGATGACCTAGGAACCTTGAATATTGGATTTCTAGGCCGTCCTGACTCGGCCATCCAATATGATAACTATTCAGAATATAATATAGGTCATCAGAAAATGCATTTTTTGAATTTCAGATGATTGAGATCAAATTCAGCAGTTCTAGATTATTTGCACACCTACATTTGGAGGTGTCTAGATCATCTGAAAACACAAATTCCGAAGTTTTAGATCATTTGAGATACAAGTTCGCTATTTTGAGATATCTGAAACTATTCGGTTATCTGATATCAAATATCGATCTTCTAAGTCACCTGAGAACTTGTAATTTATGATTTCAGGTTCACCGACGAAAATTGGATTTTTTAGGCCCTCTGAAAACCAACATCAGTAATTTTAAGCCTTCTGAAAACCAAAAATTCAGAATTCTAGGTTTCGTAATGAGACAATTTTGAAATTTAAGCCATCTGGAAGCATGACTCTGGAATTCTAGGTCATTTTCATGAAAAATTGGAATTTCGGGTTATCTGAAGACAAGAATTGCATTTCTAGCTTATATAAAACTCAAATAATGGAATTTTGGAGAATATGAAAGCATAAATTATGAATTCATTAGAAAACCGAATTTTTTCAATTTCACGTCGGTTGGGATAAAATTTAGCAGTTCTAGATGGTTTACTCCAAATTTGGACTATTAGGCCATCTGAAAAACAAAAAATCAGAATTTTGGGTCAGTTTGGATCCAAAAATCACAACTCTAGGTATTGTGATGAGACAATTTTGAATTTTAAGCCATCTGGAAGTATGAATCTGAAATTCTAGATAGTTTTAAAAGGAAAATATGAAATTTCGGGTTATCCGAAGACAGAAACCGCATTTCTAGCTCTTATCAAACCTTAATAATGGAATTTTGGAAGCATGAGTTTAGAATTCTAGACCACAAATCTAGAGCATTCGGCTTAGATGGCCCAGAAACCCATTCTTGTTTTCTTCCATGTCTGCTTACCTATGGTACGCCGGTAAACTGGTTTCAAACGCTCGTAACTTGACTTTGTGCGATCCAACTTGTACACCAGGCTGCTCCCAAAACAACGGAATCGAACCTCTGATCTACAAAATAACTTCTTAAATAAATATGGCATAGAAAACCAACTCTACCTGTAGAAGTGAGCATTCTTTCTCGTCAAAAATCAATAATTGCTCTGTCTCCACGAAATTCGCCACATTTCCCAAATAATTGGCGCCTCGTACATTGAATCGGGTGCCGACACGTTCACAACTGAGCCGGGAGATGAGAGCAACTCGGCCAGTGTTGGCTCCAACGTAGACAACTCGAACAAGAACAGACCTGAAAAAAATATACAATGAAGAGGACCTGATGTAAAAAAACTAAAGAAGAACTAACCCGGCCATGCATTTAAGCAACCATTGGTCTGTCTGAATTCCATATCGATCGAAGGAAAAGTGAAGGCTGCGATTCCAGAAGAATCTGGAGTCAGAGCCATCGTGGGAGTCGCGATGTTGAGCCGAGCGAGTGAGATCATATGATTGAAGGGAGGAAAAGTAGAACATTTGAGAGGCAAGAAGGCGTTGAAGCTGCAAAAAAAAGAAGATTAGATATTTTTTGAATTTTTAGCATGCCATATTTTCAGAACCACACTTCAAGGGTATGGTTTCTAGAGAATATAGAGTTTTTCGATGAGACATATATCATTTTGTAGATCTTGATTCGCTGAACAAGAATCCGTGTTAAATTTTGGGCAACCGCCTCTCCGAAGCTCAGAAATTAGCCTCAAAGTTCGCTCAGTAAACGTCAAATTTCTCTTTCAATTTTTAAAGTTTTTTAAAACGTGTTTACCACACTGAAAAGTCATGGGAAAATGAACAAAATGTCGTAATAATTAAAAAAAATGATTTTCAACTGTCTAGGTGTCTTTAATGACTGTACCAGAAGGTTCTTCGGTATGAAAAAAACCCTTAGCTCATTCATTTTTGGCAAAAAACATTGATTAAACTTCATTAGGTTAATAACCTTCCAGCATAGCTTTGCTAATTTCGAATGGAATATCTAGATACTTCTAAGTTGTCTGAAATCTCCATAATGTGAATTCTGAGCTTCAGAGAAGCGGTTGGCAAGAATTGATGACGGATTTTTGATCAGCGTCTCAAGATTTATAAAATGATACATTTATTGTCATAAAAGTCCTTAATTTTCTCAAATATACCTTTCTAGACATGAAAAATCTTTTTTAAAACTGAAATTATCAATAGAGCGCGCATTATCAATTAAAGTTCGGCTAATATATACAGCACATTTTAGTTTTGGCCTAGAACCAGCTCGATAAAGTAAATGAATAAAATTTATATGAACTTGGTCTAAAATTCTAGAATTTTAGTCTTTCGGTGATGTTCTGGATTTCAAGATTAATTTTGAGAGCAATTGGAGGCCTGAAAATACAGCGAAAAATGTTTCCATGTCACCTAAAAATTTAATTTTCGATATTTCGAGCTGGTTTACATGATTTTTAATATAAATTGATGAAATTGTGCAAAAATGTTGAATATTACAAAAGTTTTCATAAAATATTTCTTGGCTCGAAATATTTTCAGAGTTCAAATACAGGAAATTGAGGACATATAAAGTAAAATAGAACTACAAAAAAAGAGTTTTCTATATTTGTAAATTTAGTTTTTTGGAATTTAACTTCAAGAAGCATTTTAAGATGACCTAGAAAACCAAAAATATTGATTCCTAGGTCATGATGAAATTCGATCCATCTCTATTTTTCTCACATTTTTTATTCAAGCATAGAAGACTAAAAATAGCCGTCTTGCACTTTAAAAAATATCGAGATTTTTTTGAGAATCAAATTTGAACAATTATAGGTTGTCGAAAATCTTTAAATTCCGAAATCAGGTTTTAAAACAACAAAAAAAACTTACATCAACAATCCGGGTATCCATCGATTCTACAGATCCAAACGATTTCAGTGAGATGAACTCCACATTAGTAATCTGCAAAATATTTTTGAATAAAAGTGAAAACTTCCTTCCTTCCGTTTTCGAGTAATAAAAAATTAAAAAAAAAGCAAAAAATGAACCTTGAGAATATCAGCTCCATACAATTGTCCTACTGACAGTACACCTGTCACTGCTACAAGCACACTTTCTTCTGCAAAAAATGGAACATTTGAATAATTAGTTTCGGAAGGAAGTACAGTACCTTTACTAATAGCTAACACTCCAAGAAGTCCGTAGGCATCTACAATTTTTGCATAACTTCGTCGTTCGACTTCGGTTGAATCGGAATCTGGAAATTTTTACACTGAAATTGAGCTCCCTCGTGACTTTGACTGTGAAATGACCCGGAATCCCTAGAAATTTTTGAAAAACTGCCACAAAATCAACAAAAACGGTCTCAAATAATTTTAAAAAATGAATCTAAATTTAAAGGAGACGACTGAAACTCACTGAAATCGGTCATAAAATAACTGAAAATGGCACAGAATAAGCCTATAGTAAGTGTTTTGAGCACCGTTTTATGCACATTAGACTCATTTTTGTTATTTTCAATAAATTTTATTCGATTTTCGTAAGTCGAAGGCATAATTTTGTTCTTTTGAATCTATTGTGGATCTTTTTTCTATACTTTTGATAACAACCAAAACAGTCATTTAGAAACAAAAATAAACAAGCCCAAACGGTTAAAAAACTAGTCCTAAATGAATAAAATGGATGAAATTATCCAGAATGACCTGAAATAGGTCTGAAAATAACTCAAAATGGCTCAGAATAATTCTATAGTAAGTGTTTTCAGCACCGTTTTATGCACATTAGACTCATTTTTGTTATTTTCAATAAATTTTATTCGATTTTCGTAAGTCGAAGGCATAATTTTGTTCTTTTGAATCTATTGTGGATCTTTTTTCTATACTTTTGATAACAACCAAAACAGTCATTTAGAAACAAAAATAAACAAGCCTAAACGGTTAAAAAACTAGTCCTAAATGAATAAAATGGCTGAAATTATCCAGAATGACCTGAAATAGGTCTGAAAATAACTCAAAATGGCTCAGAATAATTCTATAGTAAGTGTTTTCAGCACCGTTTTATGCACATTAGGCTCAATTTTGCTCCTTTAACTCTATTTTGAGCATTTTCTATAGTTTTGATCAGCTTTTTGAGCCAGGACAGTGATTTAGAAACAGCAATAAAAAAGCCTAAACGGACTAGCTCTAGAGGGTGAAAACGGGCTGAAATTATTGAAATTATCCAGAATGACTTAAAATAGGTCTGAAAACAACTAACACTGACAGAGAATGACCAAAATAGGTCCATTGTGAGTGTTTTGAACACCTTTTTGTAAAAATTAGACTCATTTTTGTTCTTTTGACTCTATTTCTAGTAGTTGTTTTTTCTTTAAATTGTTACGAGGGGTTGGTTTTCAATAAATTTAAGCCTATTTTTCTGAGTCACAGGCTCAATTTCGTTCTTTTGACTCTGTTCGGAGCACTTTTGAAGGCACATAATGGTCCTTTGAAGCACACTCGGATATTTTAAAGGTACATACCTGTCCTTTCAACATATTTAGCTGTCATAAAGGGCGTAATTTAAAGGTACATAATGTTTTTGAGCTCATGATTATATGTTCCTTTAAAATTTAAGTTGCTAAAAATACATTTTCCCTCCCAGATTACTGTATGCCCCTTTGAAACCACCAACCTAGACTGGCAATAGCTCCGCCCTGAAACAACAGACTTCCCGAATTCCCATTTTTCTCCACCAAAATCGACGGCTGAAACCGGACATCATTCCGGCGCCAGACTCGAATTCCGCGCACTGACATGATATTTTTCCGAATTTCAGACCATTAGAGCTGGAAAAAAAACATGCGTCAACAAACAAACATTCATTGACGTGTATTTGGTGTTGGCGTAAATTTTGTAACTATTTCTAAAAATATCTGAAAAGGAGAAGTAAGAAAATAATAACGGGGCCTGGCAAAAAAAAAAAAAATTTTCTCATTCGTCGAAAAAAAAGCGAATCCAGTGAGAGACGCCGAGAAAACGACGAGTGACGAGATAGTGTGGGCGATAGAAGAGACGCCAGACAATAAGGGTGAAGAAAAATCGACAAAAAAGGAAAAAGTATATTTCTTTTCTTTTTTCTTGTTTTTTTTTTTTGGAAGGATTTTTGGGACAAAATAGAGAAATTTCGCTTGAAACGAAAAAAAATAAACCAAAAGAACAATGAGAATAGCTAAACGATGAAAATTCATTTTGAGAAACAAAAGTAACAAAAAAAAACAGACAGTGAAATTTGATATTTGATAGGGGGAAAACGAGAGGGGAAAAATAAACAATGACCCGTTGAAATCTGGAAATTAAGCACAAAAATAGAGGGAATAATTAGATATATATTTAGAATTGTCGATTGATATCCACCGGCTCGATTTGTTCTTGATTTTCGTTGGCAGGTGTATTTGAGGTGACAATCTGCAAAAAATAAAAATAATATTTAGAATTGAAACCACATACAAATTATAGAGCTTTGTCCGAGAGAACTACAAAGACTTTAGGCACAAAATTTAGGTATTTTTCAAGTATATTTTTTAAATAATTATTCTTTTTAGTGAGTCCTGGATAATTACACATATTGAAGACACTTAGACTTGTCCAAGAGAACTACACATAATTATTGAGATATTTGTAGGATTAAAAGTTTTCCGAGAGAAATACAAAAGGATTTCAACTTGTCCAAAGGAAGTACACGGGTTATTGCTAAATTAAAAGAGGAATGCATATTATTCTGGACTTGTCCAAGAGATCTACAAGGCTTTTTGATTTTTCGTTTGGAATGTGGCCACACATATGTGGTTTTAACCGAGAGAAGTCCGTAAAACTTCAAAAAATGAACCAAAACCAGGTGTCTTGTTCGAGAGAACTACAAAACGTTTCAACTTTTCCAAGGGAGCACATAAGGATTGTAAAGCTCCGTGTTGTTCAAGAGAAGTCCGTAAACTTTTTTAGTTCAACAAACCATTTATATTTGTGTTTTGTGTATGAGAAATATACGAAAATTCTGACTTTTTTGAGAGAAATTCATTCCCAAAACTTTTCCAGGAGAACTACACGATTCTCGGTAATTTACGAGTACAGATTTACCTTCAAAAGAACGAAACGGATTTTTCTTCGTCTAAAACTTGTCCGAGATAAGTCCGTATAATTTCCACAATTGTCCAACAGAAATACACAAAATTCTGAACTTCTCCAAAAGAACTACACTAGTTTTTCAATATTCAATCTGTCTAACGAGCTATACTCTTCAATTTCTGGACAACACAAGATTCTATCATTTTTCGAAAGAAGTACATGTATTTTTTTCTGTTTTCTAGTAGTTCACCTTGTCCAAGAGATCTTCAAGAATTCTCAACTTCTCCAAAAGAACTACACTACACAAACCTGTCTCATTTTTTGCGTCAATTGTTGTAAAATATGCGACGTCTCGGATCCTTCGTCATTAATCGGCACCGCTTCTGAAAATCAGAATCCATTTTTTATGAAATAATTTTCAAGAATATGTAAAGAACGAACCTCCATTGGGCTCAATAATCATCCTTCTTCCATCTTCCTCGAACTTCACCGTTAATCCACCAACATCCTCCACCACACTCGCCTCATCACCACAAATCTGGAAATATTTGGGATTTTTTTCTAAACTTCTCAAAATTCTTAAAACTCCTGTAACAAACTACAGTCTAGTGCGGATTTGGGAGAAAAACAACAAATATTTGTAAATACGCAAATAAAAATTAAATAAATTAGAGATATTAGCAAATAAATTGTTTTTTTTTTTTGTAAAAATGGGATTATTAATTCATCGGTTATAGAATTTCGAAAAGTAGATTGATGGAAACAGGGATTTTCGACAACAAATATTGAAAAAATTGGCTCCGCGACATTTCGAAAACCGGGTTCACTTTTAGAAATATGTATTCAAACTTTCAACCAAACGGTTTTCGGGTGTGGCGAACATCATGGTGTTGTTGATTGCACAAAATTTTTTACTATTTTTTGTTCCAATATTGACTGACTTGGTTCAAAATAAACATCACTACGATGTTCGCCATACCCGAAAACCCAATGGTTGAAAGTTTCAACACATATTCTTAAAAGTGAACCTGGTTTTTAAACGTCCGGTTTCGAAACTTCGCGGAGCCGAAAAATGTGGATTTCTAAATAAAAAACAGATTTTTCTGTCTGAACTCCAAAACGTAAATGCATGGAGCCAGAAAACTGTAGTTTTAGCGCTCATTTTTAGATTGAAATTTGTAAGTTTTTGTATCTGAAAACTGAACCGTCGGTTTCAGGCTTTGAAACTTTAAAAAACTGAAGTTTTGATTTTTTGGGTCAAATTTAGGGTATTGACACTAAAAAATATCAAGCAGAACCTGTAGAATTGAGGCGGCTCAATTGAAAAATTATATTTTTGTGAACATCAGAAACTGAGCTTTAGTTTCTGAGAATTTAAAAAAAAATCCCCAAAACCAATAAAATTAGAGTTTTTCTGGTAAAAAAAGTGTTTTGTCACAAAATTGGTAAATTTTGAAGCTGAATCTTAAAAAGTTGCCAAAAAAACTCACATCCTTAACCATCCCTTCAATAGCATCTTCAAACTTTGGGAACGAATCATATTCTGGGAGATCTGAAAAATATTAGGCTATAATTTTGAGTTATGCTAAAAGTATAACTCACGTTTATCCAAAATCTGATTGGTTTCTGCATGAAGAATAGCAGCAGCGGTCGCATCGGCATACATATCATTTACAGGGTTGGACTCCCATTGGACAAGACAAATTCGATTATGACCGTAATAGTTGATAACCACATTATCCTGTAATATTGAAAGTGTAATTTTAGGGTTTTAGGTTACAAAAGCGTTATATTTTACAGCTTCAGATTTAAAAACTATGCAATTTTACAGTTCTATATCATTTCAAAAAAACCAAAAAGTGTCAAAGCTTGAAAAATTCAATTTTTTCAGAATTTCACAGTTCTAGGTGACAAAATTATTATATTTCACAGCTTCAGGTTTAAGAACGATGAAATTTCACATCTTTATACCATTTTACTGTAAAACAATTTTTTCCATAAGTGAAAAAGTGGAAAATCAATTTTTCAGAGTAAATTTTGTTGATAATTTTGAGATCCAAAATACCAAAAATGATATTTTTAAAAATTCAAACCAGTATTTTAATATTTATCCCACAATTTTTGAAAAACTGACTGAATTTCAACAAAAAATCTAATCCCATTCTGTTTTTTGCTCTATTTATACTATTTTTTCTCAAAATGATAAAAAGAGAAACAAATGAATGGCAATAGTGCAAAACACTATTTTTGTGACTGAAAAGTCGAAGATTATTTTCTGTTTTTCAAAAAAATACTATGAGTATTGCATTTCTAGCTCCAAATAAATTTAAATCTAATTTTGGAGTTGAAAATTCGATTGTTTTTCTAACACGATTTCGGCAAACTAATTAGGACTTCGAAATTTAGAAAACTTTGCAAAAATGTGAAAGTTGAATTTTCAAAATGAGTTTTTTAGGAATTCGGTTTCAACTTTGAACATAAGCTTCACAAAATTTTAATTTTCACAATCAGAACTCTCTTATTTCAGCTACAGAATCAGGAAGTCGAGGATTCGTACTTCAAAAGCCAAAACTTCAGATTTTGAAGATTCAAGCATTCTCAAATTTTCACCTAAAAACTAAAAATTTCTACGATTTCTTGCTGAATGCTTTAAAAAAAACGAGTCACAATTTTACTATTTTTTCTTTGAAATTCAAAACATCTGAAAACAAGTTCCGATAATTCTATAATTTGCATTTCAGAATCTGTGAATTCTCAAATTTCTCTTTAACAATTCTAGCTTCCGGCTACTAAAATTCGCTAATTTCAGCTCCTGAACTGATCATTTCTGATTTCAAATATCAAGAGAAATCTGATTTTCAGTCTCTATGAAACATGGAACCTTTTTTCACTTCAGCAACCAGAAAAATATCAAATTTTAGCTCAAAAAACTTGCTCACCGAGAACAATTGAATAACATGTGTTGGCGAATTCTCCTTCATATCCCGTATTTTCGCTTGATGAACCAATATAGCATCATCATTGAGTTGTCTGAAAACATCCAAATGTTTACTTTTTCAGATCGGTTTCAGAACAAGATGAGCTTCAAAATGGTGGCTCCTAGACTCTTGGATTATATACCTGAGATTATGTAAAAGACATCGAATACTTCCAGAATAATAAATCGACTGTTTCTGATCCATTTTCGAAATCCTCAAAGATGTATATCCTACCAAATCTTTCGGGTCCATTATCGAATATGAGAAGTTACGCTTCACCAATACACCACTTATCAATTCATTATTCTGAAAAAATAAATCCTATTTTCAGTTAAAATGTGCACAATTTTTACCTCCGGCATTCGTTTGGCCAATGTTCCCACAACTTTAGCCGTTTTCTCTCCTCTAAACTGCAATTCAATCCTCTCTGTGTTTCTCGGATTATGCACCTTTAAAAATATCAATTAATCAATAAATTCAATGCTAACAAAGGGGTTACCTGAATAGGTATATTCAAATCTTGAAATTGTCGCTCAATTCCAGTTTTCAATCGGCCCATTTCATGTTGCTCGCCGTGCACAAGAACCTAGAATGAGTATGGTATTTTTCGGGTGAAAAATCAATAAGATACTTACCAGATGAGGAGGTCGAAGAGCTTTGACAAAATTCGAAGTTTGTAGAAAATCAGTGTGAGCTGAGAATGATACATAGCCGACTTGCATTCGCATTGGAAGTCGTTCACCGTTCATCGCGACGATTTCTTCGGGAGCCGAGAGAATGTGCTGCAAAAAATACGTTTCATTTTCAATTTATTGATTTCTTAGAACAATTTTAACTGTTTTTTGAATAATAGAGCTCTTTTTTGGACTTGCGATCGGATTCGGTTTTTTTTAAATGTTTGTTTTTTTAAACCCGGTCCAAATTATTCGACTCAGATCTGAAGATTCAAGGAATTCCAGTCTTGAAATTGTAACTTTAAAAAATCTCTTCTGCGTTTCAGAATTAAATCTGAAAATTCCAGTCTGAAAGCGATTTAACAACGAGTTGGATAATTGCAAACCAAATCGAAATCAAACTTCTAGATATTTCGGGTAGCGAAAATACGGAAATTCAGGAAAAATAAATCAATAAATCCAGCCTGATAGTGCTGAAAAATGTTATTTTAGATTTTCAGTCCAAATTTAACCGAAATTCGAAATTGTAAAAAGCTAAAACCTATACTTTTTGAATTTTTCCTATTTTGTTGCTTTTCTTCTTAATTCCGGTATATTCAGACGAACTCCTGTTAATTTTTCAAGTTTTGAATCAGATTTTCACCAAAAAAGTAATTCCAGCATGCCTGACAATCTCCTTCAGGTTCAGGAGATACTTAACAAAAAGTATGCTCTCACCTTCGCTAATGTGCCTTCAACACAATATCCCGCAATAATACATCCATTCTTCGAATCCGTACACCAATTCTCAAACAATTCTCGACTCAAACCAGTTTGTAACATTCCAGGCGACGCCAATACAACACACGGTCCAGCATCTTCGAAATGTTCCATTCCCTGAAAAAATTTCGATCTATTCAAGGAACATACAGTACTCTATATACCTTTAAATTCGACACATGTTTGAAGATGAATGGATTTTTCACAGCAATCTGCTTCTGAATTCGCTGATTCATACCACTGACAAAAGTTTGATAAACAGCCATGCATTTTTTGGCCAACGATGAGGCATCTAAAATTAATATTTTAAGAAAAACAGTTGTAGTGCTGAAACTCACAATAAACTGGAATTTCATGAAGTTCTGGGTGAGCTTCCCAATATTCGTCCAAAATGAGCAAGAGCTCTTGAGCTCTCCCAAGAGCGAACGCTGGAATCAGACATCGGCCACCTCGACCAACGATTTCGTGGACCTGGAAAATAGATTTAAAGATTGAGGGAGGAAAACAAGGAAGATTCTGGAGAAAAAGCTCAAAACACCTAAAATTTTTACATTTTTGAGCTTGGTTTATCTTAAAATTTGGTTGGAAAGTATCAAAAATCACTGATTTTAATTATTTTTAACGGGAAAACTATCAAAAATTATATTTTTTGGCTGGAATTGTCCAGTTTTTTGCTGAAATTCTTATTTTTTATTAGTTTTCGAAATTTATTTCAAAAAATCAGTTTTTCGGATATTTTTCTGAAAAGTCGTGAAATTTTTCAAAACCTATAATGAGTCATACCCCTTACTGCAACTCCGGCACAATTTTTTTCTGATTTTCAACTGAATTAAATTGGTTACGCCTCTTTCTGCAACCCCGGCACGATATTTTCTGATTTTCGACAAAACTAGAAGGACCATGTTCATTTCTGCAACTCTCGCACGGTTTTTTGAAATTTGCTACAAAATTAAATGAGCCACTTCTCTTTCTGCAATTCTCGCACACTTTTTACCAACATTCAAAAAAAATTGAACAGGCCACGCCCCTGGCACAGTTTTCTTCAAATTTTTGACAAACTTAAACAGGCCACGCCCTTTTTTTTTGCAATATCACCGCACATACCAATTGGGTGAACCGCTTCTCACGTAGATCCTGATCTTCATGATGTTGTGTACCATAAGTTGACTCGGTGATCAGAACCTGTGGTGAAACTGGCGGAATCTCGGCCGCGCACAAATGTCGATCTTCCATACACGAAAAATCGCCAGTATACAATGTTCGGACTCCTGCAAAATCGATAAAAGTCGGGTTTTTATATGAGAAATTGAGGTTACCGGCGATTTCGATCATAAACATACATGCTCCGAGAACATGTCCGGCAACATATGGCCAGAATCGGATGCCGTTCACTTCTTTTTGCTCGCGAAAATCGATAACTTCGATTTTGGCCATTGATTTTTCTAAATCGTCCTCAGTGTAGAGTTGATTACGATCACTTCCTCCATATCGGGATATCTGAAAAAATTGAACACGTTTCAGTTCAGCTCTTTGTGACCGAAACAAAATTCCGACTATTTTTCTCACAAAAATTCAACTTTTATATTAAAAACGTCTGAAATCTACTTTTTTGGTTGAAATTTCAACTTTAAAATGTAAAATTGACTAAAATTATCGATAATGAGTTGTTTATTCTTAAATAAATTGGATTTTTGAATTTTTACCATGATTTCGATCATTTATAAATTTTTCTTTGATGTGAGAAAAGTCAATTCTCACTTTGAAATAAGTTGAATTTTTGACGTTTTACGATGATTTTGGTCTCCAATAAACTTCAACAACTTAAATTTCAAAAAAATCTGTAATTTTTTCGAACTTGTTTACTAAAATCCAGTACACTAAAATTTTCAAAAACGATTTTTTGTTAAAAAATCTCCAATTTTTGATGCAGACTTCAAAATTAATAAAATTTCTTTGATAAAATAACTCACTCTAATATAATCTCCAAGCAACATTCGATAAATCGCCTTCGTCGCATGTGTCATAAAGCATTTTCCACGAAACGCCGTTTTTTGCAAAAACCAAGGAAGTGCTCCACAATGATCCAAATGGAAATGAGTGATCTGCAACAAGATATAAGCTACAGGGAATAATTATTAGAAGTACGGGGAAATTAACATTTCCTGGTCGTTTTTTTTTTGAATTCGTTTTAGAACTTGGTTGAACGCTACATTTTAAGATTAGACAGGTCTTATTCACAAGTTCTAGTGTGAATGAATTCAAAACAAATTTCAGAGTTAGTTTTTTGAAGGATTTAGAGAAGAGCTTCATTCAAATTACGATAAAAGGAAATTAAAAGCGGCAAAAACATAATTAAATTTCGAAATTCGAATTCAAAAATAATATTTTCATTTATTGAGAATTGGAAGAGTGGGTATTCGGGTGATGAACTTCAGCTTAACGAAAAAAAAAATAGGGGGTAATTTAAAGAGATTGATTTCCTTCAAATTTTAAAATTATCATATTTCGGTTATTTTTCGGCATAATTTCGATTTATGCATTGACAGTTTCATTCCATTATAGCTTTTATAGCGAAATGTAATTTTAAAGCCCAAATTTTCGCTGATTTTTTCAACTTCTGTGAACATTTCAGCATTGGTTCATGCGCAGACTTCGGTTTTTGTGATTTTCGTTGAAAAATTGCAAATTTTCAACTTTTAATTTGATTTTTCCGTTTCTTAGGATAGGGTTTCTGTATTATAGAAGTTTGTTAGCATTTCAACCAGTTTTCATGTTTAAATAACTTTTGTGATACAAAATTTTTGCTATTTTTTCAGATAAAAACACTCACCAACATCAAATCAATATTCTCAACATCAACAAAATCCACAAACGGTAACGCATCGACACCCTGAAGACCTGGGTGTACACCACAATCCAGCATGACTCGTTTCCCTTTGTACTCCAATAAATGACATGATCGACCAACTTCTTGTCCCGATCCTCTGAAAACCTCATTTTCATGTTTGTAGTTCTTTTGGACAATTTAAACTTACAACGGTGTGAAGAACAATGAGTCCGAATTATCGCCCATCTGAAATTATTTAATTTTTTTTGAAATTGTCGCACTAAAATTAAAATATACGAAAATAGACCGAAGACCACTGAAAAATCTCGAAAAAAAAACCAGGAAAAAGAAGGATAAAACTGTTTATACGGCCATGTTATAAGAAATAAATAGGAAAATCGAGAAAATACAAAAAAGATAAAACAGGAATCTATTGTATAAGAATATTAAAAACATGGAAATTCTCATAGATAGCCTTTATATATTTACATGAATTATTGTTGCTCGCGGGGTGGCGCATTTTGTGCAATATTAGCCATTTGTGATGAAGAAGACGTTCCTGGTTGGTGGTGTTGTTGAACGACTTGTTGGTGGGATGATTGTGGTGCCATGTGGTATTGATTCTGGAAATTTCATGGGTTTGGAATCGTACAAACTTCAATCAGAATGAAAGTTGGCTTACAAATCAGAGTTTTTCGAGTTAAATTTAATGAAACTATGGATTTTTTATGATAAATTTACTGTTGATAGATATCCGGTTCGAGGTTTCTAAAAATCACAAAAATTCCGAAAAAAAAGTAATAAAAGGGCAAGAATCTCAAGAACCTCGGTAACAATGAAAATTCATCTGACAAAAAAATCCGTCAGGAATGCAGAAATCTTGGTATTAGTCAATATGGCTTAGAAAATTTGAAACATCGGCCAAGGTGAAAATTCTTTGTTTTGTGAATATCGGATATAATATTCCAATGTTTTCACAAGGAGCTTATGCATGGCCTAGAATTCCAAAAACCTCGGCCACAGTGAAAATTACAAGCGATATCAGGCTAGGAAATCTCAAATTCTCTGGAAAACTCGGAAAATAATGAAGTTAGGCTTCAAATTTAAAATATCTGAGACCATTTTCACGTTTCTTTGGAATCTGTACACCTGTCATGGTCCAAATTTTACATTTTTTCCTCTGAAATCTGAAAAAAAAACCGTCATTGTCCAATGGGAGCTACAATTCATGGCATCTCGAAAATCTCTATCCAAGGTGATTTTTAGTGGTCTAGAGACCTATAAATCTCGGTCATGATCAAAAATTACAAGCGATATCAGGCCGGAAAAGACTAAATTCTCTGAAAAACTCGAACATTTGGTTTTCAGGATATAAAGTTAAACTATTTTTTCGAATCTGTAAGCCTGTCATGGTCCGAATTTCACAGTTTTGCCTCTAAAATCTGAGAAAAATCGGCAATATCTAAAAGTAACTATAATGCACTGCCTGAATCTCGAAAATCTCTATCCATGGTGATTTTTAGTGGCCTAGAAATCTATAAATCTCTGCCATGATCAAAATTTGAAATTCTCGGGGAAAACTCGAAACTTACACCATGTTGTTGTTGTTGTTGTTGATGGTGGTGAGATTGTGGATGCTGTTGGTGAACTCGAACAGGCGACATGGCGTATTGGTGCGAAGTTGGCGCATTTTGATGATGTTGTTGCTGATGATGCTGAACCTGTTGGTATTGCTGTTGCTGTTGCTGTTGTTGTTGTTGCTGTTGCGCAGCTTGTTGTTGTTGGAGCTGAAAATGATAATTTAATATCAATAAATTAATAATTTAAGGATATCCTTACTCTTCTCTGTTGCATCAACATTTGTCCAGTTGTTGTTGTGGTCGAAGTGCTCAACGTGGCCGGCAAATAATTTTGAGAATGTCTGAGCGGTTGCGAAGTCGTGGTGACTGTGAATGATCGAACATGCGAGATGGGCGGTGCTTGTGCCGTCGGAATTGTCGCATTCGGCGGTTGATTCATATTCACGGACACTGGCAATGTCATTTGTCTTGTTTGCGAGATCGGCGGTGCCGCTTGATTCTGTTGTTGCAACCGTTCTTGTTGTCCTTGCGCTCTAGCTTGACTTATCAACTGATTCACCACTTCTTGCGATGGCGCATCTGGTCCGGGCGTCGACTTCTGATGCGCTTGCATCAAATGATTCGTCAATCCAACCGGTGTCTTGTAGCGTTTCGAGCAATACGTGCATTTGTGCGGCTTCGATGGGCTCGGAATCGATGCGGGTGATGCGGCTCCAGGTGCCACCAACGCGCCACTACCAGTTGAGAAATGTTGGTGAACATCTGGTGGTGGTTGCGGTGGATGGGACTCTTGTCCGGTGAAATTGTCGCCGAGGATTAGTTGATGAGCCGATTTCATATGCACCTTTAGCGCGTATATATTCTTGTATCGTTTGGTACATTCAGCACTCGAACATCTGAACCGCATCTCTGGATCGCTGAAAAAAACAAGAAATTTGATTTTTCACATAGAATATGGTATTGAAAGCTAGAATTTAAGCTCAAAATTTGATGAAATTTTTTTAATGTCGAACGAGAAACATGCGAACTTTCAAAACCTTCTCCAAAAATTGAATAAAGATTGTATTTGACTTTATATATGAAAAATTTCTCGTTTTTCATATCGAGAAGATTTAAGCTTTTTCTCTAGGAATGTTAATTTTTCAAATTTCGAACACTCAGAAGAAGAAAAAATAGCTTTTTCTACCCAAAATGTGGAGTTTAGTTATTTTTCTCAGTCAAATAGGTAAATTTCAAAGTTACTAACATCCAGAAAAAAGAAAATAGAATTTTCCTATTCAAAAAGTGAAATTTAATCAACTTTCATCGTCAAGCAGGTAAATTTCAATATTTTCAATTGTTAGATGAGAAAATATAGGATTTTTCACTTCTGAATGCGAAAATAATCATCTAATAAAAGAAAAACTGCGTTTTTTTATCCTAGAAAAGAAACATTTCGAAGTTTTCATATTTAGGAAATGAAAAACTGTGTTATTTAATCCAACAACTGTGAATCGGTTATTTTTGAGGCTAAGTTGGTAAATTTCAACTCACAATCAGTTGCTGAAACTATGCAATTTTTCATATTCATTCAGATATATTTCAGTGGTTTTTATATATGAAGATGAAAAACTACGATTTTAATTTTTTTAGAAGGATAATCGAATATTTTTCAATTTGAGAAGTATATATTGATGTAAAATTCGAATTTTAGGGATTTTCTCACTCAAAAGATGAAAATTTACGATTTTTGCTGATAAGAAACATTTTCGCATATTTGAGCACGAAAAACCAGAATTTCCGATAAATTTTCGATGTTTCTTCACACAAATCTTTAATTTTAAGAGCAATTTTAGCAATTCTGAGCGAATTCCAGCTTTTCTCGGCTTCAACTTATTCGTTTTTCAGTGTTTACCTTGGATGGCACTCCTCAAAATCAATTTCGCCAACTTTCTTATCATCGTCTGGATTTATTTGTGCTCTCAATTGTTGCATCTGCTGCTGTTGTTGTTTGAGCTTCTCCTTCGCCGTCCGATTTTTATAGTGGTTAAACGACACTTTTATTCCCTCATATTTTATGGGATTTGGCCGATAAGCAGTGCGAAAAACTCTGAAACATTTTTTTTTCAGAGTTTCTTCAAAACAGAGTTAAAATAAAACTGACCTGCTTATAATACTGAGTGGCACATTTTGCGGAACTCCAGTTGCTCGTTCATCACCAGCTGCAATTGCTGCGGCTTGTTTCCTTTTGATTTCTTCTTCAATAAGTGGTATATGTTGGAATTCGACGTGAGCTATAAGCTCGTATTGATTAGCAAAATATTGGCCACAACCGGAGTATGCACATTGATTAGAGGCGAGAAGGCAATGCGCCATTCTTTAAACTATACTCATAAATCTGAAACTTGTATAAAGGACGCTGAACACCGGCCAGGAAAAAGAAGAAAAGAACGGCGAATTCGAATTTTATTATTCTCTAACCGGTGCGGTAGAGCATGTTTGCTTGTTTGAAAGGAGAGAATAAAAAAATAATGTGAAAAGAAGAATTAATTGATGGGAAAAAAAGGAATAGAGTTGTCAAATTTGGTGATAACGATGACAAAATAAGAACTTCAAAAAGAAAAAAGAAAAACAATAATTAGTTACAAATGGAATGAGGAAACTCGAAAAGTTTCTCCTAAATGAAAAAGCAAATTTTTTCAAGGAATTGATCACGGAAAAGTGTATTCATTGGGAAAATTTGGCCAAGATTTTCTTGGCAACTAGAACTAAAACTACGCTCTTTCAGTTAAAAACAATTTGACCCTATTTTTTGAAGTTTTACTGAAATCGGACCTGGTCCTATTTTTTAAAATAAACTCCATTTTTTCCAAAAATCAAAAAAGGTGCTGAAAGGTTAAATTTTTTATAATTTGCATATCTCTGTGAACGATCATCTGGTCTGATTCGAGAAAACTCGAGAAAATAGAACCGGGTCCATGTTTTTCTGGTCCAGTCCGAAAAAAAGTGCAATGATAGAAAATCGGAATTTCACGAAATTTTAACATTTTTTTAAATAATTAATTAACTGTGGATTGAATAGACTTGAAGAGTTGCTCCTAAATGAAAGAGCACATTTTTTAGAGGAGTTTATCACGGAAAAGTGTATTCACTGGGAAAATTTCGCCAAGACTTTCTTGGCAACTAAAACTAAAACTATGCTCAGAAAATAACAAACGTTGGCAAACATTTTCTTGAACCATATAATTTTCGTTACCTAAAAATATGCTCTTCCAGTTAAGAGCAACTTGGCTCATTTTTAAAAAAGAGTTTTACTGAAATCGGAATTTTAAAACGGACCTGGTCCTATTTTTTAAAATAAACTCTATTTTTTTCGAAAATCAAAAAAGATGCTGAAAGGATAAACTTTCATAATCACAATTTTATCTCCGCGAAGCTTGTTTGGATCGATTTTCGTCAGAAAATTCTAGAAAAGATTTCTAGAAAACGACGTTCGTTTTTTCTGGTCCGGTCCATTCCGGGAATCATCTAATGAATTCTGCAAATTAACAACAAACAAACAAATATCCAAAAAAAAATTTGTTTCAAAATATCTAGACACATTTTTCTTGTTGAAAAAAGTGCATTTTCTTAATACTACAAAAGCTAATCGTATTTTTTAAAGAAAAATACGGTTATTCATGCAATTAACATTTCAAAATACTATTAACAAGAACAAAGCAATGCGATATAAATACAAATCAACATATCCCTAATAAACACACTATTCACATGTAAAATGCTTGATTTGGGTCAACAAAGTAGCTATTTTCCGGTGTACAACTACAATTCGACCATTCTTCTCCTTCAAAATAATCCATACCATTTCCCTTCAAACATTGCTCATATTTTTGCATAAATTCTGCCGAAAATGGAATTGGAAAATCCGGAAGTTCAGATGCCTCCGAACACATCTCAGTCTCCAGAATCCTTATGTACATGTCATATCTTCTTTGGAATTCTACAATTTCCATGTTCGAAATTCCAAAGTTCTCCGAAATCTGGTTGATTTTCAAAATCTCAAAATCTCCTCAAATGGTCCAGCAATCATATCAGAATTCATATAAAAATCTTCTTCGGAACTAACATCTTCAAAACAAAACGCCATTCTGAAAAAATTAAATTATCTCAAAATACTGATAAAATTTTTGAACTAACTCTTCTATTTGTTTTTTCCAGAATAGTCATCCGATTTTCAGCATCTTCATTTTGTTTTTGCAAAAAGATCACTTGATTTTCAGCTTCTTCGAGTGCTCTTTCACATGCTGCTCGATTTTTTTCAGAAATTTCCAGGGAGATTTCTAAATCACTAATTTCAGCGGCCATTTCAAGGAACTTCGGATTCTTCATTTCAGTATCCAGTTATAAAAGATGAAATTTCGTCAGCGGCTCACCTGTGACCCGTCAAAAATTCCCTAAATTGAATGTGAAAGCTTTACAACCTAAAAACACAACAATGTCGTTTTTCGAGGTTCTGAATGAGATTTTCTGAAAAAAATACATGAAACTATGTTTTTTTTTAGTTTTTTGTTGTTTAGAACGTCACGAAATAACAAAATTGACCTGAAATATTGGTCTCAGAGAAAAAATTCCGAAAAACGGAAAAAGAAGGAGAGAACACATTTTGTTGAAGAGACCCAGAGAGTTGTGCATATACCGCGACGAACAAAGGAACAAATTGCTTACCGTATACTTTGAGAAAAATATTTTCTTTTCACAAAAACTCATTTTTGAAGTCGTTTATGCTCCCTAACTCTTTTAGCAATGGAGTTTACACTCCAATTACTACTTGCGGAATTGGGAAAATAGATATTTGAAAAGGTTAGGTAATCATAAAAACCATATAAATAAAGAATATTTCAAATTTTTAGAAACTAATGAATCGGACAGAAAATATCGAGAATTTCGTCCCGGAAGAAACGCTCGAGTTTTATGGAATGGCAAAGTATTGAGATGAGAACGATGAGATTTATGAAAAAGCCGAGAAATTGATGAAGAAAATCGAAAAATATCAAAAAATTATTAGACAGAATGAAGAGAATTTGGCGATGTTGAAAAGATTTGTGTGTGAAAATGAGCTTTTAAAATATAAAATCTATTTTCCAGCCAGATTAGTTAGAATAAGTTTGAGTTTTGGGAGAAGATTCAGAAGCACAAAGAATATATAGAAGGTCGAGAAGCAAAAATCAGACAAATCAGTCAGGGAATCAAAGAGTAAGAGAATCTTTTAATTTTTTCTGGTGTTGGGTCAACATTTTCAACTTCTAACAAATTTTTGTCAATATATACAAGAAAAAAACGTTGGATTCAACTTGAAATATTGATTTGAATAGTTTTAAGAAAAAAAACGCCCCTTGAGCTGAAATCTCATTAGATTCTGTTACAATGATGCAATTTTCAGATATCGTGAAGACTCAAGACTTGAAAATGAAGCGGAAGTTCGGAACAGTTCCAGAAGGTGAAAATATTCACCTATTTCTTCACGAAACAAAAAAAAACGTTTCAGAGCTGATGAAAGTGTGAAGGAAATGAAGATTGAACTGGAGATTTCGAAACTTGTCGACAATGAAAAAAAAAAACTTGATGAATTGACACCTGAAAATATCACTGGAAATCGCCGAAGATGATCGAGATAAAGGGGAGAAGCTGAAAATCGTGTGAATATTCTGGAAAAGTAGATTGAAGAGTAGGTTTAGAAGTTTCGTTTAACAAAAAGAAATTCTTATTTTTTCAGGTTGACTCTGTTTCGAAGATGTTCATTTCCAGTTTGCTCATCGTTGGACGAAAGTCAGATTTAATACTTTGTATTAAATATTGTTTTAGTTGTTGTTATTGATATTGTAAAAATAAAAATTAATTTTGAAGTTGAACTACTTGATATCGAAAACTAGAATGAAAAATTACGGTTTTTCCGAAGACTGAAAACTCATACTTCAGTCAAAAAATATCTTGAAAATCCGTAAAAATTTAATTTCTAAAAGTCCCAAGAACACAATAAACAATAAACAATTGAATTTAACGAGAGAAAATTCAAAAAAAAAATAGTGAAACATGAGAATAATTTTTCACGTGACATGCCAACAATAAAATCGTAATTTCATTTCCAAGCGAATATTCGGTCATTCCAGTAAAATACTGAGGTGAGTTAATGGGGATAAATATGGGATTCTGTAGAACTAAAAAAAAGACTTACATTAGTTTAGAACTGAGTACAGTAACCTACTGGAACATTTCATTTGAATCAGAAAAGAAGAAATTTTGACAATAGTTTTAGAAAACCTATGAAAAAATCTGGAAATTTCTACTGTAATCTTACTTATTAACTTATTTTGATTTAATTATTTTTTTTTTCTAGTTATCAATCGACAAATATGTCAGCTATCAATGAGCAATACGCTGTAAGTTTTAAATTTTCAGACATGTTTGAATTTAACATTTCTTTTTCAGATTTTTTGCGAGGGGGCACAAGAGGCGCGGGGAGCCAAACGACAATTGGAAGTGGATGGAGAAGGAGCGGCGATGAAAAGCCTTGGAGAGCCAGAGGAGAAGGAGGCGAAGATGGTTGGATTGGGCGCGAAGAGAAGATTGGAAGGTGGAGCTGAAGGAGAAGAGCCGAAGGAGAAGGAGCCGAAGTTGGTGGGCCTTGGGGCCAAGCGACCATCGTCCGAAGATATTTCGGACATGGTCGCCTGTAAGAAGGTGAGTATTTTGAGAATATTTTAAAAGTTAAAATATTATCCTAAATAACTCAAATTATGGTTGAAAATAGATAAAATTAACCTGAAAAGACAAAAATTGTCAAGAATTTTAACAAATTACTCGGAATAGCTATCAAAACCATCTATAATTCACAAAAAACCAGAAATTACCTGAAATACTCTGAAAAGACCCCAAAATTTACCATAAAGACCATTAAAATACATGTTATAAAAATTACCCAGATTTTTATGAAGTCTAGGAACAGATTTTGAACAAAAATCCAAGTTTTTCACTTTAAAGTTTCAATTTAAAACTTTAAACATGAAAAATCCCGACACATTTCGAAACCTCTTCAAATACGCTAAAAATACCAAAATCTTTGAAAATAGATAGAATTAACCTGAAAAGACGAAAATTGTCAAGAATTGAAACAAATAACCCGGAATAGTTATCAAAAACCGCTCAGATTCACAAAAAACCAGAAATTACCTGAAATATCCTGAAAAGATCCTGAAATTTAACAAAAAATATAATTAAAATCTTAAAATACTCAAAAAATGGCCTCATAAAAATGATCCAGATTTTTTTGATATCTAGGAAAAGATTTCGGACAAATATCCATAGAGTTTTTGTTTTAAAATTTTATTTTAAACATTAAAAAAATCACGACACATTTCAAAACCTCTTCCAATGCGCTAAAACTTACCTATATCTTTGAAAATAGATAAAATTAACCTGAAAAGACAAAAATTGTCAAGAATTTTAACAAATTACTCGGAATAGCTCTCAAAACCATCTAAAATTCACTGTTGTTTTAAAGTTTCAATTTTACATTTTAAATTTTGAACATTAAAAAAATCACGACACATTTCAAAACCTATTCAAATGCGCTAAAAATTACCAAAAGCTTTGAAAATAGATAAAATTAACCTGAAAAGACGAAAATTGTCAAAAATTTTGATAAATTACTCGGAAAAACTCCTTAAATTCACAAAAATTACCTGAAATATCCTGAAAAAACCCCAAAATTCACCAAAAAACCATAAAACACATTAAAAAAATGATCCAGATTTTTTTGAAGTCTAGGAAAAGATTTTGAACAAAAATCCAAAGAGTTTTTACTGTAAAGTTTCAATCAAAAATTTTTAATACGATACATTTCAATAAATTGTTTTTGACAAAAAATTTGAAAAATAACCAAGTCAGGTTCCCAAAAACCTCGGCCAGGACCAGAATTTTAATTAAATCTTAAAAACAATGAGCCTGGGCTGGATTTTAGCCTAAAATCCTGGCCATTATTAAAATTCTTTGGAAAATGTGATTTTTTGGTGCTAAAATCAAACAGTTTAGATTTTTTCTGTGCTTTTTCAATTCTCAAAAAACTCGGCAGAACTATAAAATATGGTCGAGAAGCCGAAAATCTTGAAATGACACGAAATTAGGTCTAAAAAAATTACCTGTAGTGGCAAAACCAAAAAAAAAAAAAAAGAGAAACTGAAGTTTTTGTCGATTTTGGTCTCGAAAAATGACATATTCGGGTATTTAGGCACACCTCACTCAAATAAAATTTCTCATTTTTAGCAGTAAAAACCAGTAAAACTCGATTTTCAGCCACAAATTGGGAAAATTCGTGGAATCTTAATATTGAAACATATAAAAATGAAATTTTTCCAGGCGGCGAAGGACAGTTTGGAGGAGCTCTTGGAGATTGTGGCGGATGTGGAAGAATGTTTGGAGGATGTGTTGGAGGCGGCCGAGGAATGGGTGATTCTCAACACCTTCGACGATTCGCTGGAAGTCGCGGAGGCCCCGGCACAGGAGGTGGAGTCAGTCTGGCTGCTCCCCTCCCAATTCGACATTCCAACGAGACGACCGGCGCTGCCACCATTCGCAGCTGTTGCATTTGAGCAGAGCAGGTTTCGAAGCCTGATCTCAGTGAGTTGAATTTATTGGTTACTCCCAAAATTATTTGAAAAATGATGTTTTTTGGCTCAAAAATAGGAACTTTTCCGATTTTTTACGTTTTGATTTTGAAAATACAAAAAAAAATATTGTAAATATTATATTGAAAACTATCGAAATTATGTTTTTTGGCTAGAAAAATTTAAATTTTCCGATTTTTGAAGTTCAAAGACTATCGAAATAAAAAAACATGTGAAAATTTTAGATTTTTGCACCTGAAAACTCAAAAAATTTGAAAATTTGCTCTAACTTTGGGGTTTGGCGCAAAGAAAAAACCAAAAAAAAACATTCTTATAGCGAGTAAAGATAAAAATTCTCTAGTTTTTGAGCTTAAAAACCCGAATATTACGATTTTTGAACTAAAATAGAGGATAAAAGAGCTCCCAAACAATCAACCTACACAAAATAACAAAGATTATGTTTACAGCAAGTGCACAGCTTTGTCGTCAATCACCCCCTGGAAGAGGAAGCGCGGTCAGAAGCCGACATCACTGTCGAGTTGCCGGATTGGTTTATGGATGGGGAGATGAATGTGGCGGAAGAAGTCGTTTTGGCCGAAGATGGTGAAGAGATGGAGTTGGTTGAAGAGGTCTGGATGTCGGCCATGCTCCCTTCCGAGTTCCCGGTACCGGAAGGTGAGCCACGTCCAAACCGGCTTGCGGTGCTCAAAGCCCGCAAGTTCGCGTTCCGACAAGAGATCAATCGGAACGCCTTCATTGGATCCATTGAAGAGGAAGTGGTCGAGGTGATGTTCGCCACTCCTCTTCACCTCAATGCTCCGATCCATGTTGCCATCCGAGTCGAATTGCCACCACCAGAACCGGAGCTCGAGCCGATCGATCCAGAAGAGCCAGAAGTCGCATTTGTTGAGGAGGCCATGGAGTATGAGGAGAATGAGCACGCGGAAGAGCCGGAAGAGGATGACATTGGTGGTATGCTGGAGTTTGTGGAGAATGAGCAGGTGCCAGTGGTTGAGGAGCCCGTGATGATGCCAGTGGAAGTGGATATGGTGCCGGAAGTTGAGCAGGAGGAAGAGGATAATGTTGGCGGTATGATGGAGATTGTGCAAGAGGAAGAGGAGCAGATTGTGGAGGATGAGCAGGAGCAGAAGCCAGTAGTTGAGGAAGTGGAGGATGCTTATGAGCCCGATGTGATGCCAGTTGATCCAGTGGATGTTGATGAGCAGGAGCAAGAGCAGATGGTGATTGTACCGGAGATTGACGAAGTTGATGAGGATGAGCGAGATGAAGGACAAGAGGATGAAGAAGAGGAGCAGGAGCCAGAGGAGAATGATGATGAGCAACGGCAGGAGGATGAGGAAGAGCAGGATGCAGAGGATGAGGAAGAGCAAGAGGCAGAGGATGAGGAAGAGCAGGAGGCAGAGGATGAGGAAGATGATGATGATGAAAGTGAGGAGGATGATGATGAGGATGAGGAAGAAGAAGATGAGGATCCACAGGTGGTGTTCATGCGGGAGATTCTGGAAATGATCAACGACGGTTTTGAGAAGATCATTGAGAATCCGGCGGTCCAAAACGGCCTCGAAGTCACCACGTTGCTCGGCCGTCATCGCTCCACGTTAAGAAGACATCAGCGCGATGGAGCAACGGATGGCGAACTCTACTGGCTTCATATCCAAGTTGAGAAGGCTCTGGACAAGTTGGTGGAAAGGCAATATGCTCCATTGTATTATTTATTGCGACAATAATTATTATATATATATATTTTAAAAAACCCAAAAAAATCGAAAAATCCTCAAAAATCAAAAAAAATATATATATAACTATACAAAATCCAAAAAAAATATAAAATTATCAAAATCCAAAAAAAAGTTTATTCTACATGTTTATTTCAATTTTTTGCTCTGTATTTTTGGTGAGTTTGAAATTTTTAATTACCCTCAAAAATCAAATTTTTTTTAGTTTTGTGTACTCGATATATGAATTATTATTGCTATGTTTTACTCGAAATCTGCAGTTTTGGCCAGGATTTGCGCGTTATTTATGTACTCGATGTCGATCTTCTGAAGTTTTGCCAGGATTCGCATATTATTTTATGGATTCTGAAGGACTCCCTATAATATTATCAATTTATCGATTCAATTCGTATGCCAAAGCCTTCTTTCAATTATTGGCCTGGATATTTATCAATATTTATATTAATTCTCCGAGAGTGAGATTTATTTATGGATTTTTTATCCATTTATCCATTTTTTCGTGTTCGAAACACTTATCAACACCAAGAATCGCAGTTCTCATATATTTTTGGATTTCTTCCGGTTTTATGGGATTTTATATTAATATTGGTGTTGGAAAATAAGGTGAGTATTTATTAGAACCAACAAAATTGTCAAAAAACTCCGAAAACTATTCTTTTGTTTCAAAAAACCAAAAAACTCGACAAAAGAGAAAAATAATTTGGTTTTCCGAGAGAAATACAAAAGGAGTGCAGTAGAGCAGGTTTGCTCGTTTCAATGAAATATTTTTTTTTTGAAAATTGAATTTCAACAAAAATTGTCCTTTTCCACTGAAAACCGAAATATTTTGCAACAAGAGAGCATAAAAAATAAAATTTATAGAAGAGAAATACACGGACTCACCAAATTTCTCCCCAGAAATAACTATTTTTTTCAGATTTTTGCTCGAATAGTCAATAATTTGTGCTGGAAATGTGACATATTGGGGATTTTGGCCTAAGAATGGATAGAAATTGTCGTTTTTTGAAGTTCAGCTTCAACGTCCGAATAAATTTGATCATGATGCGATTATCGATTGATTTTTGGTTTAAGTCAAACGATTATGTCGTCACGAATCGGAGAATTTTGGAGTTATCTTGCCTTGCAAAGGAGATATCCCTCGATGTTCTTGGTTTCTGTGATTGTTGAGCTCTATTCGCATCGCAATTTGCTCAAGTGTCTAAGAATTCGTTCAACGCAAATCGATATTTTGTCTTCGCCACTTCGTGCGTAACCGTATTGACCATTTTGTACTTTGGAATCGAAGTTTCTTCATCGATTTTGATTGATTGATTTATTGCCGAATTAATGGTTTCGAAATTAGTATTGGCGCGTTAGGATGTGAGGTGAGTATTTATAAAAATCAAAAGAACTGTCAAAACCTCCCAAAATTACTATTTTGTTCGAAAAAATCGAAAAATAATAATTCGAGAGAAATAGCGCTATAAAGCAGCTTTGCCTGTTTCAATAAACTTTTCATTTTTTGAAAAGGAAATTCAAACAAAAATCGTCATGTTTCACGAAGAAATCCAGAATATTTTGCAATAAGAGAGCATAAAAAATGAAATTTGTCGAAGAGAAATACATAACCTACCCTATACCCCCTAAAAAAAAAATATAATTTTCAGTTTTGTGCTCTTATGAACGGTCGAACAATGGATTATTGTCGATTTTTTGCTCAAGAATGATTTCATGTTGATGTAGCTTTCGCCGGATTTTTATAAGTCAAATGACCATGTCGTCACCAATTGCCTTACAAAGGAGATGCTTCTCGATTTTTGTTGATTTCTGTGATTGTTGCTATATTCGGATCGCAATTTGCTCAAGTGTCTGAGAAATCGTCCAACGCCAATCAATATGTTGTCTTCATCACACTATTCCGAACATAGTCGATCATTTTGTATCTTGGATTCGAAAGTTCTCCATCGATATTGATTGATTTATTGCCGAATTATTAATTTCGGAATTAGTATTGGCGCATTTGGATGATAGGTGAGCATTTTTAAAATCAACAAAACTGTCGAAAAAAAGCGAAAATTACTCATTTGTTTGAAAAACCTAAAATCTGTTTTTTGAATACCAAATCCCAACAAAATGGTCATTTTCCATGACAAAAATTGAATATTTTGCAACAAGAGAAAACAAAAGTAAAATTTGTTCGAGAGAGATACACGGAATAACCAAATTTCCCCGAAAAAAAAATTTTTTTTTTCAGTTTCGTGCTCAACTCACCAGTGAAACTGGGTTGATGATCGGATTTTATGTAGCTGGAATTACGCTAGCCAATTCGTCTTGCATCTATCGAGATTATTCAACGCTTATTAGTTCCTGGTTTTTTGGCCCAGTTCATTGTGTATTTTGGAGTTCTCCACGAATCAAAGTGATTTTATCGATTTCTATGATCCAAACAGTCCATTATTACTATAACTTGCTCTATGATCGGATTTGCGACTAGAAAAGGATCGAAAATCATGCTCAGAGCCTATGGAGCTCTCTTATGTTTGAACTTTATGGTTTCTTATCGATTCTTGGATGGATTTTGAAGTTCAGAATGAGTATTGGAGTGTTGAAGATTGAGGTGAGTTTTTGAAGAAAATTAAAAAAAAACGCCTGTTTCAATAAAATCTTAAATTTTTTTGGAAATTAAACTCAGAAAAAAGAGCATTAAAAAAAATATTTGTTCAAGAATAGTTCACAGACTCACTGAATTTGATCGTAAAAATTGAATTTTTTTAGTCATGCATTCGAATTATTGGCCATTGATTCTGGAATCGTGAGGAATGTCAATGTTGCCACCACATTCCGGGAGTTCCTTATTTTTCAACGCGTGAAATCGGGATTCTGAAGCCAACACCTGTACGATGCCAGATTTTCGGCTCGGATTCAGATGGAGACTTCTCTGATTTCTTGGAAGCTTGTTATCAATTCATGGATTCATGATTTGCCAACGCTTATTGGTTATGGATTTTTCGACCGGAACGCTGTATCTTCTGGATTTCCATCGTTAATTAATCAGAAATCCGAGTTCTCCACAATTCGAAGTGATTTCTTATGAATAACTGGATATTAGCTAGCTCCATGCTCATATTTGCCACTAGAAGTGTATCGAATATCATTTTATCGGCCTCTGAGAGCCTATGGAGCTGCCTTGTTTCTGTGATTTCGTATCGAATTTTCGATTTTCAGTTGGATGTTGAAGTTCGGAAATAGTATTGGAGTGTTGAATATTGAGGTGAGTACTTATTAAAATCAATAGAACCGTAAAAATCCAGTAAACTGTAGTACGATAAAGCAGACTTGTCTGTTTGATTCAATTAAATTTTTAGTTTTTGAAAATAAAGTTTCAACAAAACAACGCTATTTTGCATCAAAAACCCTGAATTATTTAAAACTAGAGAACATAAGAATGAATTTTGTTCAACAGAAATAAACAGAATCACTGAATTTATCTACAAAAACCTTTTTTTTCAGTTTTAAAAATTAAAATTTTCTGGAAATTAAACTCAGAATAAAGAGCATAAAAAATATTTGTTCAAGAAGTTCACAGACTCATCGAATTTGATCATAAAAATTAGATTTTTTTTTTTTCAGTTTTGCACTCGAATTGTCCGTCATTGATGCTGGAATTGTGAGGAATAATATTGTTGGCACCACATTCCGGGATTTGCTCATTTTTCAAAATTGGGATTCTGAAGCCAACACCTATATGATATCAGATTTTTGGCTCGGATTCAGATGGAAACTTCTCTGATTTCTTGGAAGCTTGTTATCAATTCGAGGATTCATGATTTGCCAACGATTCTTGGTTATGGATTTTTCGACCGGAACGTTGTATATTCTGGATTTTCCATGTTCGGATTTTGAATCAGGAGCGGATCGAACATCGTGGCCTCGCCACCAATAAGCAGAAATCATTTATCGATTTTCAGTCGGATTTCGAAGTCTGAAATTAGTATGGGAGTGTTGAAAGTAGAGGTAAGTTTTTCAAAAAACCAACGAAACCCTTCAAAATTTCTAACACTCATCATTTTGTTTGGAACGAAAAAGCATTAAAAACAAGATTTGTTCAAGAAAAATTAGACTCATTGAATTTGTCCATAAAAATTTGCATTTTTTCAGTGTTTCACTCGAAAAATCGGTCATTCATGCTGGATTTATGAGGATGGTATTTGTTGGCTGAACTTGAACCAAATTCCGTGATTTCTTGGATTCTCTGGATTCTTCACGCGTCTATGATCTGCCAACACCTGTATTTTTGGCCTGGATTTCTCTAATTTTCTGGATATTTGCCATCGATTCATGATCTGCCAAAGCTTCTTGGCTATGGATTTTTCGGAAGTGTATCGAATATCATTTTATCGGCCTCTGAGAGCCTATAGAGCTTTCCTTGTTTCTGTGATTTCGTATCGAATTTTCGATTTTCAGTGGGATTTTGAAATTCGGAAATAGTACTGGAGTGTTGAAGATCAAGGTGAGTGTTCGAAGAAATCAAAGAAGCTCGCAAAAATTCCATTTTTTCTGAAAAAAAAACGCCTGTTTCAATAAAATTTTAGATTTTTTGGAAATTAAACTCAGAAAAAAGAGCATTAAACAGAATTATTCAAAAATAGTTCACAGACTCACTGAATTTGATCACAAAAATTAGATTTTTTTCAGTCATTCATTCGATTTGTTGGCCCTTGATTCTGGATCCATATGGAATTAACGAGATTTCTAAATGTTTGGCACCACATTTATTGGTTTGATCGATGTTTGGTTCAATTCTCAACGCGCCACTGATTTTTCAACAAATGTATCGATGTCAGATTTTTGGATTCAGAATGAGATTCCTCTAATCTTCTGGATATTTGCCTTCAATCCATCGATTAATGATTTGCCAACGCTTATTGGTTATGGGTTTTTCGACCGAGACGTTGTATATTCTGGATTTATGCTCATTGGTTGATCAGAAATTCGAGTTTTTCCACAAATCGAAGTGATTTCTTATGGATGACTGGATATTACTTTGCTCCATGCTCACATTTGCGACTAGAAGTGTACCGAATATCATTTTATCGACCTATGAAAGCCTATTGAGCTGCCTTGTTTCTGTCAATTCGTATCGAATTTTCGATTTTCGCCGGATGTTGAAGTTCGGAAATAGTACTGAAGTGTTGAAGCACATCTGTTGATCAGAAATTGAAGCTCTACACGAATCAGTGAAATCTGTGATTTATTATCGATTTTTTCGGTTTTGAGCCGGATTTTAAAGTTCAAAATCAGTATGGAAGTGTTGGAGATCGAGGTGAGTGTTTGAAAAAAAACAATGAAACTCTCAAAAACTCACAATTTGGTTTGAAAAATTGAAATTAAAGAAAAATAGTAGTTACTTGATTTTTTTTATTTTAAACAAATAAGAAAATATTATTTTCATCAGAAAGAATTGAGTAATTTGAATCAAAAAATAATGAAAATTAAATATTTGTTCAAGGAAACTGCGGCTTACTGAATTTCTTCATAAAGATTAAATTTTTTTCAGTTTTGCACTCGAATTGTCCGTCATTGATGCTGGAATTGTGAGGAATAATATTGTTGGCACCAAATTCCGGGATTTGCTCATTTTTCAACACGCCAATATAAGATTCTGAAGCCAACACTCGTTATGATGTCAGATTTTTGGCCTGGCTTCGGATTGAAATATGCTTTACTGAAAGCTCGCCTTCAAAACATTTATTCATGATTTGCCAACGCTTATTGGTTATGGATTCTTCGACCGAAACGTTGTATATTCTGGATTTATGCCCGGTTATTAATCAGAAATCCGAGTTCTCCACAAATCGAAGTGATTTCTTATGGATGACTGGATATTAGCTTGCTCCATGCTCATATTTGCTACTAGAAGTGTACCTAATATCATTCGGCATATCAGAGCCTATGGAGCTGTCTTATTTTTGAACTCCGTGATTTATTATCGATTTTTAGTCGGGTTTTGAAGTTCGGAAGTAGTATTGGAGTGTTAAAGATTGAGGTGAGTTTTTGAAGAAAATTAAAAAAAAAAAAGCCTGTTTCAATAAAATCTTAAATTTTTTTGGAAATTAAACTCAGAAAAAAGAGCATTAAAAAAAGATTTGTTCAAGAATAGTTCACAGACTCACTAAATTTGATCGTAAAAATTGGATTTTTTTAGTCATGCATTCGAATTATTGGCCATTGATTCTGGAATCGTGAGGAATGTCAATGTTGCCACCACATTTCGGGAGTTCCTTATTTTTCAACGCGTGAAATCGGGATTCTGAAGCCAACACCTGTACGATGCCAGATTTTCGGCTCGGATTCAGATGGAGACTTCTCTGATTTCTTGGAAGATTGTTATCATTTAATAGATTCATGATTTGCCAACGATTCTTGGTTATGGATTTTTCGACCGGAACGTTGTATATTCTGGATTTTCCATGTTCGGATTTTGAATCAGAAGTGGATCGAACATCGTGTTCATCGAAGAAATTTGTGATTTATTATTGAATATATCGGTTTCGGCCCGGATTTTGAAGTTCGGAATCGGTTTTGGAATACTGAAGATTGAGGTGAGTGTTTGAAGAAATCAAAGAAACTCTCAAATTCACAATTTTGTTTAAAAAAAACGGAGATCGAAACAAAAAATACACAGGCATTGAATAAAAAATGATTGCCTGTTGTTTCCATGGAATTTTTTTTTTTTTTTGGAAATAAAACTCCGAAAAAAGAGCATGAAAAAAAGATTTGTTCACCAAAAGTAGACAGACTCTGAATTTCTAGATTTTTTCAGTTTTGCACTCGAATTGGACATTGATGCTGGGATCAGTGCTATTTCCTAATGTTGGTCGGATTTGCACCACATATCATGGCTTGCTTGATTTTTTGTTGAATTTCAAGCATCAATTTGAGATTCTGAAGCCAATCCTCGTTATGATGTCAGATTTTTGGTTGAAATTCCTCCGATTTCTCGAAATTCTATCTTCAATCTATCGATTTATCGTGTCGACATCTATGCGATCTTTTCGCCTTTTAATCGAAGTTTTCATCGATTTTCATGGTTTCTTGCCAGGATTCTTGGTGTTCGGAGAGTATTTGAGTGTTTGAGTGTTGAACGTTGAGGTGAGTATTTATAGAAATCAACAAATCTTCTGAAATTGTGATTTCCTACGAAAAGAAGACTGAAAAACAACATTTGTTCGAGAGAAATACACAATTCATTGATGAAAACAATTTTTTTCAGTTTTTTTTGCTCGATTCTGCCGCCTTTGGAGTTGGAATTTGGAAAATTCCTATATGTTGGCCGGATTTTTCATCACACTCCGCAATTTTTTTTTTTTGGACTTTGCCAATACGAATTGGATTTTCGCCTGTCCATACACTCAATTCAACGAATTTTGTAAAGTTCCGTCGTTCTGCCAACACCTATTGAAGATTCAGCCTTGAAGCCGAGATATAAGTCAGTTTTTGGTTTCTCTTGCCGAATTTATGGATTCGGAATGTATTTTGACGGTTGAAAATGAGGTGAGTAGATCTAGAAATAATTTGATTACTTGAAAATGTCACTGCTCTTTTCGAAAAAAATTTAATTTTTCTCAGTTTTGTGCTGGAATTGAAAGTGGAACTTTGTCGATGGTCGGATGTTTGCTCAGGAATGATTCCAATGTTGATGTAGCTTCGTCGAATTTTTGGTATAATTCAACTGATCATGTCAGCAAGAATTGGAAAATTTCGGAGTTATCTTGTCTTGCAAAGGAGATGCTCTTCGATTTCCTTGACTCTGGTCTATATTTGCATCCAATTTTCTGGATTTTTCGCGAAATTTCAATCAAATCTCCTTGTTGCCAACGCCTCCTGGTGACATTCCCTTGCGACCGAAGAATTTTGACAACGTTTTGACGTATTTTGTCGAATTCATGAATTTTATATGTTTTTTGGTGATAAAAAGTGAGGTGAGTAGTTCTAAAATTTATCTGATAGCTCAAAAATTCTGAAAAAACCCCTTTTTGTTTGGAAAAAATCTGAGAAACCGGAAAAAGAAAAGAAACGTCAGTTGTCCGAGAGAAATACACAAAACAGTGTGACACATAGAGCACACTTGCCTATTTCGAAGAAATTTGAATTTTTAAAAATAAAACGAAAATTCTTTTCCATTGAAAAGGAATGAGAACATTAAAAACAAATAGCATAAAATGATATTAGTTCAAGAGAAG
Organism: Caenorhabditis sp. 38 MB-2015; assembly: GCA_900536415.3. Lineage (NCBI taxonomy): Eukaryota > Metazoa > Nematoda > Chromadorea > Rhabditida > Rhabditidae > Caenorhabditis > Caenorhabditis quiockensis. The sequence continues at coordinate 22,809 of LR548596.1, read as the reverse complement.
TACACAGACGATGTGATAGAGCACATGTTCCTCATGAGCCTTGAAAATAATATTTTTTAAATAGCAAAACATCATGAGGTATTTTTACAGGTTTATCGATTGATGCATTATCGATCAAGCAGAATGTATTGAAGGATTCTGTAGCCAAGTGCCGGGATTTGAAGTCAATGTGCTCAATTTAATGGCATATTTTGGAACCGGATATCGATTCATGTGCAAATTATTGGTCGATCTGGCAGATGAGACCTGATTTTGAAGCAGGATAACGAAAAATCATCGAAATCTGGAGCAAAACGAGCAACGTGTCAAAGTAGGATTTTGTGTTTTCGAACAAGATCTCCGCTCGAACTTGTATTGGAAGGCCGCCTATGACAGATGATTTGGTGTATCGCCTGAAATACCGCCTTCGTGTTGCCAACACCTACTGAAGATTCAGCTTTGAAACCGAGATATAAGTCAGTTTTTGGCTTCTCGTGACGAATTCATGGATTTTATATGTATCTTGGTAATCAGAAATAAGGTGAGTAGTTCTAAAAATTATTTGATAACTCAAAAATTCTGAAGAAACCCATTTTTGTTTGAAAAAAATCTGAAAAGTCGAAAAATTAGAATTGAAATATCAGTTTCCGAGAGAAATACACAAATATCATAAAAATAATATTAGTTCAAGAATTTGAATAATGAAAAATCATAAGATATTTTTACAGGTTAATCGATTGATGCATTATCGATTAAGCAGAATGTAAAGGACTCTGTAGTCAATTATCAGAATTTGATGACAATCTGAGCTCGATTACAAAATCAAAGTTGGAGCCGGATGTCAATTCATGTGTAAATTATTGGTCGATCTGGCAGATGAGACACGATTTTGAAGCAGGATGACGAAAAATCAGCAAAATCTGGAGCACTGTGACAAAATAGGATTTCGAGTTTTTGAACAAGCTCTCCGGTCGAATTTGTATTGGAAGGCCGCCTATGGCAGATGATTTGATATATCGCCTGGAATATCGCCGTCGTGTTGCCAACACCTACCGAAGATTCAGCTTTGAAACCGAGATATAAGTCAGTTTTTGGCTTCTCGTGACGAATTCATGGCTTCGGGATGTATTTTGACGGTTGAAAATGAGGTGAGTAGATCTAGAAATTATTTGATAACTCAACAACTTTGAAGAAACCCACTTTTGTTTGAAAAAAAAATCTGAAAGGTCGAAAAAAAAAGAATTGAAATATCAGTTTCCGAGAGCAATACACAAAACAGTGTGACACATAGAGCACACTTGCCTGTTTCGAAAAAATTTGAATTTTTCAAAAGAATTATCAGAAAATCAGTGTTTTATCGGATAAAAAATCTAGATGTTTTAAAATCCAAGAAAATGAAAAAAATAAATTTTGTCCAAGAGAAGTACACAAACATTGTGATAGAGCACATGTTCCTCATGAGCCTTGGAAATAAGAATCTTAAAATAGGAAAAAAATCATGGGGTATTTTTTGCAGGTTTATCGATTTATGTATATTCGAATAAGCAGAATGTATCGAAGGATTCTGTACCCAAGTGCCGGGTTTGAATCAATTTAATGGCATATTTCGGAACCGGATGCGTGAATTGTTGGTCGATTTGGCAGATGAGACCCGATTATGAAGCAAGATGACGAAAAATGAGCAAAATCTGGAGCAAAATTGGATTTTGTATTTTCGAACAAGCTCTCTGGGTCGAGTATTTATGCCTATGGCAGATGATTTGGTGAGGTTTTGGGGGGATTTTTAGGTCCGGCTCACTTCTATGACAGTAGTTTTGAGCTCATTTTTGCTCGTTGTTCATCAAGATTCTGATTTGAGCCTCATTAATATGATGAAATTTCTGTTTTTTTTTTCAAATCTAAAAAATAATTTAATGAATAAGGTCACTTTTCTAAAGTTTCTTAAAAAAATACACATAATTCTGACCATGAATTTTCTTTTTTCAGTGTTTTGTGGATTCTGGGATTGGAGCAATATATGACTCCACTGGTATCTACGAGAATTCTGGAGGGCTGCTTTCAATTGGCATGACCTCTTCTCTTGGGCATCGTCAGAATCTCGAAAGGTATTTTAGAATTCTTCAGAATTTTCCCTATAATTTTTCTAATTTCAGATATTCCTTCATCTTTCGAAAGATTTTAGATAGAAGTGGCAAACAAAGTCACAAACAAAAAAAAAAGAAAAGATAAAGGTGAAAAAATCCCAAAAAAAAAAAAAAAAGGGTGAAAAAATCCCTAAAATTCATTGCTTGTGTACAACATTTCAGAATTATGAATCTTAAATCCTAGGTAAATTCTTAAAGTACACAAGCATTTTTTAAATCAAAAACCTCACTCAACACGCGGATATTGGAACAAGCTGAAAACTGGACAAATTGGTATCAAATGGGAAACTGGGCACACAAAATCACTGATTTGACATTCAACAAGCAGCCGGATCATCTTCTTGATCCGTTATTGGACCCGTTTTCGGATCTTGCCTGGTTTTTTCGAGTATATATTATTTATTATTATGCAAAAGATATTCACAATTCGAGATATTAACTTATTTTTGAGCACAAATATTGGAAAATGAGGTGAGAAATACTGACAAATCTGGAAAAATGAGAGGATTTCGAAAGAATTTGACATATTGACTGGTTACAATAGAGCGAATTAGCATTTTTTTGACAATATCTTCAAAGTTTTGAATCTTGGAGACCACTTTTTTGTCTGAAAAACCAGAACTTTTCTAATCCGAGAAAAATACCCATGTTATTTGCGATAGAGCGTGTATGCATAGTTTGATATATTGCTCTAGTTTAAAATAATATTTTAATATGAAAAATGATGAAAAAGGAAAATCAGTAGAATATTTTGCGATGGAGCAAACAATAGTTTGTTTCAATCTCAAAACGTACCTTCATAGCTTAAAATTTGCAAAATATCGAAAAAAAAATTAATTATTTAATAGGAACAAGTACATGTTTGAACAGTTACCTAGTTTTGAACAAGATTTAATGAGGAATAGAAAAAAAGGAACAGTACTTTTCCAGAATTCCTGATTTTCTCTATGGATGTTTCGTCAATTGTGTGTCAATTATGAGTTTATTATGTGATTTTATTTGTCTCCCGCAATGTTATTTGGATGATTCGACACTTTGGACCTTGTTCAAATCGATCTGTTAAGAGTCAAGGATGCTACCAATGTTAAGATCGACTGGAGATTCTGAATTGGATTCGATTTTGGAGCCCGATGTGAAAGCTGAATGGGTTCGAATGCTGTCACTATTATCAAAACTGGACAAACTTGGTATTGAATGACAAAAATGACCATAAACCAATATACAAAAAATGCTGACAAGAGATCAATTTTATTGGTATTTTTTTCGTTTTTGGATCATTTCTGGACTTGGAGTGTTATATACTATCAACATTTGACATTGACAAGTTATATCAAAATTTTTATTGCGTTTGGGAATATTCAAAAATGAGGTGAGAATCGGTGAAAAAAAATCTGGAACTAAAAAATGGAAAGAATTTCGAGAGAAATACACAGATTGACTTTTTACGATAGGGCGAACTTGCATTGATGATAATTGATGTAGTTTCGTACCTTCAAGTGCATTTTTTTGTCTGAAAACCCTGAAAAATTTTAACGAAATATGTATTCCTTGTTCAAGAGAAGTATTGTCAATTCGAATTTTTTCGATTGTTGGAAAAATGGCCGAAGTTTTGCTACCGAATAGAAGTTTTAAAAATTGTTTTCTTGATATCTAAAAAAAATTTGGAAGTCTGAGAAAATAAATTTCACAACTATTGTTAAAATTGAACACAAATAAAACAAAAGAATAATAAAATGTTGAACCATATTTTTAAATTTCACGCATTTTTTTGAGGATTTTAAACCAAAACTGAAAGTAGTTATGCAGCTTGACTTTTTCATACCTCCAAATTATTTTATTGTTCATCCAACCAGGTCATCCAACAAGAAAACGTATATGTAGTTTGAGCCGACGAAATAGCAGGTCAAATTGAGAGAATTTGAAAATTTTCAAAATTTGATCTACTTTTCGTTGGATGACCTCCATGGATAAGCAGTATGAACTACTGAAGTTTTCTTCTTCAATTTCTATACGATAGCGGAAGTTCGGTCACTGATTTCTCTTCCAATGGTCACCAAAAAATTAAATCAACAATATATTAGATTAGCAATGGAGCGCGTTTGCATGATTAATATAGTTTTTTATTTCGAACCAATGTTTTTGAACGAAAAACTGAACAATAATATTAATCATAGGAAATAACATAATCTGAAAATATCTGAGTCGGACACATCGTCTATGGCAATGAATTTGGTAAGATTTTGGGGAAATTCATCGTTTAAAATAGGAGAATTACACATTTGATTTGTTGAGTTCAATTATTTCTTTTTTCAGTGATTTGTGGATTGGATTCGCAACTCAACAATTCGTTGTTCAATAGGAGAATTCTGGAGTACTGCATTTCAACTGTGCAGGCCTCTTCTCTTGTGCGATTTCGGAATCGTGAAAGGTAATTTAGAATCCTCCAGAATTATGTCAATAATTTCTCACTTTTCAGGCTCTTATCCTGGAGAGATTCGGAAATCGAAGCGAAAAAATCGAAGTTCCGATGGGTCCATTTATGCAAAGCTGGATTTGGACTGAATTTCGGAGTTGGACGCGCTGTGTCTATGGCAAAGAATGGGGTAAGATTTTGAGGAGAATCGGAGAAAAATGAACTCGGAGACATTTTTTATTGAAAAATCAATTCAAACGAGGATTTTTCGAGAAGTTTTCATACATTATGGGTCATTTTAAATCCATATTATATAAAAATTCTTCAAAAAACTTCTAATTCATATTGATCTGAGAGAAATATACAAAATATTCTCCGTGGAGCACATTTTCTAATTTCAGTGCTTTGTGAATTCCCAAATGGATTCACATGTCAACAATTCGTTGTTCAATAGGAGAATTCTGGAGTACTGCTAGTCTACTGTGCAGGCCTCTTCTCTTGATCCACTTCAAGATCTTGAAAGGTATTCTATAATAAATTTTGAATTCTATTGATAATTCTCTAAATTTCAGGATTCACTTCTTTCTTGAGAGATTCTGAGGTCCTGTTTTGGTGCCGCGATCAATCAATTTTGTTTGGATTTCTTGAAAATTTGGAAATTCAGTGGTTCGAATATATTTGGTGATTTTGGATTTGAACAATTCTCTATGGCAATCTCTATGGCAATTTTGGATTCGACTATGGAAATGAATATGGTAAGATTTTGGGGAAATTCATCGTTCAAAATAAGAGAATTACACATTTGACCTGTTGAGTTCAATATTTTTTTAGAGAGTAGTGGATTCTGGAATGAATTCTCGATTCAAATATTCATTGAACTATAGGAGAATTCTGGAGTACTGCATTTCAACTGTGCAGGCCTCTTCTCTTGATCGACTTCGGAATCGTGAAAGGTATTTTGGAATCCTCCAGAATTTTATGAATAGTTTCCCGATTTTCAGGCTCTTATCCTGGAGAGATTCCGAAGTCTGAGCCAAAAAATTCTAAATTCGGATGGGTTCATGTATGCAAAGCTGGATGGTCTATATCGATTACTGATTTTGGCCTCGGTTCAAATTTGGACCCGAATTTTGGAATTGGACGCGCAGTGTCTATGGCAATAGATTGGGTAAGATTTTGGGGAGGATTGAAGCAAAATGAACTCAAGGACATTTCTGTTGAAAAATCAGTTCAAACTTGAATTTTCGAGAATTTCAAAGACCCTTATGGAATACATAGAACATTATCTTTGGAGCACATTTTCTATTTTCAGTGAGTAGTGGATTCCCGATTGGATTCTTACAACTCATCAATGCATTGATTTCATAGGAGGATTCTGGAGATCTGCATTTCAACTGTGCAGATCTCTCCTCTTGTGAGATTTCAGGATCTCGAAAGGTATTTCTTAATAAATTCTGAATCCTATTGATAATTTCCCAATTTTCAGGGTTCCCTTTTCGCTCTTCTTGACAATTTGGAAGTTCAATGGTTCGAATATATTTGGTGATTTTGGATTTGAACAAATCGTCTATGGCAATGAATTTGGTAAGATTTTGAGGAAATTCATCGTTTAAAATAGGAGAAAAACATATTTGACTTGTTGAGGTCAATTGTTTCCTTTTTTAGAGAGTAGTGGATTCTGGAATGAATTCCCAATTCGAATATTCATTGAATCATAGGAGGATTCTGGAGTACTGCATTTCAACTGTGCAGGCCTCTCCTCTTGATCGACTTCGGAATCGTGAAAGGTATTTCAGAAAAATTCAGAATAATGTCAATAATTTCTTAATTTTCAGGCGCTTATCCTGGAGAGATTCTGAGGTCGAAGCGAAAGATTCCAAATTTTGATGGGTCAGTATGGAAATATTCAATTTGGACCCGAAATTTGGAATTGGACGCGTTGTGTCTATGGCAATTAATAGGGTAAGATTTTGGGGAGAATTGGAACAAAATGAACTCAGAGACAATTTTTGTTGAAAAAACTGCTTGAATTAGAACTTTTGAGAATTTCAATGACCCTCATGAAATACACAGAACATTATCTTTGGAGCATATTTTTTATTTTCAGTGAGTAGTGGATTCCCGATTGGATTCTCAACTCAACAATTCATTGAATCATAGGAGAATTCTGGAGATCTGCATTTCAACTGTGCAGATCTCTTCTCTTGTGAGATTTCAGGATCTCGAAAGGTATTATTTTATAAATTCTGAATCCTATTGATAGTTTTCCAAATTTCAGGATTCACTTCTTCTTTGAGGTTCTGAGGTCCTGATTGTGTTTTGGTGCCGCGATCAATCAATTTTATATGGATTTCTTGAAAATTTGGAAATTCAGTGGTTCGAATATATTTGGTGATTTTGGATTTGAACAAATCGTCTATGGCAATGAATTTGGTAATATTTTAGGGAAATTTTCTCGTTCAAAATAGGAGAATGACAAATTTGACTTATTGAGTTCAATTGTTTCCTTTTTTAGAGAGTAGTGGATTCTGGATTGGCTTCACAGTTCAGATATTCATTGAACTATAGGAGAATTCTGGAGTACTGCATTTCAACTGTGCAGGCCTCTTCTCTTGTGAGACTTCGGAATCGTGAAAGGTATTTTGGAATCCTCCAGAATTTTATGAATAGTTTCCCGATTTTCAGGCTCTTATCCTGGAGAGATTCCGAGGTCGAAGCGAAAGATTTCAAAATTCTGATGGGTGCAATTATGCGAAGCCGGATGGTCAATATAATATCGATTACCGATTTTGGCCTCGGTGTAAATTTGGACCCGAATTTTGGAATTGGACGCGCTGTGTCTATGGCAATGGATATGGTAAGTTTTTGGGGAGTTCACTGTTTAAAAATAGAGTAAAAAACGAGACCCGAAAAAATTTTATTGAAAAAAAAACAGCTCGAATGGGAACATTTTAAGAGTTTAATTATTTCATGGTCAATTTTTAATTGAAATAGCTTGAAAATCTTGCAAAATACTGTTCACCATAGAGAAAGTTCAATGTTTTCAGTGGTTTTTGGATTCGGGATGGGATTCTCGATTCAAATATTCATTGAACTATAGGAGAATTCTGGAGATCTGCTAGTCAACTGTGCAGGCCTCTTCTCTTGTGAGACTTCGGAATCGTGAAAGGTAATTTGGAGAATTCAGAATTATGTCAATAGTTTCCCAATTTTTAGGCTCTTATCCTGAAGAGATTCTGAAGTCTAAGCGATGAAATTCGAAATTCGGATGGGTCCATGTATGCAATGCTGGATTTGGACTTGAATTTTGGATTTCGGCGTGTTGTGCCTATGGAAATGGATGAGGTAAGATTTTGGGGAGAATTGGAGCAAGATGAACTAAGAGACATTTTTGTTAAAAACAGCTTAAATGAGAACTTTTGAGAGTTTTCATACCTTATGGCTCATTTTGGACTCTGAAAGTTCTGTGAAATTCCCTTATGAAATACACAACATATTCTCCGTGGAGCAAATTTTCTAATTTCAGTGCTTTGTGAATTCCCAAATGGATTCCCGATTCATCAATTCATTGAATCATAGGAGGATTCTGGAGTACTGCATTTCAACTGTGCAGGCCTCTCCTCTTGATCGACTTCGGAATCGTGAAAGGTATTTCAAGAAAATTCAGAATTATGTGAATAATTTCCCAATTTTCAGGCTCTTATCCTGGAGAGATTCTGAAGTCGAAGCGGAAAGTTCAAAATTTGGATGGGTCCAATTATGAGAAGCCGGATGATTGTCGATATCCATTCGTGATTTTGGCAACCATTCAATTTGGACCCGAATTTTGGAATTGGACGCGTTGTGTCTATGGCAGTGAATTTGGTAAGATTTTGGGGAGAATTGGAGCAAAATGAGCTCAGAGAAAATGTTTGTTGAAAAATCAGCCAAAAATGGAAACATTTCGAGAATTTCAATGACCCTTATGAGGTACCCAAAATATTATCCATGAAGCACATTTTTTATTTTCAGTGAGTAGTGAATTGGATTCTCAACTCAACAATTCGTTGAATCATAGGAGAATTCTGGAGATCTGCATTTCAATTGTGCAGAGCTCTTCTCTTGTGAGATTTCAGGATCTCGAGAGGTATTTTAGAACAATTTGCAATTTTCGATGGATTTGAATTTGGACTTGAACGAAAAATAAGATGAATATTTGTTGCATTGGAAGCTGGAAATATTCGAAAAGGATAACTCAAATAGACTATTCTGCTATTTTGGATTTGGACACGATTTTGGAACCGAGTTTGAGTAATTTTTGCACAAATTCGGACATATTCTCTGGGGCTGATGAATATCAAGAAAGTGTGCCTATGTCAGAGAACAAGGTAAGATTTTCGGGATTTTTTGGGTCATTTTCGAGAGTTGAATTTTGGACCCTATTCTGATAGAAATCTAATTGAACCGGATTAAATTTTAAAATTTAAAAATTAATATTTCACAACAAAAAAATGAAATTGATAAAAAAGGGTACTTAAAAAGTTAACCAAAATTCTCATTTTTAAGTACCAAAAATTCTATGTCCAAGTTCTTGGGTTCAATTCGGAGCAGAACCATTTTCATGGCTCATTTTGATCACATTTTTTGATCTGGGGTCAAGTGGAACTCCTTGCGTTCCTCAGAATTTGAAGTTTCATTGGAATTAGGGAATGAGACTGATAAAAAAAGCCATTTTCTCAGAAAAGAAATACACAAAATCCTATCCATAGAACGCATTTTCCATTTTTTCAGTGGATTCTGGATATGGAGCAATATATGACTCCACGGATATCTGCAGAGAATTCTGGAGGGCTGCTCTCAATTGGCATGACCTCTTCTCTTGGGTATCGTCAGAATCTCGAAAGGTATTTTAGAGTCCTTAAGAATTTTGTGAATAATTCCCCGAATTTCAGATTACTTCTCGATTTTTCGAAAGATTTTGGTATGAGAGGCAAACAAAATCTCAGAAATATATTTAAGAGGACCAAATGTCCCCAATTGATATGTGAACAAAATCTCAGACTTTTTTCGATTGAAATTTCATTTAAAGTTCACATATACTTTTTTCTGGAACCCCCTATTTCTCTTGTTAATATCATTTTTTTTCTGTTAAAACCCAAAATAGTTTCTGACATGAGGACGAAAATGAGGAATCTAGGGATTTTTTTTTGGTGTTTTTATGTTTTCTTTAGTCCCGTGTCAGTTTTTATGTATTTTTTTGGCGAAGAAGAAGATGTGGATCGAAAGGAGAAAAGGGTATGTTTGTAGCTTTTTCATGTAACCATATTCCCAATCCAGAATTCCCTATCGATTTTTTAGAACCTCTGGTTCTAGTATCACACTTATTTTTGAACCCTTTTTAATATCTCCGCTATTTTGGAACTCCAATTTATCCAGAATCTAACTTGTTCCTGATTTTGATGTACCTTACCAAATCCAGAACCTCCTATCGATTCTTTAGAACCTTTTCTTATTGATTTTCTCATGCTTCAACCCTACATACCCAAAATCTGATATAATTTATTTTTTTGTGATTCAGTTGGAACCTTCTTTATAGTACTTATTTACACAGATTTTTGGAACCTTTTCGAATTTTTTGTTACTCTTACCTATATATAGGTCCCATCTAGACCCTCTCCCTTCTTACCTTTCTGACCGGAAATTCCTGTTTTGGAACCTGGAACCTAGTTCTCCACAATGAGTACTTATGTTTATATAGGTCTCTTCTAGACCCTCTTCCTTCTTACCTTCCTTATTAGAAGACCACAAGTTTCCGATTTGGAACCTGGCTCCTTTTTTGGAGTCAAAACAAAATCAGATTTTGTTTTGCACGCGCGCGTTTTTTCGATGATGAATTCAGATTCTGTAAAACTTCTGAAATTCTGATTTCCATAGAAATCTCTTTTTTTTTATCGCGGCGATGAAAAGCTTCTTTGGCCCGGCCTGACTTCATATTCTCATTAAAGCCCGCTTTCAAATAAGCCGGGCTTCATTTTCAGTACTTCAAATTAGTTATTCTTGTTTGGTGAAAATATTTGAGCCCAAGAGCTGAATCCTTTTGAGCCAAATCTTGGGCTCATTTTCACTTTTTTGTTTGATCGAAATTTGGAGATCGAGTTGGATGGATGGGCACTTTGATAGGTGAGTGTAGATGTGCAGGGATTCTTGGAGTGTGGATCTATTTGCTCCAGGAGATGGTATCTTATATAGCAAAATCTTTATTTTCAGATTCATCCTGTTGTTCGCGCACTTTTGATGAACGAATCCTCCTAGGACACTCTTCTGGAGCTCGATCACAAGAATGGAATTTATTAGAGCTTCGAAAATAGAGCACAGTGGATTCTGGAGAAGTGCAAAATTCAAGAATATCTATGTAACCTCATCTGGATAATCAATCACTGGATTCTGAAACCGATGGATGAGGGATTCACAACGTTTGAAACGGTTTGATTGATGTTGGATGGCAACTTTGGGGTTTAGAATGATTAGGAGATCCATCGAAGAAGAACTTAATGTTCAACAAGATGATGTACAACTTCTGAAGCAATTTTTGACGATTTGGAGACGTTTTATAGGTTTGCAAAGGTTCTGGGTCCGATAGTTCTTGGAGTATTAGAAGTCAACATTTTTTGATACCGGAAGGGGATAGCTAACACCATAGGGGTATCAGGTTTTAGTTCCGTATTTCTAGAAAATCATCAAATTTATGGGCTATGTAGCATCTGAAAGCACAGTTTCTTTGGAATTTTAATTCAAATCGGTCCTAATAATTAAATCATTTCGAAATTCAAATATTTCACAAAAAACTATAACAGTTTTTTGTGTACTTGGTTAATGCTCAATTCGAAGATCAAAGTGCACACGTTTTAATTCAAATTTATCTGAAAGTGGATTCTGAATCTGCATTTATCGGAAGTCTGGTGGAACTTTGCCATTTTCTTTAACCCTGCTGGAATTCGGAACGATCCAAAATTCATTCAAAATCTATGTGTGGCCCTGATTCAATTGGTATCAAAATTTCTGAAAATCTTCAGTTCATTGTTATCCTTCAATTTTTATAGGTAAATTTGATAATTTTCCGAGTTTTTATTGATTTTTCAAAAATTCCAGGATTCGATTCTCATAAATCTTCAAAAAACAAATCAACCTTCAATATCTACTCAATATCATCAGGATTCTCTTCGGAAGCCAAAATGACAGAAAAAGTATGAGTCTGACTCTTGGATTCTGGAAATGTGCAGAAGCGGATTCTCAACACGAGGTGAGCATTGAATTTCAGATATCCAGATGATAATTGATTTCAAATTTCAGGTGACTTCAACGAAGATTAACGAGCATTAAGATGACTTCATAGAGGGCTGACATCTACTGGACCTTTTTTTCGGTGATTTGGAGCTGTTTGATCGGTGCTGGATGGAGATGTGGAGCAGTTTTGGGGGCTCAGAGCTCCATCGAAAAAAATCTTAAAGTTCAAAAAGATGGTGTACAACTTCTGGAGCAGTTTTTGGCGATTTGGAGAGGTTCTATTGGTGTTGGTGATGACTAGAGGTTGTGCAACGTTAGTGGGTATGATAGTGGTTATTTCGAAGATCAGTATGGGTTCAGCCAAAAATTTATTTGAAGACCAGATCTTGCTGATTTCACCCATAATTTTAAGCTCAGGAGAGGACCTTTATGATAAGATTGGTTTTCTGCAGCACCTGAAATGGGTAACTCTAGTTCTTCTGAATTTTATCTCAAAAATTGTTACAGTATTGGTGAGTCCTATTCAATTTTGACAAGGGTCTTTATGATAAGGGTCTCAAGAGATTTACACAAGAGTCTTTATGATAAACTTGGCTGTCTTGGACTTAAAATCTTGAACCGCGCAATTTTCGATGATTCTTTCCTGAATTGATTACAATTGTTTTCGAAAATCAAAAATTTCGCGCCTCTTGAAAAAAAGGGACTTTCTTTTTGCAGTTTACCATGACAATTATTGGATTTTTAAAATCCAGATTGGTGAATAAAAAACATGAGAATTTCATTTTCTAAAATCTAGACCGACAATTTACGAATGATGTGTGAATATTATTTTTGATCTCGCGAAAAGTTTCGAATTTTTTTCATTCGCCTTCTTTTTTTTCCAAAACAACAACAACTCATTTTCAATATTTTTTAATATTTTTCGATCGATATTTAGAGTACTGTAGATTTTTAACTTGTTCGGGGTACTGTAGTTTCAGTTTCCCTGTTCAAACACATTTTTTTTGGGTAATCTGACTTGTAGAAATAGATTTTTATATAAATATCTCGAAAAATTCCATTCTACGTTTTTTTACACACTATGATTATCTATGGAGCGTAGACATATTTAAATTTGGCGATTATCTATTGATTTTTATATGGTACTGTAGCAGTTTTCATATTTTTCATGGATTACTGTAGTTTTTTGTCAGTTCAAATGTGGTGGCCGTATTTTTCAATTTTTTTTTTGATATTTCAAATGGAGGTCTAGCAGGTCAAATTCGTGTTTTCTGGCCGTAGATTTATGAAAAATTTCTTGGTAAATTTTCAGAGATTACTTTTGTTGAGTAGTATTTCGTTAATCATAGAATTGTGAGTACTGTAAAGGTTTTCGTTAGATTACTGTAGGTTTATTTGGTTGAGAAATTCTTTTTTTTTCTTATTCGACGGACAAATGTTGGAGTGGAAAACTGGTGTATGTTCAGAAGGTAAGATTTCTTCAATTTTATTTAAATCAATTTTTAAATCCGAAATTTTATAGGTTTTCATACTTGCTCACTCGGTCACCAATTTTTTTTGAATATTTCTGGATTTTTGGACTCCAAAATCTGCTCTCAAAGTCTTCAACAGTTTTGTCAGGTAAGTAAATGTAAATTATCTCGGTGTTTTTTCGATTTCTAGAAATCACCTTTGAAAAATTACCTCGTGTTGTAGTAAAAAAAATTTTACCCCGCAAAAAATTGAATTTCGAAACGAAAAACCTAGTGCAATAGAGAGAAAAAGTGTTTTTTTCAGAGCTGTTTGGATTTCTGGTTTTTGAATGCTGAAAATGAGAAGAAACCGATTCTTTGGAGTATTGGCAGAAGTTGTGAAGCAATTTTTGGCAATTTTGAACAATTTGTCGAGTGATGGATATGAGATGCGGAAGGGTTCGAGATTTTGATCTAGAAGACCTCGAGGATCAATTTTGGAAATCTGAGAACTCAAAGTGTCAAATCAGGTCAGGCCAGGCTCATTTTTTTCAAGCCTATCAATTCCTAAAGAGGAATATTTTATTCTAGTAGTGATATTTGCATGTTTATGCTTTGGTCCCAAAAAAGGCTCAAACTGGTCTACATATATGTGAAGCATAATTTTTGAAACTGATCTGATTATTCGAAATGGGAACAAATTTAGATTATCCTTAAATTTTGAGAGAACTAGACCACATTTTTTTGAAAATCCTAAAAAAAAAAGGTTTAGCATAGTCTTCATTTCTCTAGCTTGTTTTAGAAATTCTCGAATCTTTTGATATGTCTTGAATATTTTGATTTGTTCACCAAAATCCTTATTCAATTGGCTCAGAAATTAAACATGTTTTTAATTTTTCTTAAAATCAGAACCGACAACTTATATACAATTTGTGAAATTTGTTTTTTTTTGCATTTCTTGATTTTATTATAAAAAATTTAGAATTCATGTGTAAAGTACTGGTTCCATTTATCCTAGATTACTGTATTTTGGCTCTGAGTTTGGGAGTACTATGGTTTTTAAATACTTTCTAATAGATACACAGCTGTAGTTTTTAAGGTAAAAAAATACTGTAACACGGATATTTTCAATTTTTCTGGAAAACTGTACTGTAGATAGTTTCTGTCCAACTCGAGCTTTGTGGTCAGGTTTCAGCAGTAATTAGGTTACTGTAGTTTTTATTTTCTATCAATTGGGAAACGAGTATTTTTGACTGGAAGATGGAAGACTTCAATTTTCTTAAAAAGTGAGTTTATCAAATTCAATTAAAAGATTTCTTATTTTACTGATTTCAGATTTTTTATCATGGTATTATCAATTGAACGTCATCGAACTTGGATCGTTTTGGTGTTCGGATTGGATGTTCGAAATTTGGAATTCTGAAGAGTATGGATTCTTCACTTGGAATATATCGATTGAGAACATTTCAAGGAAGTTACTGGTTCCACGATTGTTTTTGAGAAAATAATCATTTCACTTCTGATAACGGAAATATTGGAGCTTGGTTTGTTGAATTCAGAAAACTTTTGTTCCTCGAATGACGGACAACATTTTCTGAAGAAGCTTGATGTCAAAAATTAGAAAATTCGATTGAAAAGTTTGTTCGGGAAGAGTACAGAATTCCCTTGAAGATAAGTAAGAGATTCAGACCAGACCTGGCCTTTCTACGTTTTACGGTTTTTACGGGGTTTTCAGCTTATGCTTTTTACGAAAAACATGAGCCGTAAATTTTTTTACGAAAAACTTTACCTTTAATTTTTTTCCTAGGAAAATTTCCATGAATTTGCTGATTCTCCAAAAAAAATTCTGGGAAAAAACGGAAATTTTTAATTTTTATAAAAAGTTTCCCAAGAATAATAAAATGCTGAATTTTCATGAACTCAAAATTTCTACAAAATTTTTGAATTTTGGTTTTTTTTTATTTCGATTGGGGATCGAGTATTTCTGCTGGAAGATCAACGACTTCTTTTGTTTTATTTGTGAGTTTATCAAAATCCATCACAAGATTTCTAATTTTTATGGTTTCAGATTATTTGGTGGATATTGTGCTGGAAATCGGACTTCTGGAGCACTTCTTCTGGCCGTGTTGGTGCTAGGATTCGTGGTATAAAGTTACAAAATTATGGATTCTGAAGAGCACGAAGTGGCTCACTTGGAGCAAATCGATCTGAGTGTAATTCAATATCATCAATAGAGTTTGAACTTTTTTTGAGCAGATGCTCATTTCGTTGGGAACATTTTTAGTTTTCTTTGAATTTCGAAAACTCCAAAAATATTCGAAAAATTTTCAGATCGTCTGAAATTCCCTTGCTCTCATCAACCATGAAGTGGGTCACGAAGCGATTTATCATCGGGATCTCCCTGTCCTCTGAAGCATTTTGATGTTGGATGTTTGATCAGAGCTACTTCGATAATTCTCGAACTGCCCCTGTTAATGACGAAATGCTCATTTCGAATTAATTCAGACGAGAAAAGAGGTGAAAGACGCAGACATCTGAAAGTTCCTGAAACGGACCGTGATATGGATACGTATAGTATAGAACTGTAGTTTTTATGCCAGTTTAGTGGTATTTTCAATGCAGGTCTAGGTTTACTGTTAGTTTAATTGATTTTTTTGTAGTAGAAGGTTGAGTATTGAACTGGTATTTGAAATTTTAATCAAAACCCTGCATTTTTTTAAAAATATTTCATGCCGATTCTGATAGGACCAGGTTCAATTTAAAGGTCATTTTTTAAAGTTTTAGTTAGTTTTTTCGTTATTAACCAGGTTGATGCAGTTTTAGTTTCATCATCGTAATACTTTGGGAGACTTGGTTCGAAATTCATTATCCCAGTCAGTTCATTGACATAATTTTTGGAATGAGCCTGTTTTTGGCTCAACTTCAGATTATTATATATGACTTCGCTATGTTCGAAAAGGGTTCACTCTGAAATCAATGGGAGACGAAGTTATTGGACTACCTTCAGAAATGTAAAGAAGTATCGTAAGTCCGTGTAATTATATAACAATATGCTGAACCTGGATGGACCCCTGCTAAAACTTCATCGATTTTTTTTAATATTTCAAAAAACTGGAATTCGATGATGTTATGAGTTATTCCAATTTCACAAGAAGTTTGTAACTTATAATTAATCGATTGTTCGACTCATTTATGGTAACTTGGTTGGAGAACTGCTTCAAAGAAGTTATAGTTTCAGGTAAAAAGTTTTCCGATTTAGAAGTTTAGGTAATGTTCAATTCGATTCGAGGAATCCGAAGTTTTGGAACGTTTTCAGAAGAGCTTACAAAACTTTCAAGGTACGTAATATTTCTATAGTTTCAAGAATACAAAGCGGTTTTTCAGTTGTGCTTATAGAAAATTTCGACTTTGTTCCGTATTCAGCTCTTTAAAATCAATATGCTTATTGTTAGCTGTATGTATTGACTTCTGGCGTATCTTTCGGATTATAGTGGATATACGAACTCAGATGGAAAGGCTCGGCTCCTGGATCTTATTCTCAAGGATCAAGTTATTCTGGAATTGAGAGAAGAAGTTCTAGGCACACTAAGAATAATTGGCTCAAAATGATTATATCCAAGGTTAGGAAAGGATTCTCCAGCTTGCATATTTTCTCTATTTCTCGTTCTGAAAATTTGAAATTTCCAGCTTGGCTCCAATTGATTTCTGAAATTCCTGGACCTGTTTTGAAAGTCTTCGAGATTTTTAAATAGTTCTGGGAGCCTGCGGAAGCTATGCCCAAATTTTGCTGGAAATTTCAGGTTTTCTCATTCTCTGTTTCTCTTTCTGAAATTTTCAACAATGCTCCGACAGTTTTCTGAAATTCCTGGACCTGTTTTGAAAGTCTTCGAGATTTTTAAATAGTTCTGGGAGCCTGCGGAAGCTATGCCCAAATTTTGCTGGAAATTTCAGATTTTCTCATTCTCTACACCTTCTCTACCTCTCTTCTGAAATTCTCAGCATCGCTCCACAGGTTTTCTGAAATTCCTGGACCTGTTTTGAAAGTCTTCGAGATTTTTAAGAAGTTCTGGGAGCCTGCGGAAGCTATGCCCAAATTTTGCTGGAAATTTCAGGTTTTCTCATTCTCTGTTTCTCTTTCTGAAATTTTCAACGATGCTCCGACAGTTTTCTGAAATTCCTGGACCTGTTTTGAAAGTCTTCGAGATTTTTAAGAAGTTCTGGGAGCCTGCGGAAGCTATGCCCAAATTTTGCTGGAAATTTCAGGTTTTCTCATTCTCTGTCGGAGCATCGTTGAAAATTTCAGAAAGAGAAACAGTTTTCTGAAATTCCTGGACCTGTTTTGAAAGTCTTCGAGATTTTTAAATAGTTCTGGGAGCCTGCGGAAGCTATGCCCAAATTTTGCTGGAAATTTCAGGTTTTCTCATTCTCTGTCGGAGCATCGTTGAAAATTTCAGAAAGAGAAACAGTTTTCTGAAATTCCTGGACCTGTTTTGAAAGTCTTCGAGATTTTTAAAAAGTTCTGGGAGCCTGCGGAAGCTATGCCCAAATTTTGCTGGAAATTTCAGAGTTTCTCATTCACTACACCTTCTCTACCTCTCTTCTGAAATTCTCAGCATCGATGGACATTTTTCCAGGTCAGTATTCGAATTGTGATCGAAGTTCAACGAAAAACTCGAAAATGGCTGAGAAGAAATAGAACTGAGTCGATTCGAATGTGAGTTTTCTCTGAATCTCCCTTTTTTTTCTGAAATTTCCAACCTGGTACATAGTACTAAGTATTTCCTGGACTTTTTATGAAAACCTGCATTATTACGCAATTTTCTGAAAGTACCGGGAGCCTGCGGAAGCTATGCCCAAATTTTGCTGGAAATTTCATATTTTCTGTATCATGGCATCTTCCTGAATCACACACAAAAAACATATTTTTTCCAGGTCAAACTTCGAAACGAGATGTCAACCGAATTGCTGTGAAAGTGGACTCGATGTAAGCAAACTCGGAAATGGACATAGAGAATGAGAAAACCTGAAATTTCCAGCAAACGGTATTTCTTCTCGGTTTCTCTTTCTAAAATTTTCAACGATGCTCTGACAGTTTTCTGAAATTCCTGGACCTTTCTTGAACATTTTCGAAATTGTCAAGAAGTTTCGGGAGCCTGCGGAAGCTATGCCCAAATTTTGCTGGAATTTTCGGTATTTTTCTTATTCTCTACTTCTTCTGAAATTTCCAGCTTGGCTCTAATTGATTACCGAAATTCCTGGAGCTGTTTTGAAAATCTTCGAGATTTTTGAGAAGTTCTGGGAGCCTGCGGAAGCTATGCCCAAATTTTGCTGGAAATTTCGGATTTTCTGCTCTTTCTGAAGGTCTCAACATCGCTTCACAGGTTTTAACAACATTCTGGACCTTTTCTGAAATTACTCGAAAACAAACAACAGGGATCCAAAAACTCTGAAATCCCGATATTGCTGTATTGAAACTAGTCAGTCGTTTTCAGGTTCGACCAAGCGATTATTCTACAAGTACTCCACCTACAGCTCACTTGCTTAAAAGCCAATAATGTTTGACGGATTGCGAGTACTATGGAAATGCATCTGCGCAGTGCTACAGTACGCGCGACAATCAATAAAAGCTACAGTACCCTACGCCGAAACTACAGTAATCTGAAAAGGTATAGCTGGCGATACGTGGGTAATGAGTACTGTAGATGTGCGGCACATGAGCGGTTGATAAAAAGTGCGTGGAAGTACTGTAGAGACGTGCTATTTTCTAAGTGATACTGTACAATTACAGTACACCTCGATACAGCTTCTACTGATAACAAGATAACGTTGACAGATCTGACGGCTTTTCTGCGTCAGATCCATCGAGGAAAAGAAAAAAACCAGAAAAAGAAAAGCTGAAGTGTTGAAATCGGCAATTGAGCAGAGGCGCAGGTAGTCTGAAAAATCATAAAATAATGTCCGAGTAGGGCCAGCGTAGAAACTCCCGCAATATCTCTGAAATATCCAACAAAATTTGAGCATAGCTTCCGCAGGCTCCCAGAACTTTCCAAAAAATCTCGAAACAACTTCAGACTTTCAGAAAACTTCCAGGAATTACGGTGTACTATTGTGCCGAGTTGGAAATTTCAGACGACTGTGAGAGATAAATAAAATGCAACTTACAATCAAATTGGCACGGTATTTCTTCTCGATGTCCATTTCCGAGTTTGCTTACATCGAGTCCACTTTCACAGCAATTCGGTTGACATCTCGTTTCGAAGTTTGACCTGGAAAAAATATGTTTTTTTGTGTGTGCAGAAGATTCAGGAAGATGCCATGAAACAGAAAATATGAAATTTCCAGCAAAATTTGGGCATAGCTTCCGCAGGCTCCCGGTACTTTCAGAAAATTGCGTAATAATGCATGTTTTCATAAAAAGTCCAGGAAATACTTAGTACTATGTACCAGGTTGGAAATTTCAGAAAAAAAAGGGAGATTCAGAGAAAACTCACATTCGAATCGACTCAGTTCTATTTCTTCTCAGCCATTTTCGAGTTTTTCGTTGAACTTCGATCACAATTCGAATACTGACCTGGAAAAATGTCCATCGATGCTGAGAATTTCAGAAGAGAGGTAGAGAAGGTGTAGTGAATGAGAAACTCTGAAATTTCCAGCAAAATTTGGGCATAGCTTCCGCAGGCTCCCAGAACTTTTTAAAAATCTCGAAGACTTTCAAAACAGGTCCAGGAATTTCAGAAAACCTGTGGAGCGATGCTGAGAATTTCAGAAGAGGTAGAGAAGGTGTAGAGAATGAGAAAATCTGAAATTTCCAGCAAAATTTGGGCATAGCTTCCGCAGGCTCCCAGAACTTTTTAAAAATCTCGAAGACTTTCAAAACAGGTCCAGGAATTTCAGAAAACCTGTGGAGCGATGCTGAAAATTCCAGAAGATAGAAAGAGATGATCAGAGAATGAGAAAATCTGAAAACTCCAGCAAAATTTGAGCATAGCTTCCGCAGGCTCCCAGAACATCTTGAAAATCTCGAAATAATTCAAGATTCATGAAAAAGTCCAGGAATTTCAGAACAACTGTCCACCGATGCTGGGAATTTCAGAAGAGCGATAGAGAAAGAAAGAGATGACCAGAGACTGAAACTCACAATTCTTATCTGGTTCGGTGTCCGTTTTCCGATCTCCTCTTCGTTTTCGACAAAACTCGAATCTGTGTCAGATGCTCCACCCAATCGCCAACTCGAACACCAACATCATATCGTGACTGAAATAATAGATTGTTAATGGGAATTTATTTGAATTCAGCGAAAATTCAATGGATGAGGATTGAATTTTAGAAAATTTTACTTTTAGAATTTATTTTTGAAAAAAAAAAAAATTGCCCAGTTCTTGGCTTGCAGGCTTTTTGGGAACCGATTGCAGAATATTTGGAGAAATCTGTACGATATTTTACTGGAGCCGCTTCTGAGAACATATTATCTCGACCATAAAAAATCGGCCCGTTCCTATTTAGACGGGTCCAATTAGATATTCTTTAAAGAGAAACATGTATTCTTGCAGTTTAGGCCCTTTAGGGTCACATATTGTGTTCATTTTTATTCTCATTCTTTTTGTTTTGAGAGAACAGTGTTTCAAAGAGAAAAAAATCCAAAATGGAGCAACGTTAAAGGTCACGTGCGTATTTTTAATCTCAACGTGGCAAAAAAAGTGTCGTAAAAAGTTAGAGGTCTCATCAAATTTCTCCACAGAAAATTCAGAATTTAGTATCAAAATGAAGTAATAAAAAACGTTCGGGGATTTTTTTAAATGTTTGTTCTTTTTCATTGATCCATCGACTTTTCGAGTTAAAAAAAAAGGAAATTACCTTATAAGTCGCTATTTCATCCTTCGCCGCGACTCTTAACTCAATTGACGATTTGCATTTTCCTGAATCTCAACAAATCCATCATTGATTATCGTTTTTTGATTTGAGACCTGAAAAAATATAACTACATACATAATAACCCATGTATAATGAAAATTTCATGCAAAGCAAGATCTGATGTTTCAATTAAATTTAAATTAATGTTTTCTGACGGGTTTGGTTGCCGTTTTTAGAATACTTTTCTAAATAATGAGCTGGAAAATTTGAGAACTCTAAAGCCAAAAATGTTTATCTTTAGGGAGTAAATTCGATTGAAATTGGCCCTAAGCGACGCTCTCGAAGACACTTAAATCGGTTAATTCATTATGAAAATAAAGACTAAAACTATACTCATTGATTCAAAAAAATATATATATAAACACATTTTCTCCGAGAGAAATACACATGTTGCAAAAGTTCGGCCGCGGCCACACAAAAAATAATTTCGAAAAAAATAAAATTTTCACACAGTTTCGAAATTTTGGATGATTATTTGGCGAAGTTCGTAATTATCTGGGTTTTTGAAACAAATAAATATAAACTTTCTTCTAAAAAATTCGGAGAAAATAGTAGAATATTTCACTAATTTGGACCATTATGAACAACGATTTCGTTTTTAGCTATAAGTGAGGGAAACTTGGCGGCCTCTATGAATTCTCTTAGTTAATTTAAAAAAATGATTCAGTAGAGGTGAGAGCAATTTTTTTTCGAAATTACAATGAAAATGGCCAAGAATTCGGCATTTTTCTCTGGCTAATCCTTTTTTCAAACACTCACCCAAAATGAGTGGCAATTAAGCATCCTCATGAAGACTATGTACATTTCGTGGAGCCTGGATGTTCTTCTTGTGGTGTCGAATGGCAGAGAAGAGCTTCCGAAGATCGTAGACTGGTGGAGCAGATGATGAGCTGAAATTCAGAGAAATATTGAAGAATAGAATAATTTGGTTATTACACTACTGCGTGGCCAGCTGAATGAAGTTGTGGACGCGAGTGACGACGTGGCTGAGTATCAACGAAGATCTTCTGATGATGATGGACTGGTGTAGGCGTTCTCGAGCTGAAAAAAAATCAAAGAATTATTGAATAATAGAAGAATTTGGTAGTTACACTACTAAACGGCCAGCAGATGATCTCCAAGACCAGTTGAATGAAGTCGAGGATGCGATTGACAACGTGGCTGGGTTTCAACGAAGATCTTTTGATGAAGATGAACTGGTGGAGCACTTTTCTTGCTGGAAATCAAGAGTATAATTCCAGATTTGAATATTTTGGTTAGTTACACTACTATTTGGCCAGCAGATCATTTCGAGTTGAAGATGGGGAGATTGGTGAAGCTGTTGCTGAGCTGAAATTCAAAAATAATTATGCTTCAAGGATTTAGGGTAGTAACTGTGCTGCTCGGCCGATTGGAGTTGTTGAAGATGTTGAGAAGAAGCGAGCTAAAAAAAACATTGTTCGAGATTCAGGTATTTTTAATAGTTACGCTTCAAGTCTTCGAAGTCCTCGTTGTTGCAATTGATGTTGTTGTTGATGACGAAAACCCTGATTTTTCTGCAATGAAAATCGTCATAATAATGAGAAAACCAAAATTTCTCTTGTGATAGGTCTCCCCAAAGGTGTCCAAAATATAAAAGCTCGGTCAACCATCCCAAACCCAACTTCCG